>PVLA01002655.1:0-254936 GCA_004027455.1 Hydrochoerus hydrochaeris
GAGGGGAGGAAAGAAAAGGGCTCATGAAAAAACTATAGTTTCATCAGATGAAACAATAATTTACTTGGGGATGTGTGGGCATAACAAAAGTTTTACTCTTAGAAGAAAATAAAGACCCCTAAAATTACTTTCAACACCTTTTCAATAGTCTTCTTAAATATTTATTGTTATATTAAGTTTAACAACTGATGAAAATGTTTCAGAGAAGTTGTGTAATTTGTCTGAAGTAAACAAACAAACAAAAAAGAAAATATAACCTATAGCTTGGACTTACAAATAAATCCTAATTGATCACAAATTAATTGTTTTATAATTAGAGGGAAAAAAAGTTGAGAAATGATAAAAATGTTCACTTTTCTTTACTGTTCTTGTGCAGTATAGTTTACACACCGGCTTATAAAAAGAGCATTTCTGTAATTCTCTCATCATTAACACATGATATGGCATAGAAAAATTTGAGAGTGATGGTATTAAAATAAAATTCTTGTTGGTTATTAACGGTTTTATGGGCTTTGCTATGAGGCCACATGGCTTTTAAAAGTAATAAAGAGTGATGTTTTGAAATTGCAAAGTAAAATGATTTTCTTTGCTAATTATATAACTTGACATGAAAATTAGAGTGATGTACACTAGGCTAATATACCAATATTATCCATGTTCATGGAAATATAACCACATAAATAAACAATGAGTAGTTGAAGGAAATAGTTGAAATTTATGAATTTACTGATCCTAATAAAGTTAATTACATCTATATACATTTTGTTATTACAACCTGAAGCAGGATTTAGAGGCCTTAAAGATGAGGGGTCTCTCTTGCTACAGGACCCAGAGGCATAAAAGTAGAAAGTGTTGGTACTCCATCAACAAATAGCAAGTGAGACTTCGAACCAAGAGAAGTAACATATATGGGTGACTGCCATAGAAGTTGTTAGAGGGTGTCTTTTGAAGACAGCTGGGATAGCATTTTATAGAAACAAAAATTCTACACTAGGAATACAATACAAACATTCCCTTAGTTACAGAAAGGACAGCTGAAAAATAAACCCATGATTTGGTCATTTTTTGCCATATAGTGAAATATAAAATACACTATAGGTATTTAATTTATATTTATAAACAGTAGATTGAGTCACCTTTAAATTTAGCTTAAGGTTGAAACTAATCTGTTACTAAATTTTGAAACTATAAATATGTTCAAGCGAAAATATGTAGTCTCCTTAGTAAACAATAACCTGAAGTTATCACCATTTTTAACCTTCAAATTCACTAAGTTATTATTTAACCCCAGTAAAACAAGTAACCAAAAAAAATCATTAAATAAAAAAGCTTTATATAAGAGCCATGTTTCTGGCGATTTCTGGGAAAATTATCTAAATATATTCAGAACTGAAACAAATGTGATTAAATTGAACAGTGTTTTTGCACATTACTTTCACAGGTATTCCTTTTTAAAACTACCAGGTTAATTAATTGCTCTCACTATCATAGAAAATTGTGCCAGTCTGTCTTTTATACACAATGTGAGCTCCATGAACAGTAACCAGAGCTTAAAATAATTAACACTGCATACCCTTGCTTTTGAACAACACAGCTCTCAGGCAACGGGCTTGGAAATTAATAGACAAGGATTATAAATCAGAAACTATGATAATGTTATATAAGGTTTCTTGAAAAGCACTTACCTTTTAAAAGGAAAGCACACTTCTAGCAGTGCATTGCCTGTTAAAATAAAACATATCATTTATTGGTACTCAGTAAACAATATAAAGAATGTCACGTTATTATACTCAGCACAATTGTAGGACAACGTTAAAGAAACTTTCCTGATCTCATTTGCTTTCTTTTTGTCTACAAAATGAAAATTACTTACTTGGTTATTAAATGTCTTTCTGTTCAATGCATGTGTGCCAAGACCTCAAAAACTAATGAGTTTCATATCTGAGAGCAAAAACATAAATTACAGGGCACAGTTTCCAGGTCATGGGTATAAATTCTAGTGTTCTCACTGGGTCTAATGAGAAGCATGTGAATTAATGTCTAGACCAGAAACTTCAAGAGTTAGATGTTGTTGACAATTTCATTTCTAATAATTAAAAATAGCACCACATAAAAGTTGTTAGTATCAAGTACATCAGAGGCATTTTCACAAATATTTCATTGGCTGGGCTTTGAATTCTGTATGAACTTTTTTCTGCTGGACTACATTAAAATCTGAGAGAATTTTTATTTCTAATACCTTACAAATATTACTGAGATGATAACAGGTAACATCATGGTTCCATGTAATATGTGCACACAGAAGATCATACTGAAACAAACAGGCTTGAATCAATACAGTATTTAATCCCAATCAGAGGCAAAAACATGTACTTTGGGAAACTGAAGGAGAAACAGTAATAGCAGATGCAATTCTTTGATGGCACTCTCTTTCCCATAAGACTTTAATTGGTTTTCATAGAAGTCAAAAATCAAAAATATGAAGTTTAACTTCCTCAGGAACTCTGCATGTTTGCATATGCAAGACTATCTACATGCAATTTTTTTTAACTGTCAATGTATATCACAAATGCTGACATTCTAGTTCCTCAAGTTATAAAGGTGTTTTTTGAGGACTTAGTTTTATTGCATCTTCAGAACAGTTAAGATCCAAATCCTTGCAAAATTGATATCACTCACACACTAATTTGTGAGCAGAGGTATGTCCTGCTGTAAATTCATCTGAGTTCACTTGAGTGTTAAATTGTCCAAACAGCAAAACTACATCACACACTACTCCAAGACTGACTGTCTAATCAGATGGAGAAATGAGGAGGGTTCTTGGAAAGGCAGAATGGCTGTCAGAGTCTCCTCTGGCTTCTCTGAGTGGGCTCTGCTGCCAAGGAGATTTCTCATTTCCAGTGCCCCATCGTCTCACATTGCACCAATCTGTCCAGTGCAAACCTAGGGCACAGCGCCTCCCTGCTGGTGCATTCTCAAACACTGATGGTTAAACTACAAAGCAATGAATGAATTAATACAAACACTCAACTGTCTGCACAGATGATTTCTAGATGTCTCTTTGATTGATAAGGCTTGGATCAATCAAAAAAAATCAGAAAACTCCTATTTTTAGTTCTGTTAATTCTTAAAACTTAACTAAAAAATAAACAACAGTTTATTTTCCCCCACTACTGCCATTATAGTTGTTTCCACAATTTCTAATAATAGTTATCATTTCAGCTTGATAAGAGATTTCCATGATTCCCTACCTGTTCTTACATCTAAGCCTACATTATTCCATTATCCACATAGATATCAGAAAACTTTTTTAAAACAATAAATAGGTATAATTCCAATCCTACTTAATTTTTCTTTGTATTACTCAAGTGAATTTCAGAAATTGTCACATGGCCTCCAAAGTTTGTTGCTCAGAATGCTGCTGAATTCTCTAGTCTAATTTCTTAGAAAACTCTCTCCAATTATCACAGTGTGCAGATATTGACTTTTATTCCTGAGATTACTCTCTCTCGTTCCAGTCTCAGTTCTGGGACTTTAGCAAATAAGAGCTGCAAAAGCTCCTTTTTTTTTTTTAATCTAACTCTAGCCCCAACCTTTACATCTTGAAACATTTGTTCCTTTGAACCCCACATTGCATCTCTTCTGCAATCTAGAAAATTGCCTTTGGCTTAGTTTTTCCCTTTCATGCACTACTGGGAGAGAGGTTTTTATTTTTTTAATTGCTGTTATTCCTGGAGTAGTTTTGATCTCTGCTTAGTTCTACTATAGACAGAGTGAACATAAACTTTTGTGTCCAAACTGGTTGTCTTTTGAGACATAAAGAAGGCTAAAAACAGTCAGGACGGTAGGACAACATACGTGATCCAACACTGGTATGAACAAACCGGGGCATATGGCTGACCACTCTCTAGAAAAATTATCATTTAAGCTTAAAGCTGACCAACTTGAAGGGAACAACATGCAAACAGCTGATGAGTTTTCAAAGCTGATTATTACTTGCATATGGTATCCAAACAAAATTAAAGTGTGGAATATCTTTAGTATACTTTTTCAGTACTAAAACACTGCCATAAAAGTTCTCCAAATATCTACAAGTAAAACTAAGACTCTATGTAACAAATTATAATATTATAAACATCTGGACCACAAAGTAAATCAAAGCTATCAATTAAGTGGCACATTAGTTTCTCTTTACAAGGCAGTGCTGACATTTTCCAGCTTCTCATTCACTATCAATGCATTCATGTGCATCAACTTATTTCCAGCTAAGTACTGTGGTCGTTAATATTTACCCCTCCACCTAAGCACATTGATGATAGTGCTTTTACAAGATAATAGGAAAGTTCTTAATGATGGTCTAGGTATAAGAATAAAAACACCAAAAGGGATATTCAACACTTCTAAAACCTTTTTAAAGCCTAAGCAACTTAATAAAAAGTCCTCCAAGAATATTTTAGTGATAGATATGGACATTATTTTAATTTGAAAACCAGCAGTGGGCCATTCCTTTCAGAAAATCAGCCTTCATATTAACACTCCACAGAGATGAATAAGCAAAGAAGAAAGAACTGAATGTATGTTGTTGGAGTCCTTGAATTTGGCCATTTTTCCTTTTACGTATTTAATGCTTGGGTTAAAGCCTTCTTTTATGTATCCTCACAATGCACTACTGCATTGCAGATTGAACTACAAGTGTGATTTTTCAAGAATGAGTTAGTTTTATTAAATCAGTAGCAAATGAATATGCAGTGGCATGAGACATAGGGAAACCTGACAGCTTACAAGATCACTAAGTAGATATCTTTGGTCAAATTACTGGAAATCTTTGAAAGGAGAGGAAATAATGCTGGAGCAACCAGATCATTATATAATGTTAAGACATTTTAACATTTTTAAATTGAAAAAATCTGTAAAGGATTTTTAAAAGAAAAGCTGAGAAAAGCTGACATCATATTTTTGATTCTGATAACTAATTTAGCAATATGGCAGATGGAGACTATGGATAAAACATGTCTATCAAGAGATGTTTGCAGTAATTCTTAAGTGAAATAATGGTGGAGGCTTAACTAGCACAGAGGCAATGGGAGTGTAAAGGGGAGACTCTCAGTGCATTTGAGGGTATAATTGGTAGATAATTTAACCATCTGATAAGACAGTTTTATAGAACATCTTCCTGTGTTTCCATGTCCAAAGTATGATTTTCTATCTTGTATACCATTCAAAAAAAAAAAAAAAAAGAAGGGTCAAAAATGAGCGATGGAGAAGGTGATGAGTTTGTTTTCAGGTTTTTAAAATTCACTAGATTTTTAGATTTTTAAAGTTCACATAAAAAATTTCAATAGTTGACTCAACACTTTGATATACTCTCATTTTTTTTCTTACTCTCATTTTATAATCAACAAAATTTAGACATGGCCCTTTCTACCATAGACAAAGTTAATTGCCCTAATGTTACAGCTTATATCTAGATGTCCCCTCAGAGCCTCACATGCCATAGAGAAGGGTTGGGAAATACTTAGATCATGAGTGTGATACTGGATTAATCCACAGATTAATATAATTAATTAATATAATTAATTAATATAATTAATTAATATAATTCTGGGTGTGGATGAAAGATTTACTGAGCAGGGAAGATCCACCCTGAATGTGGGTGGCTCAGCCAATAGACTTGTAGCCTAGATGGAATAAAAAGGAAAAGAAATATAAAATAAAATATATCGGATGTTTTCTGTCTTGGGCCTAATAGCTACTTTGTAAGACAGGAAGGATTTTACTTCAATTTACTCAATTACAAACATCATTCTTAATAGAACTGGTATTATTGTTCAGTAAATTCATATCTATAAGCCACAATTTTTTCTTCTGTAAAACAATAATGACATCCATCTATTTTATTATCTGAAATAGACATTATGAAGTCAAAATGTACAAAATAATGCAGAAAGTTGTAAAGTGAACATACTAGTTCGCACTGGCACAAAATCAATTTAAATTTGATTATGAATAGGGAAATATTTTGCCAACAAACAAAATGTAAATGGTTGGATGGCTCTGCCCTAGCACATATTTATTGCACTTAATTAGTAAACCAAAAACTATGGTTATGTTGGTATAGGACACTGGATATGAAGCATGACAAGTGACCAGATGGCTCTTAAAGTTGAATTTGTTGTCTACCAAGATACTTAACTTTCAATTTTATTTTTCACTTCTCTCTGTTTCAGTCTGGCTTCTAATGTTCTTTTAATGAAGGATTTTATTTGTGCAGGTCATGGTTGTTATGTGAATTAGTTGCTGGTGACTACTCTGAATCTTAAGTCGTTCATGAAACTTGGTATAGTACTTTGTAGTTAAAAATAACAAATTATATTTTTATTTTCCTTTTTTTTTTTTGACACAAGGTCTCACTGTGTGCTTCAGACTGGACTTGAACTCATTAACTCACTTATGGGGCCTAGACTTGCCTTGAATTCACAGCATTCCTTCTCCCTCAACCTCTCAAGAGCTGTGATTACAGGTATGTGTCAGCACACCCAGCATCAAAATATTTCCTTTGATAGGACAAGTACAAGCTTTTTATTATCTTTTTATTCTTAATATTTGTTTGTATTGATTTATTTGGAATGTTAATTATCAACAAATTTAAAGGATTATCTCAAATAAAACCATGTGATACAATGTCTATTTTGTTCCACTGTAGAAATGGATATTATAGTACCAAAACACACTACTAGGGTTTAATTTTTTGCATTTCACCTTCTTCTGTTCAACTATGCAGAATGCTACTGTACTAAAGTCTTACATTTTCATTGAGGATAAAAAAAATTTGTCATGCATACCACAAAGCAGAAATATTTATCACTGAAGTTAAGAACAGATTGAGACATCATGTTTAATTATATAGAATATGTGGCAGTAATTCAGCATGTAGAATTTTAAGAATTTGCATTTAGATAAAAAGTTTGTTACTTTAAAGGTACAATGTTTTTTAAAAAGCAATCACATAGACTTATCAAAAGCACATATTTAGAGGTTAAGAGTACTGATGTAATGCCTGAGATTAACGTGCATATCAATATTCACTATGGAGTGATCTTTGAATTTTCCATCTTCTCTTTGCTGTAATTTCTTTAAATGTAAAAGAAGGAAAATAATTGTCTCTGTCTTACAAAGCTAGTGTGACAATTATACCAGCATATGCAAAACTCTTAAAACTATTCTTTAACATTTAAAACACATCAACCTTTATCATGATTTGAGTGAATCTGTTTTTCTACTATTTGCTATAAAAGTTTTCAATAAATATATATTGTAAACATTAGTTTTTCTAAACATAAAAAAGTAGCAATGTCTCAATTATATAAAATACAGCAGGCCAGATATGGTGGTACATGTCTGTAATCCCAGCACTCAGAAGGCTGAGCAAGGAAAATTGCTGCAAGTTCAAGGACAGCCTGGGCTACAGAGTGAGTTCAAGATTAGCCTGAACAGCATAGAAAAATCCTGTCTGAAAAAGACAAAGCAAAACAGAATAACAGTAGAAAATCAGATCATAAGAAAAACCTGAGTAGTAAATAGATACACTCTGCAGAAAACCTGAAGAATGCTGGTCATACAGAGAGGCTCCATATGTGTTAGACTCAGGACTATCCTATTAGTGATGAAAACATACCCAAGAAACTTATCCCTTAAACAATCTGTAAAGTTGGTAAGTAGTCCCAACTAGTTGGAAAGTAAGTAGGGATAAGTGAAATATTAGGTATTGCAAGATGATTTCTATGAGAAGAATGTAAGGTAAGACATGGCTGAAGTCATGTTATTTTTAGTTAAATGCATACTTTTGGAAAAGACTTCCATTACCTTATGAGGCTACTCATTGCTTTTTCACAACCATTTCTTTCACCTTTAGAATTATTGCCTCTGCCCTGGGCAACAGTAACCAGTGTTCCAAATGGTGAATATCTCATTTATAATCATTTGTTTTGCTGAAAAAAAAACATTATTTTAGCCATTATTTACTGAAAGATGCCATGATAGGCTCTGCAGTCTATCATTTTAAGGAAAAGAATACAATGAGCAAATCCATCCTAAAGATTATAAATGAAATAAAACTGGATGACATAATAGTGCAGAGGGTGACAGAACCATTTTATTTTGCATGGCTATGAAAAGACACTCGTACAGTATGATACTTGATTTAAGAAGAGAGTGCCTGACAAGAAGCAGTCAGTCTGGGAACATCTGGCTGCAAGACATTCCAGGAAGGACACACAATAGCAAGGGCTGAAATGGAAGAAAACATGTTGAAACCTGCAAGGAGAAAAGAGCTCCAGGTAAGAAGAATTCTTAAAAAGGTCTTGAAGACAGAGTAGGAATCAACTGGGATTTGGAGTGCCATTTTCTAAGTGAAAAAGGATGACACTGGGTATAAGAGAAGTGATGTGTAATTTATATTTTACAAACAATTCTTCAGGGGCTAATTAGTTATTCTGCAGGGCCCCATATGAACGGCTAACAGGTTTTAAGCACACAGTGTAAAAAAGCAGGTGAGCAGCTAATGCAGTGGACCAGGCAAGATGTGATTGACAAACAGGAATGATGACTTCAATGGTGATGGAGAGAAAAGGGTGAATAAAGTTTGAAGGTAGAGCTCACAAGCTCTGCTGACTGGTGTTATGAGTTGTGTCTAGATGTCTCTGAAAGCCTTTTACAGTCATAGGTGGGCAGTTTCAAAGGTGGCTGGATTGAGGTGTATGAGGCTGGGATTAAGGATTTGCCACCCTGAACGTGAGGCACACCCCCCAAAAGACAGGAAGTCTGAATCTGATATAAAGGGACAGAAAGATAACACTTTCTGCTTCACTCTTCCCTGCTGTCTGCCTGTGATACCACTATATGAACTGTTTCTCTTCTTAATGTCCCTCTTAGAATCTACTTTTCGTTGGAGCCAGACAACTATGGACTGAAACCTCTACACACTGTGAGTCAAGGAAATCATTCTTCCTTTAACTTTGGATGTCAGTTATTTTGTTCAGCAATGAGAAAAGCAACTAAGACAATTGTATATTCAAGTGTAAGAACATATGAATTAAGTACAACTCCTACATTTTAGGGAAGCAAAATGCGTTGCATGAAATACATTTGCCAATATAGTATGAAGTATTACTGGAGAGAAAAATAACAGATAGCATTTAAACATAACATATGTGAAATACACAGACATTGAAGGGCCAGTATTATATAGATGAGTCTAGAACAGAATAACATGTTCAGCCTACAGTGAGAGTGTCTTGAACTCAGCATTGCTAAACTATTCCAACCAGATGTTTCTTGGTTATGTGTACTGTCTTTGTGTGTGTCCATTGTAGGATGCTTCACAGCATCCCTTATTTCTTTTTACTGCATTACAGTGTCTCCTCCATGCAGTTTGTGATAAATAATTGATGAGTGGAGGCTGTGTGAGAGGACAAAATCACTCCAGATTAAGAATCAGTAGGGTACATATATACATTTAAATGAAAAAGAAAGGTGGAATCTTGCACCAGGAATACAGATGATCTCACCTATGGAAAGGAAAGGAAAAAAAAAAAAAAGAGTAGAGTACTCAACCAGAGGACTCCAAAATTGGAACCTTAACAGAAAAGAAAGAACCAATGAAGAAGATACTTAGGCAGAAATTAATCCTGATCAGTTTGGAGGGTTGGAGCTCTGTAGAAGAAACAATCACCAGTTGGAGAGCATGAACATGTGTGATTGATTAGGTAAACAGTCACAGAAAAGTAATCACTTCCAGAAACATCTCTAAAGAGGACTTGTATAACGAAGTCATGAGACAGGCTTGATGTGAAAATTTCTATAATCATAAATTACTCCAGTGGAACATTTTGCTTGGACAAATGTTTGGCAACAGATCATAGTTGAAAGTATAAAAGCCCTGCCTCAATATGATTGCCAGTAGTTGAGATTTAGTCTCAAGCAACATGATACAGGTGCAGTTGGATGCTAATCTCCTCCCTGGAATTTGTACAAAAGGTGGAGACAGACAGAGATAGGTGGAGTACTGACTCCTGCTCCCATCACTTTCTTCCTACTATTGAACGATAAAGCTGTACACATGTATCTGGTGTTTCAACTGTCACAGAACAAGGCCAATTTAGAAAAAAATGACAAAGCATTCTGAGAGAGATGTTATCATGGCTGGAAGTAGTCTGGGTCAGTATATTGATCTCCCTTCTCCTGTGGACTCCTAGTGCCTCCCTGGACACAGCATGTTTAAAATACCAATATTGAGAACATTTTGATCCTTTGAGCAGCTGGTGCAGGGCTGCCATGTGCATGTCAGTGGATGAACAGTATTTTCAAAATGCTGTAGTCTTCATGCTTTCAAGGGAACAGAGAAGTTTGTCTCACTTCAAACCACACTTATCTAAACTAAAATGCAGCACAAGATCTGTGGGAAATGGCAACAACCTCCAATCTCTAAGGTCATCTGTCCAAGTTTGCCAATCCATCCTGGTTCTTGCAGGAAGTCTAGAGACAATAGAGCAGAGAAACAGCAAGAAACTAAAGAGGTCCAGGAGGAGACAGCCACAAGAAGCCATGAAGTTAGATGTGCCACGTCAGAAATTAGAGGACATTTTAATTTTAGTGGGTGTAGACGGATTATACTTCTTTATTTTAATGTAATACAAGTAGTTCTTAGTAAAAATACTATAGAGGACTCATTGTTTCTGTGACAAAAATAAAAGGAAATTACATGACAAAATAATTAGCTAAACTAGTAATATAAATGAAATCATTTTTGAAACAACACATTAGACAATTTGGGGAAATAATCAAACATCTCTGTGCTTCCCATTTATTTACTATTTTGTTCTCTCTTTTTTTCTCTTATATATGTGTTTGTATACTACATACTTATTAGTGGAAAACTACAAGAGGAAGTACTAACAATCATAAATATATATGCACCAAATACTGGAGCACCCAATTATATAAGACAAATACTAATGGACATGAAAAACCAAATATATGTGTTTGTGTATGTTGATTTTCTCATGTAAGAGAGATCATGTGATATTTAAACTTGTGTCTGACTTATTTCCCTTATTATGACTGATTATACTTTAAAAACATCATAATTCATAACCCCTCTCGTGAATTCCTACTACTAATTTTCCTCAATTCTCATCAGCTGGTGATTGGAATGGTCATGAACTTTGGCAATCTGATGGGTTAAAAAATGCAATATTTCTCTGTTGCCCTTAATTGTAATTCATGTTAACTAGTGAAGGCAAACTGCTTATTAATTATGTATAGATTGCTTGCATTTTCATTTTATTTTCTTTTGGTCTTTCATTTTTTTTGTTAAACTATTGGTGCATTTCATACTTATGTATAAAAGCTTTATACTAGGTTCATTAATCTGTCATATTTCAAAAGATTCACTACTTAAATAAGGATGTACTTCTGCAAAACATTTCACATATCTCTATAAATCACTGATGTCTGCCTGGTACTCATCCCAGAAAAACGATGAACTCAGATCCCCCTTTGTGAAAATTTGGGAATGCAACCACTAAGAGAGATTGACATTTCAGGTAGTAAAACAGGCAGAGGCTTTTAAATTATAAAAAAAAATATAGGTTAATAATAGAATTCACCTTTCAGAAAAGTAACAAGTTAGTAGCTTTAAGAAAAAGATGTAACTTATTCTTCGGCTTTGAAAGAGGCTGGGTCTTTCTGAGCAGTCATACTGAATTTCTTCGTTTAAAGTCTATTGCCCAAACAAAACGTTATTAAACAGAAAATGTCTGTGGCCATATATACTTGGAATATACTTTTATATGTTTATAAAAATGTTTTATTGAAGAATTTTATGAACATTTTTAAATGTTAATGCTTATTATGAGTCTTTTAATGAAACTTGAATGTTTATAATTCCCAAAATTACTGGAATGATGCTCTCTGAGATTTCTTTTTCAAAAAAAGATCATGAGTGTTAGAATTCCATGAAACAGTTTCTTTAATAAATGCTGACATAAGGAACATCTTTACACTTCTTTGCAAATGAATGACTTTTCTTGCATTTGTTTTAGTGTCTTTTCATAACAAATCCTTCAGAGACAGTGATAACCCTTATACAAAGTTACTAATGGAAATTTTTTGAAAATATTCATAAATTGAAAATAAGTTTTGAGTTAGGTGGCATGACGTAAATAACTATAGTTAGACAGAGAGTGAAACAGAAAAAAAAAGCTTGCATTTTTGTATATGAGTGCACATGCTCTATTTCCAGGAAGTTTAAAATGGGACCACAAAACTCAAATAATACATGAGGTGATATATGTGGAAAAATGAAACAACAATTTCAGGAAATCCTTTACAAAAAATAAGTAGAGTTAAAGCAGAATAATATAATATTTTAAAATTAATGTAGCATAACATTGGCTTACTGTTAAGATAGATCTTAGCTTCATTTAAAACTTTCTTATAAGCCTTTTGTTTAGAGACCAATACAATTGACAGAATTATAAGTCACTATAATCACATGAATTTCCCATTGTCTATTTAATTTGTTCTTATTATTCAAAAAAATCTAAGTAAATGATGGATAATTACTCACTTCTGCCTTCCTCAACTAGCCATTCTACTCATGGTTTTCAGTAATTATTGCTTGCTTCTTTTAGTGTTCAGTACATAGAAATATATCTTTTAAAAAACCAGGATTATATATTGCTTATTAAATTTACAGCCAGCGTCTCAGAAATTGAAGTAAATGGTTTCACAAATAGCATTTCCAATGAATAATGCTGAAATCAGACCTTTTTTTTTTCATTGCAAGTGCCTCAAGTAGTTGGCATCTTTCCCATCGGCCACTTTGTAAGTTCAAATATGACAACATGACGGTGATTCACAGATGCCAAAATATGACGAGCAGAGCAAATCTGTGTTCCAGATATGATAAAGTGCAAGAAGCAGAACTCTGGGCCCCAGGTGATTTCCATGAAGACACCTTTGTTGAATGGGTTCACTATCTGTACTATGCAGCCGCCAACCCTAATAACCTGACCGGGAGAGAAACACATCTAAAAATGCAAATGGATGAAAAAATAAAACTGGGTTGCATGGTAACATTTTAAGCTGATTTGAGAGATGTATGTTTGAAAGAAATGAGGTTCAGCTTTGGAAAATGCCTTTTGTTACACTCAATGCATATTGGTTTAGAACTAAGAAAAATACAAATAAATAATGAATGCCTTTAAAAATTCCTTCTCCAAAGCAGACACCTTATAAACAATGTAATGAGTGAAATAACAGCTTATTTCTTGTTTTTTATCATGATATTTGGAGACTTGTTTGTATCACACCTATGCTTCATAGATTAGGGGTTATAGTTACAGATGTATAGAAAAGAATATAGATTGTGAACATGTGTGTTAGCAAGAACAGCTATATGTTCATATAAACTACTTCTCAGTCTTATACTGCAGCAGTTAGGAATAATAGAATCACAAATCATACAAGATATTTTTTACTGTTGTACATATACATTTATATACATAATATCATATATATATATATATATATATATATATTCATACAACCATGGTTGTCAATTTAACTCATATAAACTCACTTATGGTGTGAATTTATATATAAATTCAATACTTTTCCTGTCAAATCCAGAAGAGGCTTTTATTAGAAATAACAATGTAGATGAATATTGAAATAATTTTATCTGAACAATGAGAAAATTAAGGATATTTTATGTCAAACTATGAGTAAATATATTATTTGAAGTCAAATTTGCAACTAAGAAAAAGTTGTTAATGTTTACTTAGTGTACTTTAAAAAAGGTGGTATTTTTGAAAATTATATACTATGAAGAAAATAAATTTTAGCACAGATAGCTTCCTAATTACTTTTTAAAGAAGTTTTCCTTGTCATGTTTTATAGCAAGGTAGAGATGAATTTCAGAATTACTTACAGATGGTAAGTTCTCTGTGACAAGGAATCTCACTTGATTACTATTGTGCACCAAGCAACTAGTACAGTGCCAAAAACATGGCAGATATCTTTAAAATTTTTAAAATGAAATTAACATATACAAAAGAAATTAAAGTTAATTTTAAATGAGATATTCAAAATATTTTATAAATTATCTATGCCCAGCAATCAATATAAAATATAATTTATTTAAAATATACACAGTAACTCAGATATTTGTAAAAGTTGGAGTTTTTTGGCAACAAATTCCTCAAAATATTTATCATTTTTGTCCCTTTCTAGCGATAACATGAGTAGAAAAAAAAAGTTCATTATCACATAGAGTTCATATTGCACAGCAACTTCAACAGTACTTGAGCACTAAACACGATGCTACTTATTTTTAGAAATTCTATGAATAAAAGGCTTGTCTGCCACCAGACAGCATGTCTTCCTACCAGGCAATATGGTGTCCTGAGCAATGCAAGATTATGTCATTTCTCACAGTGAGATGTTCACTGAAATACTGAGCCCTGCACACTTTACATGTTTCTGACAACATGCTTTTATTCTTACTTAGAATCTCCTCTACTCTAAGCCATAAGTTCTCTATATACATAACCTCATTGATACAGATTTCATTACATTGTTCTCATCTTACTGGCATGAAATTTTGGACTCAGATAGGTAGATAACCAAGGTTATAAAACAAGGAAGTGTACATTAGGAAATTTAACAAACAACAATACTCAAATAGTTCAACATTTTTCTGCTATATAGCTGAAGAACCGTTAAAAAACAAGATATTAAAAGCTGAAAGAAGATAAAATTTAGAAAGGGACCAAAAGGCATAAAAATTAAACAATGTGAACTAGGGTGCTGAATTTAGGAGTTAAAAACAATTTTGAAGGAATAATTGAAAGAAGCCAGGTAGCAGGCTAGTAAGGAATTAATGAGTAGTTAGAAAGAAACAATATGTATTTACTGGGAATTGAAGAAGACAAAATTGATGGTGTAAAGGAGAAAGGGAGGAGGAAATAGGCATAGTAGCTGGAAGAATACTTTAAATTTTTAGACTGAGATGAAGTGGTCAGCAGCAAGAAAGAGACTGTTGATTTAAAGACCAGATCCTACTACTGGTGGGCTTAGGAACCAATTAATGGACTAAACCAAACACCCTCTGTAAACTCAGAATGAATACAAATATTTTATAGTTTTTCACTTTGTTCTCATATGTAAAATATGGCCATTTCTGTCAATATTCACTGCATATATATATATATATATATATATATATATGCAATGTTTGCTAAAGTACTATATATATATATATATATATATATATATATATATACACCATATAGATAAAGATTTAGATATAGATGTACATAGATACCTCACAAGACTGACAAGATTTAGGGGACTTTTTTTTCACTAATCAGTCTGAAACATTAAAAATGGTATTGGAATGATACTGGAATTGTTCTTGTGATGGGACCCTCACATGAGTGACTCAGAGCTTTCCTAGGACCTAGAGTTCAGCAGACAAGTCAGATAAAATTTGATTCAATTCACCATGATGAGATCATGTAGGTAGGAGACATAAACTAATAAAGGTTGTTATGGTTTGTGTCTAGATGTCCCCTCACATCCTCATATAGTTATGGGAGTAGGTTTTCACTGGTGGCTGAATCTAGAGTTTATGACTGATTCATGGTCCAATGGTGGGATTAAGATATGAGTGCTACACCCACCCTAGGGCAGGTAGCAAGGAGCCTTTTACTGTTGTCCACCACCATGAATTATTGACCCTCTGCCATGTGCTACTCTAGCTTGTAACCAGCTGATAATGTACAGACTTGTCTACAAATTGTGAGACTAAACCTTTCCTCCCTTAAACTTGGGCATTATGTATTTTGTCTCAGAAAAGTAAATAAGAAAAGAAAGAAGAAAAAAGGAATTTTTAAATTATCACAAATTAAATATTAAAGTTGAATTATAATGCTTTAATAAATATACATACATATATGAAGATACACATACATATATAGCTTGATTCACAGTAAATGTACCATATGTTGAAAATACCATGCATCAAAGATGTATCTGCCACAGCTCATCCGCTGGACATCCTCCCTTAGCAGCACAGCCCACGGGAAAGCATCAGTCATTGGTTTTCTCCCTGAGCACCTGGCTGACTTGGAGCTGTTGCTCTCTGCCTCTGCCCAGAATGATGAGAGTAGGTCACACAACACACTGCTGGTCCAGGCAAAGGACCAAAGTCCACAATTCAAAATACATTGTCTACTGAATGTGCACTGTTTCACACACTCATGAAATTGAAAAACTGTTCCTTCAACCTTTTGAAATAGGCTATTGTGCAGATGTAAGTACACTTTACGTACTGTATTTCACAAGCAGAGCCTCCCAGAGAACAGAGCAGACCATCTGGAGTAGCGGTCTTGTTAAATAATGGCATTGAATTTGCCTTCACTTTAAAGCTGATAATTTTTTTCAAATAGAGAATTACTCAGAAATCACAAAATTCAAAATCATGTTGCCTAATAGCATAATGTCATTATGCCAGCATTGTCCAAAGGAAAAAGAAATGTGCAACTATGAAATGAACTTTATTCTCCCAAGCCCTCTTACTTGATTGGATCTATGATATAATTATTTTGCAAATAAATAAGGGGATCTCTCTCTCTCTCTCTCTCTCTCTCTCTCTCTCTCTCTGTCCTTCCCCCTTACTATGTTTCTCCTTAAAAGATGTGTACTTTAATGTACCTTAAGTTGATCTAAAGAAAAAGTGTGAAACATCAAAAACTTTTATGCCATGTAATAAAAAGATTTCCTAAGGGAAATCTTTGTTAAATTTCAGTTGTGGTTACCATGCTACAAAATCTCATATTAATATCATCACCATAAGTAAATGCCCTGAGATAGAGACTAGTACACTATATAAGGAGAATAATTAAGAAATGTATCCTGGGATGAGATCAGAATATTTTTGAATGCCAGCCTAAGAATTTTCTATTTTATTCAAAGAGCAAAGTCATTCCAGGTTTTTGAGCTCTATTACATGGCCAATGTCATGTGTTAGAAATAAAAACCTGACAGCAGTGCCTGGATCTTTTATAAAGGAGAAATACTAGAAACTGGGAGATTGTTTAGGAAGCCCATTAAGTTGTACACACAGAATAGTACATGTTGTCTATCATTACTAGTTAAAATTAAGTGGAAGATGTTTATATTGTTTGAAATGTAATCATTTGAAAATCATGTCTAATTGTCTTCGTTCAATCACAAAGTCCATGTGACCACATGAATTAAAGAAAATGTCTTTAGTAGTAATAGATTTATGGCATATTTAAGAACAAAGATGTGCTTTTGATGTGAAAAAAAGTGAGGGAAGGAAAGAGAGAGAGAGATTGTCAGAATCCTGTGAAAACTTGCCTACTGCACTGAAAAATTATTTTCTAGTGAATTGCATTCAGGCTGCATTTTCAGAAATTATATTCTAGTAGTGGTCAATGTTTCAATCCAAAGGGTGATAATTCTCTCCATAAATTTGATTCCTAGTCAATATTTCTTATGCATCATATGATCTAGGTTTTTCACAGTTAAAAATAACCAAGGTTAAAATGTCTCACAAATACATAGCATCATTAAACACTGGCCACAAAAGGTGAATGCTAGGTATTCTGCTGTTGAAAATAAGTGTGTTATATAGGTATACTTGCCATTCTTTCTTAGACAATTTCAACAAATAAACAGCCAAGCTGATTATTTACAGCTCCTACTGTGAGAAGCTGCCACTCTTACCTGATCTAAATCAGAGAATTTGCCAGTTATTTCTGTAAGACAGTGATACTATCTTTTATAATCTTCAAACATTCTATAATTACATTGAGGTTGATTAAAAAAAAAACAGATGGTGAAGATTTGAATAAGTTTAAGTTCATTCCAAATATGTGTTTGTTTCTTGATAGTATAGCCCTAAATGTTTAATACACCTGTACATTTTTCATTCTCCTTACATGACAGTTAAAATTGGCTCATGCAAGATTCTGGCACATAATGCTACAGCACAGAAATACATTGAAATTGCATGAAAAACTGACAGAACCTGATTTGCAGAAAATGGAAATCTGATAATGGTTCATTTTCCTCCTTTTTATGCAGTCTACTCAGGACAGTTACTCACACAACTGACCTCAATTTTTTACTTTAATGCTACAGGTGGCTTCATTTAAGTCACCAATACTTACTCTTTTTAATCCAAGATTTTTTACACATAATACAGAGTACTTATTTGTTTTGAATTCACACTTGTGCCCAGCATTGAGCTTATGTGCTTCACCATCCCACTTGAACTATCTGCTTTCCCATAACACATCAGTCAGTGGATATATTGATGACTTCCAGAGATTTTGAGTCGCGTTAACTTTCTTCTTTATTATTGTTGTTATTCTGCACCTAAGTCCAGACCATCACCTACTCGAAGTCTTTCTTCACAGATTTCTTCTTGAAAGACTTTCTCTTACTTCCCATTTCCACAGTGGAATTCTATAGCATCTCATAACCTGAACAGCTGATTGGAGCAAGAGCTGCCAAAAGTTTTCTGGCCTCCTGTTTTGCCTACCTGTTAACCCTGCTATTGCCACATCACTACTCTTCCAAAAGCCCTATTTGAACCTAACACAACTGCTGCTTGTTCCTTCTTAGCTGACACTGGCAAACTAAAAAGTTCCCTTACTCTATAGTAGGGACACATATGACTCACTGATTTAAATGTTATGAATCAAGATTTGTGGATGACTGTGTGGTGGCACACATCTGTAATCCCAGAACTCAGGAATCTGAGACAGGAAGATTGTTGTAAGTTCAAGAACAGCCTGGGCTACATAATAAGTGCAGAACCAACCTGAACTATATAGTGAGACCCTGTCTCCAAAAAAATAAAGTCAGAAAAAATATAAAGGATATATCCTAATAATTCTATAGGCTTTTCTATGTTAACTATTCCAGTTAAAAGTACTTGCCCAGTTACATTTTTTTTTTATGTTTAGTTGCTGTTAGGATTTGGTTTGAGTCTTTCACTTGAATACTTCATGTGCTGGAAGACAGCATTTTTTGAAAGTGATTGAATCATGGGGTAACCATAGCTATTAGGGGCCACCATAGCTATTAGTGGTTGGAATCCAACATGTCCTAGAAGGCTCCATCTCTTCCTGGTGACTGACTTCACTCTTCCCTTTTCCTAACTAACATGGAGCGAGTAGTTTTCCTCTGCCCAGATCCTCCCAACATGCCATGTTTGTATTTAAGCTACCAAACTTGAACTGAAACTTCTGGCCACCTTTAAACTGAAGATGTTTGTGTTGTCTCTCAACAAGGACAGTAAAATAGAGCTCTGAAGAAGACATTATGCTGCCAGGAATAGAAACTCTCCTACATTTATAGTGAGGGAGAAATATTTGTATATACTGTAGAATATTTTTACACATTTACTCTCTCTTGAGCCAAATCCCTATTTAAAGAGGATCAAGGTCTAGTTTAGTGGTCCAGTCCTGTCAATAATTTGATTTATAAACAGAATGACTATGCATATTTTTGCATATGCATGACCCACACTATTTTAAGAATCATTAATGGATTTTGTAACCTAAGAGCTCTTTAACCATATAGGACTGATTAACCTTTACTAAGCATATAATCATTCATAGATACTGTGTTCTAAGACCTGTCTATCGTATCTCATTTAAATCAAATAATAACTAAATGTCATCAAAAGAAACTGAGTCTTAAATGAGTGAGTAATTTGTCCAAAGACATATGAGAAACATGTTAATAGAGCTCTAGTTGCCTAATGGATAAAGTATTGGCCTCCTAAATGTTAATGCAATTTTCTGTGGCTTCAGGCTTCATATCTCACGAATGAATATAACCTCCATAAAATACTGCTCTCCTATGCTACCAGTATCCTCAATTATGGAAAGTTACCTAGATTCTTTCCCTTTCTTTTGCCTCATGCAAACTTCTTGAGAGAAGGATTTGCTTACTTATGTTTAGTTTCTGTATCAGATCAAAAAACTCACCAGGAACTAATCTGTACTGACGAACTGAAGAGCAGTAAAGATTTTTTTCTACATTAGGATATAGAACCCGTTTTTATAGTTGAGAGACAATATCCCACAAATTAAATATATTATGTCTCACGTAAAATTTTATAAAAACATAATTCAAATGACTTGGCAATAGAGTACCAAAAAACTGCATTTTGATGAGAGCTAAGTATTGTTTGGTTTCTGACAGGCAAAAGTTTAAGTGCAAACTAAAGTATAGCTGCCTTAACTAGTTGCATAACATAACAATTACTGAAATCATTTCAATGTTCATTGTCTCCATATGTAAAATATACATGGCAATAATAAAATGTTTGTGTAGATTTTGTAAGAAAATTACATCAATTAATAAAACAAATTGCTTAGGTTAATGCCACACTTACTGTTAGCATTCAATAAATGTATGCTATCTGTACTTACGAGTAATAGACTTCAGTTCTTAATCATTTTGTTTTCATATGTGAGTTGTATCTATTGTGTTTATCATATTAGAAATAAAAAAAATTCAATTAAATAAATTTAAATGGTATAAAGTCCCATACATAATGGAATAAATGTTTATGAAAACACTATATTTTTAAATAAAAAATGTGGATAATGGCATCATTTTGTATCACTAAATTTTTTTCAGATTTACTTATACATTATGATATTATAATGTATTCTCTGGAACACTCACTGTACACCAGTGAGTGAAAAAGGCAAGTCATTTCTTCATATTTGTGGAGGATGATATATGGAGGGACGTTCAGGTCTCAGAAAGAATTGAAGAATCCCAGATTTTCCCAAACCATACAATGAGAAATGATGGTTTAAAGAAGTTCTACAATTGAAATGATTCTTGGTATAAAATTACACAGATTGAGTAAATGCCATGTGTTTGAATACCAATGCTTACTTACAAGTTCTCATTAGTTTAGTTTAAGCTAATTATTTATGGAAAAGTATAATCTCCACATGACTGGGGGATGTGATTTTACTGTGGAAAGAAAATAAGCAGTTTTCTACCTACTAGGACAACAAAATTTGAAGTAACATTTAACACCTATGAGCTACTATGACAAGCTTGAAATTTCCCTTTGTCCTGCTTCATTTTGCTGATGTGTATGGAACCAGATTTGAAAGCATAACATTATAATTCAAAATTAAATGGAAGAAAATCAGATTTTCACTTATGAAATTTCCTAGAAAGCCTATTTAGGAGATATATAGTCACAATAAATGAGAAGGAAAAACAGGAAAGCAAATCCTTTCCATATGTTATGTTTAGATACTTGGATGAAGGTGACTTTGAATATTTTAGGCTTAAAGAATTCATGATACAAAGTGAAATAGTGTTATGGGTGACACATTGTTTTCACTTGAGAAGTTTAGAAATTTAACTAAGAGATTCAGCACAGAACCAGGATCCTTACTTTGTAAATATCTTCAGCCTATGCAAGAGGAGGGAATACATCTGCCCTGTGGAGGGGCAGCCTGTTTACAATATAAGAGAGAAGAGACTTATTACACCCTTTTTTTTTTTTCGCTTTTGTTGCTTTTCTGTCTTCTGCTGCATGAAATGTTGCCTCTGTACCAAGACACTCTGCCTTGGAACCAGCTCACTATGGACTGAAACCTTCACAAATGTAAGCTAAATAAACCTTTCTTTCCTTCATTTTTGGCATTGCCTATTTCATCTCAGCAGTGACAAAGAAGCAACCAAGACAAATAGGAAAAAAAAAGTTAATCCATAAATATGTTGTTGAGGAGAATTAGTTTTATTTTTTCAAGGGGGTGCCAACTGGGAATCAGGACCTTGCACATGCTGGGCAGGAACTTAGGTCCCTGAGCTGTATCCCAGATCCTGAGAATTACTTTTAAACTTTGTTTAAAAAATTATTTTGAGGCCCCATCTGCCAAACTCAAGATGAATTTATACACTTTTCACCATTTTGTGTTAAGTTGGGTATCATAATTTTTCATGAAATAAAGCATCTTTTATTTTTAAAAGTTCTATTTATACAAAATATGATTACATTTTTAATATACAAGGAAAAAGGTATAGAATATCTACAGCACATCTCACATCAGACCGATATGTTAAGAAATAATGCAGCCATTCATGATTATGTATCAATAGACTGGGCTCGAAGCTTCTAAAATAGGATTTAGTATAGCGGCAATAGTAATTAATGGCAATGATATTTATTTAGTCTTTATGATGTGCCAGTTATGATGCTGTTCTAAGCAATTTATACATATCTACCAGAATACACATTTGCCCTTGTGCTGTTACCATCTTCCTTTTATAGATGTATTAACTAACTCAAAAAGAATATAATAAGATTTCCAAACTCAAGGAGGGTTGGTCAGGGTGTAATCCCAGGCAGGTTTCTATCTTGAAACCTGGTGGCTATCTAATTAAATATCATGTCATATTTATAAACTTGACAAACATTTCTTGTAATAGTGAATACATAAATAAGTGGATTAGTTCATTCAATTTCTCACAAGAATCTAAGGTAAACTTTTTTCTTTGTATAATTTGTAAGACAAAACAGTTGATTTTCCAGCATAACAGCAGTTAGATCTAACCAGCAAAAAAGAAATGTAATTCTGAAAGCAGTCTAAGCAATGGTTACCAATTTGAATGAAATGAAATTCAGAAAGCAATGCTGTACATCTAGTCCTACCAAGTAACCTCATCCTAATGATTCTATACATAATTTCATTATGAATTTCTCTCACATTTCCTCACTTTGCTCAATAACTAGGCTGTAATCAACAGATACTCTTAGCAATGTGGTTGTTTCTAATTAAGCTGATTAGTAATTTAATAAGATTTTCTATTTTCTATTCTTATTCCCATTTAAGTTAGCAGCTTCACTGAGTTTGAAGCAAAAACTAGAGTTTATTGGTCACTAGACAGCTGTTTTGAAATTTCCCACCAGCCGCTTTCTCTTTCAGTATTCCACAGCTAAATTAACTACTGTGTTTGTGGACTTGTTTTTCCTCCTCTGCTTAAGTGTACAAAAACAATGCCAACTTCCAAAGAGATGGTACGGAAAGAATCATTATCTTCTGAGTTGTGTTTCTGCCACTTCACTTCCTGAATCTATTTAGCTACCAAGTCTCCAATTACATCTGCTAAACAGCTGTAAGTATATCACCTTGTTCCATCCCAAACCTTGCTCTTAACTCCAGTCCTTATCATTTTCCTTATATCACTTAACCAGCCCTTTAGCTAGTATCTGTTTCTTTAGTCTGACTTCTCTCCTCCAACACTTCTCCAAGCTGAAGCTGTCTGTCGTCAAAGATCATCTTCCAAAATTATAAATCTGATCATGTCCTTCCCTATTTAAAAATCTTCAGTGACTTCCTATTTTCACAAGATAAAATTAAAACTATTTAACATGATGTACAAGGCCATATGCAGTCTACTCAAGACTACCTTTCTCTTTTCAGTTTTAACCAACTTCTTCCTGAAACTTTTAAATTGCTACTGAGATGTTCTGCAGTTTTGTGAGAAAAGAGCACACTCAACACATTTGCTTTCATTATGCCTGAAATTTTGTCACTCAATTTCATCCCCCTGCTGCCATTTACTTTTTTTTTGCAACATGTCTGCTCCAAAACTTTCTCTAACCTTCCTGTTCCATCACTTTTGATCTCTCTATATGTTGCTAAGTATCCCCATGGCAGGCAAAGATTTCCTTGACATAGGCTTCTGGCTATGTTTGCTACCTGTTTTCTCCATTTAATGGAGGCAGGTAAAAGAACCATCTTTGTGTCTTCAGTGCCTAGTACAGTGCTTCATAGACAGTAGGTGTTCAAAAATAAATAGCTAATGAGAATCAATAGTATAAAAAAGATTACACATGCTTGTCTATTTGCTATGTTTCAGTAAGAAAAATAGCACTTTATTTTGCCTAATATAGTTTTACTACTTTAATTAGTGACTAAATGAATTATTAGACAGATTTAAATAACCACTTGAATAAAAACCAGTTGTCATTAATTTATGAAATAATACAACATGATAAGAAATATATTTGTTCATTGTCTCTTGTTCCCAGTACATAGTTCTTAAATTTCCTGAAATCTGTGGAGTTCTGAGTGCCTTTTTGCATGTTAGTGAATGACTGGTGGCTGGAGAGTCATGCATAGCTTCAGTATAGGAGCTGTTCATCAGAAAGACAGAAGCACAATTAAAGGATCAGAACTTTCTGCCCCACTTGCCCAACTCTAAGCAGGGGAAAGAGGGCTGGGAAATGAGCTACTCACCAAAGGCCAATAATTTAATCAGTCTATCTGAAGACTGGGAAGCTACATAAAACATCCTAAAGGGTGGGGTTTCAAGAACTTTTGGTGTTATTGAATACGACTGCCCTGTTGCTGAGGGAGTGGTGCACCCAGAAAGGAAATGGACGCTGCTTCCCCCAATACTTGCCCTACACAGCACTTCCATTTGGCTGATTTGCGTGTAATATTCAAATGGTAGTAAGTAAAGTGTTTGTTTCCCTGAGTTCTGTCAGTCATTCTCCCAAATTACTAAATTGAGGAGAGGTCACAGAAAATCCTCCTATCTTCATAGCCAGAGAATCATAACCTGTGAGGGCTTTGTTGTATGACTTAGATCTTATCCTATGCTGCATGTGTTAACTCTGGGTAGTTACTATCAGTTAGCATCAGTGAATTAAATTGTAGACATCTAGTTGGTATCTAGACAGTTAAAGAATTTTATTTGAGGAGAAAAAACACACATTTGTGCATTTATAGTGAGGAGTTGGTGCATTTACATTATACATCTTGATTATTTTGAGTTATGAATAAAAACAGTTCAGTATAATTATGTACAAATTAAAACTATTGCTCTCATGTAGTAGATCAACTACAATAGGCTGACAAAGTAGAGTATATCTTTTCTAATTTCAAGTGAAATTATTATTTTCTCCCTTAATATCATTTTCAAAGGATTCATTCTTCAGTTAATATTCAAAGAAAAGTCTTTGGGATGTTTAAAAACGTTTAAAAATGTTAAAACCTGGCTTTAAAGAGTAAAGAAATTTTGGGAAGTTTCCATTGCTCTGTGGCACAGGTACTTATTTCTAGAGTTAACTTTGTATGGATTTAAATTTTAGCCTTGTGTCACTTTCTTTCTGTGAGAGAGGGAAGTTTGAGAAAAAACACTTAATGTTATTAAGCCTTAGGTTTTTCAGTTTTAAAATAAGGTCAACCAAAGAATCTCTGCTTCAGAGATTGCAAGATTGATAGATGATAAAATAAAGCATGAACAGATTTAAATGGATTGCCAGACATATTAAGGCCATATTAATCATTTTATTTGTGTTATTTTACCACTTTACTTAACTTTAGCATTATATTTTAAAATTGCCAGTCCTTCAGAATTTATCCCATTGAGATCTACTTTATTCATAACTCACATGTGGCTGGCAGACCTCCTAAATTACAGCATTATCAGCCATGCCTTGAGAGGCATGGAAGTATTTTAGAGCATCTGGCTCTTCAGAATCAGCTGGCTTGCCTCATAAACCCTACCTCCTGTTGTCCAAATTTCCAAAGTCAGCATGACACAGTTAGGGAATTCAAGGAGAAGACAGCATTGGCAGTGAGCAAGCAATAGTTCATGATTCTGGAGGGTCACCAGTCATTGTCTTTCTTAAGATGGTAAACTCTTGATTTACTGGTAGCTATTTTTTCCCTAAATTACTCTAACAAGACTTCCAGAAATGAGTTCTGTGCTTAATACTAATAAAAGAGCATATCAATGCCTGCACATAGAATGAGTTGACTTATTTTGAGAATCAGAACATACAAATAGTCTGGATAAAGGCCAGAACTGGATAATGATGAGAACTGCCAGCAAGACACATTGTAGCTACAATCATATATGATCACTTATAGGCATTATCTCTGGTTTCAGTATTAAAGCCAAATATAAGTACTTAAAAATACTACACAAAGAGTAGATGTATTGCTATTTCATAAAGCTTGGTATCACTTTTATGGTCAACATCACAGTTTTCATTTATTAAATTATATTTGTAACTGTTTCATTCCCTCTTTCTGAGTATGAACTCCATTACAATTATGTCCAATGCTGTTATGTAATAAAAAATGCACAAAAAATTTGTTGAAAGAAAACAAATTCAATCATTTGGCAATCAGTTACTAATACAATGTCTCCCTCAAACTGATCTTTAAAATAAAATATCAAATTCTGATTTATCTATTGGATATTGTATGCTGAAAAAGTAAATCTGAAAACCACCTACACAATAACACTAGATGAAACCATTTCAATAGTAAACAAGGAATGTGATGATTTATATTGATATTTAGATAGAAGTGAAAGTTAAAATGTAATGATTGGTGATAATTATCACTAATATTCGATGTAAGAATACAGAGAAAATCATCTCTAGAATGAATTTGTAAGTGATGGTTAAGTACCTAAGCATTGAGTATACAAGAAGACATAAACTCAAGTCAGAATGAAATAAAAATGAAATAAATAGTCAAGAGAAAGACTCATTAATACATAACTCACTGCAGGTAGAGGAGTATGCATGAAAAAGCAGATGGGCCAAATACCTGATGGGTTTTTCTCCCCCTTTGGTATCACTGATTAACTTTGTGTCTCTGGAGAAGAAAGGAAGAAGAGTAAAATGTGTGAAAGAATCTAATGAGGTTTATAAAATCCCTAACAAGTGTATAATATAAATTAGATTAGAAAAATCTGCACTCAATAGAGGATTCAATTAGGTGAGATCAAGTATAACAACTGTACATTTTCAACAAGTTAAAAGAGAGAGCCAAAGTGTATTACATCTAAAATTAATTTTTATTCATGATGAAATTCCTGAGGACTGTTTTTATGACTCTATCTAAGTTCCTCATAGACATTATCCATACAGAGATGTGTGGCTAAATTATAAGTAATTTGTTCAGCTCAAGAGAGTTCAATAAAGGAACTGGTCAATTGTTTTGCTTGGTTAATCACCTTTTTATGCTTTAGTGAAAGGAATTCACAGGAATTACATAATTTTGATAGGCAGAAAATTGTCTTTTGCTTATTTCTTATTCTCCATATAAATGACATTCTGCAAAAATAGACAGAGGCTTCACCTTACTAGAATAACCTAAAATGTATGTTCAATCACATTGAAATAATTTTTAATTGATCCTCTGTCCCAGTGAGGCTTTAGTGTGCTATGCAATATTTACAGTTTTTTTTTTTAGAAAATGTTCTATATCCCTCCTAAGAATCCCTCAAGAGAGACAGAAGGAAGGAGGAAAGGATAGAGAGAGAAAAAAAGAAAAAGAGAGAAAGATGAAAAAAGGAAAAAATAGGAGAGGAAGGAAAAGAAGTGGAATGACAAAGACCAAGAAAAATATCAAAGTTAATATTTTAAAACCTATCTTCAGGGCTGGGGATATAGCTCAAAAGCACAGTGCCTGCCCAGCAAGCATGAGGTAGTCTGTTCAATCCCTGGTACCTAAAAAAAAATAATTAATTAATTAATTAATTAAAAACTAAAAATAAAATATATCTTTAATTGTTTAACATTTTCTTAGAGATAAAAATTTAGAATAGTACTAGATTAGTTGAAGAATAAGAAATTGATAGAAAATTAGACCATTTAAAATTATGCACTAATTTAAAAAAAATGTAGAGGGGACTTACTATTCAAAGAGCTGCCCTTCAGCAGACAGTAAGGTTATGAATAAAACTTTGATAAGGGGAAGTCCGGTTTAAAATTGAGGACTCAATCACTTGAGAACATCATAGTCCCATAGTAAGTCTAGATATCTAGATGTAAGTCTAGATGTCAACCAGGACAGAAATATGAAAAAGAAAGAAACTTAGTTATAGTCTGATGCTGCTATGAACACAGGATTTCATGGAATCAGTATTATGAGGTTAACCTATTCCTGCATAAATGGAATATCTACCACAATGCAGGAACAGACTATAATTAAAGATAGAATTTCATTAGCTCAATGGCATAAGCACCTGCCTGGCAAGCACAAGGTCGTGAGTTTGATCTCCAGTACCAAAATAAGTAAATAAATAAATAAAAATAAAAAAATAAAATTTTAGGAAATTAGAGTTTAAGGTCTACTGTATAACCTTTCAGATATTATTTACTTACAATTTATGTTGAGGGTTTATAATGGCAAACTATGTGCTAAGTGTCCAGTGAAGGATATTGCAGATAAGAAAACCATTACAAGTATTATATAATATTGCTACTTATGCTTTTATTTTCATTATTGTCAAGATTATATCCTATGCTGTTTTCTTTTCCCTAAAGCCAAAGTAGGATCAAATTTGTACAGTAGAGCTGTCTCCAAGTACAGCTATGCTTTGAAGGAGAAGAACGGGAGGCAAGCTGTTTGCATGTGTGCATTTATACTCGGACTAACTTGAACTGTCAGTTGAGAAAATGTTCAAAATTTTGATGTTATACCAAGTATTTGTTTCCATCTGCTTTTGAGAATGCCATTATATATGCTTGGAAGGATGAAAGGTACAGATTTTGTAATTGCCACACTTCCCAGGGAGAGGGTAAGTAGGAAGAAAAAGGACTCAATTAAATCATTTGTTTAAAACTGTCAAGTTAATGGTATTTTATGATACAAAATCTCAGTATTTCTTTTCCTGTTTAAAAAAGATTAAATATTCTACAGTGCATATATTTCCAAAGGAAAAGAAGACTTTTGATCTCACATCATGAAATATGACACAGTCAAGTTTGTAATTATTAAATCATTTTGATTTCTTGCCTATTTTGACAATCTTCAAAAAATTTATGGATAGTGAAAAATTTACACTCTTAAATTAGAGCCAAAAGAGTGAAAAAATAAGACAAATATATTTTTTAAATTGCTCCTTTCATTTTTTTAACCAGCAAATTAAAGTTTTGACTAAGAAATATGCCTACGGATCTCTATACAAGAAAACAATAGAAACAAATCACCAAGAAAATTATCAAAAATAATTAAAATATTCTGTAAGTAATTACCATGACATTAAAAAAAATAATGCTCCAAGACCATATTTGCAACAAATGTATCAATTGGATTGCAGCATCATGTATGCACAAATACTTCAAAAACTTTTAATAATCTTTACTATCAAAATGGGCAAAGGCTTCAAATTGGACAGAGAAAATACAAATGAGGAAATAAAAAAGAGTTTGGTTAAAAGTAAAGAAACAAGTTACCATTTTCAACAAGCTTTTCTTTTTTTCTTATTGCTTGAAAAAATTCAAAATCTTGGAATAAATGTATGAAGAGACATATACATCTCTAAACCACAGGGTAGTATTTGTAAAGAATACTTTGAAATTATGCCCCCCAAATCTGTGAAACTCTGTGGGAGCTCCAGGCAAATTTTTTACCCTGTTACCATGGATTGATCAAACCACTTCTCTCTATTGTTATTTACAAATTTTTCAAAATCTTTTATGCCTAAATCTGTAATTAAATTCTGTCAAAACACCTAGTACAAGATAAATATTTTTCGCTGATTCTTTCAATATTACAATTTCTGTGAGATATTCTACTCTCCCATGGACATAGACTATATTAAAAGATATTCACACATGAGGGTAACTGTAACAAATTTTCCATACTTCAAAATACAGTAAGGATAAGAGCTTGAAATCTCCCATCATATAGAAATATTTGTTTGAGGAAATTGAAATTCTAATTATTCTGCTTGTATCATCATATATTTTATAGATATGTCAAATTATCATACTGCACTTCATAAATATGTACAGAGATTTCATGCCAATTAAAATGTCAAAAATACATGCAATCAATATTTATTTCTATCATATAAAATGAATGCTGTGAGTGCTCAAAAATCATCACTGATACATCAAACGGCTAGTAGAACACTAGTAAATTAAACTTTTGCAGGGCAAGACCTAGTTTCCTTTAAAAAGTACACACAGATTGGTGTGCTTGTGTATTGGGACTACTTACTATTCCTTTTTTTTACAGTCCCAGAGGTTGCTGCTTCTCCATGGTTGGTTGTGCAATGAATATTCATGGAAAAGCCAACGTGTAGAGGAGTGCTCTGCCTTAGAACCCCAAAGTTCTATGGGTGACAGTCTTAGTCCGGACCTTGGTGCTTTTGGAAGTTAGTAGAATGCTTAACTGGCAGGCAAAGAAGAAAAAATGCAGTCATTGAGGATCTGTCATTGAAGGGGACATTGAAACCTCAGCTCCTTTCTTTCTCTTTTGCCTCCTGGCTACCAGGAGATGAGCAATTTCCTCCATCACCTGTTGGAAACATGATGTGCTGCTTGGCTATTGACAAAAACAATCAACCTACTCACCATGGCTTGAAACTTTCAAAGCCAGAAGGCAAAATAAATATTTCTTCTTTTTCAGGTATTTGGTTTGCTTTACTAAGGAAAATCTGATTAACATAGAAGAATAACTGATTTGTATTTGCCAGTAAAATGTATATTATGTGATTCTTTGAAATTTCTAGAGAAAAGAAAATTATAAAGAAATAAGAAAAATTGATGATACTGGGAGAAGGATGAACAGAAAGAAAACTTTTTGAATGGGGAAAATATTATAAAACTGGGTGCTGTTGATAATTGCAATAGTTTATTCCAATTTACAAACTGCAAACTTAAAACAAACAAGTTTTACATTATGTAAATTACACATTATATAAACTATTTTAAAATAAAGCTATTTTAAAATTGAATTCAACTTATATTACATTTATTGACATATTTTACTCTATGACTCTATTTTCACTTTCTTATCACTATCACTTAAAATCTGACAGCTTTATTGGATTCACTGTCTTCAGTCTATTCAGGCCATATTTGGCTGATCCAAGGCAGAAAGAGCATGGTGGTTGGTATGGCCAGGGAAAGTACATGGCCACCAAGAAACTGAGACATAGGAAAAGATTCAGGGCTAAGAATATACCCTTCCAAGTTATATCTCCAGTGACCTCATTGTTCTGATGACAGGGACATTTTATTTCTAAGCTATAATAACGATATTTTGAATTTTATAATCATCATGTTTTTCCATTTTTATCAAGTCAATTAAATTATATTTGGATATTTTATCAAGGACATTAATTTGTTCTCTTAATCTAAATCAATAACTATAAAATTTTTGAGGAGAGGTAAGGCAGGGTTTCATTATGTTCAAGCTGGTCTTGAACTCACTATGTTGCCTAGGCTGTCCTAGGCAACTTTTGGGAATCCTCCTGCCTCAGCTCCCAGGCACTGGGATTATACCCATATTTATAGCAGCATAGTTTGTAATAGCTAAATCTTGGAAACGGCCCAAGTGCCTATCAACCAATCAATGGATAAAGATGTGGATTTTTTATACAATGGTATAATACTCAAACATAAAGAAGGATAGACTTGAGACATTTTTAGGTAAATGTATGCACCTTGAAACCATAATCATAAGTGAAATGAATTGAACACACATGTGTAAACATCACATGGTATTTCTACTGTGAGAAACTGAAAGTGTAAATAAGGACCAAACTGTATACTAGATATTATAAAATAGGGAAAAAAAATGCTCAACAGGAGAAGGAAACTAGCTGGGGTGGGGGGAGATGAAGGAGAAAAATGAGAAAAGAATGAAAAAAATGGAAGCAAATTTTTTATAAATACAGAGGATTACAGGGGTTGAAGGGAGATTAGGAGAATGGCAAAGAAAAATAATTAAGATATATCATGCACAGGTACAAATTCCCTATGATGAATGTGATCATTACATACCTAAAATATACAATAAACTTAATTAATTAAAATATTTAAGATTTATTTTGTATGTGAGCAGTGGGAAAATTAGTTTGAGACAGAGAATTTTTATACATTATAAATAATGGGGTTTACCAATAACTCTAAAATCAAAATCATTAAGATACTAAGGATAAGTTAACTGGACCTCAAAAATATAAGCATACATCAATTACTTAGTGAAAATTACTAATTTACAGAGCAATGTCCCCTTCATTCAGATTAGGAAGTAAATATGTCCATAGCTTAAGTTTTCATGTACAGGTTTCGACTCTTATTAAAGCTCCTGTGTAACTCTATTTTATTTTCTTCAAGGAATTTAGGAAAATGGTTTTTAGACTACTTGTTCTCTTATTTTTTTCAAAGAAAATATTAGTCAACCTTGATCCTTAGACATAAAGCATAACTGACAGAGACTTAAGGAATATCATCAAACTCAGATTTTCTTCTGAATAATAAAGGGATTTTATTTTTAAAAAAGTTTTAAAAATGAAATTTCATTGCTATGCATTTCACTAAGTAAATTTTAAAAATAAGATAGTAAACACATGGTAAAATTTAATATCAAAGGAAAGAAAAAATACAAGTTTCTAGGAATCTACTAGCAGTTACAAAACCCACAGGAAGTAAGCCTATTATAACTTTAGAGTGCCACGTGTTGATGAGAATTTTTCTTTCACATCAAATTTGCTGCATCCCCTTTCATCTTATTAAAAAGCTTTTGCACTTAAAAAGAAATCACTAATAAAGGGAGAAGAAAACCCACAGAATGGGAAAGGATTTTATCCAACAACCCCTCAGACAAAGGACTTATATCCAGAACATACAAAGAATTGAAAAACATAAAGCTCCCCAAAATTCAAAGACCCTCTCCAAAAATGGGCAACTGAGATGAGTCTGCATTTCTCAGATGAAGATAAATAAATACATGAAGAAATGTTCACCATTACTGGTCATTCAAGAAATGCAAATTAAAACAGAATTGAGATTTCATCTCACTCCAGAAAGAATAGCTGCCATCAAGAAATCAACTGATAACAAATGCTGGCCGGGCTGTGTGGACAAAGGAACACTGCTCCACTGGTGGAGGGAGTGTAGACTGCTGCAGCCACTATGGCAATCAGCATGGAGAATTCTCAGAAGACTAGGATTGGAAGCTCCATTCAATCCAGCTATTCCCCTCCTGAGTATTTTCCCAGAAAAACTTAAAAGGTCATGTCACAGTGATCTACATGCACCCATGTTTTTGGCAGCACAATTTGTAATAGCTAAATCTTGGAAACAACCAAAATGCCTATCAACCACAGAATGGTATTTATATACAATGAAATATTACTCAGATATAAAAAGGAGGATCTTGAGGCTTTTATAGGTTAATGGAGACAACTAGAGACTATTCTCATAAATGTAATAAATCACACTCCCATTTTAAATATCATATTGTCTCTCTAGTGTAAAATAATAATAATAATAGAAAACTGAAAGAGTAATAAGATCCAAAATGTATAATAAATACATTGTAATACATTGTATTTACAAAGTAGATACATTGTAATAATAAAAGGGAAAGAAAGTACTCCAAAGGAAAGAACAACTTGTAGGTTTACACATATAACTTTATGTTTGTTTAAGTGTGCAATATAGATAACCATACTACTAAGTTTTTGTTAGTTCATCAAACAGAATAGATTGTTCTGTCATTTTTTGTTCATTTTTTATGTTTTGATTTTGTAACTTGAATAACTACTTCTTAGATAAAAACATGTAATATATCAACTAGTGATGATTTCTTAAAGTTTTTTTTAAATTCTGTATCATTTCTACCCTTTTTACTATTTTGATTTTTTTAAAATAAAAAAGAATGATTAAAAATAAGGATATATTGTTAGCTTCCTTATGCTTGCAAAAATTAAACATATTTCCAGAATACAAAATACTTTGAAATTTTTATTACAGTAAATAAAAGTTATAATTTTAAAATTGCTGTATCCCAGGTAATCAGTGTTTTCCATTCAAACCAATACAGTTGGTCCCCTGATACCTAGAATATAATAACCAGCATACACTAATCTCCAACTTTAAAAACAATAACTGTAGCTTTACATATGAGGAGAAAGACTCTAGAAGAGACCCACTTTTTCAAACAGCATATGATAGGACTTCTCAAAGGTATATAGTATTTCTCCATCCTTCAGAGTCAGGCATGCAAAATTATTGATTAATGATACTCTTATTTGCCAATATGTTCACCAGTTCTGTGAGGTGGGCCAGTGGCCAATCACTACTGCTATCCCTCCAAAAAAGAGCAAGATACAACTGCAATGTGTCATCTTGGATACAGTTCAGTAACCCTCAGTACAAACACATCACTGGAAATGGTATACTAGACAAGGGTATCACTCTGCAATCTTAGTTTTAAAGTATTTAATATTCAAAAGGGTTTTAAGAATGACACCTAACTGGTGCACAAAAATATAACAGGGTAAATTACAATTGGGAGAAAGTATTGGTAATTTGACTACATATAGTTTTATGACCTGTGAAAGTCATGAAAATATTATTTAGAATATTGGACTGTGCAGGGACAGATTGCACATCACTTAATAGAGTGGGTGGTAAGAGATAACTACTATATGATTGTCTTATATAGCAACGTGTTGTAAAATGTTATATATATATAGCATGTAGTCTTGTAAAATGTTATATATATATATATATATATATATATAGCATGTAGTTATATATCTAGCATGTAGTATTTTCTAATTGAATCAATATTTTTTTTAAAAAAAGCCTGATTTATATACTAAAGCATTACTAATGTAACTCTATTGACTATATCTCAACAAATTAGTTAAAATAACTCTACTTAAGTGAACAGGGTTTTGTTTTTTCAAATAAATTATAAGTTAGGAAAAATACACAATTCTTAAAATATCAAGTATAAAATATTCACACGTTATTAAATTAGTTAAAGAACAGCTGGAAGAATTTGACAATGTAAGTCTGTATCAAATGGGAAAACATGTTCTTGTCAAAACTGTAACAAATTCAATTGAATCTCCAGTTATTTTAGTAACATTCAAATATTCAATTGGACAGATGTTTGGATTCACTGTGTAGACAAAACATCCTAATGATTGCCTGAATTGACTATATATATTCAGTTCACTTTCAGATGACTAGCACTATGGGGGCAGTCTAAATATCAGAATTTGTCTAGTAATGTTATAAAAAATAGGAAACTTTTCTCCTAGAATTTTCTCTAAAAATATAATTCATGCTTTCAGTCCTAGAATCCTCAGATGCCTAAAGTGTTGTTCACTTGTTTTGTTTTTTCTTCTTCTTAAACGAATATATAAGAGACTAATGCAGAACACTAAATTATTCCAGCCTGTCCAAATTGATATATAAGCAGATCTCAGTATAACGTGATTTTATAATAGTCGATACAAAAGTATGATCATGGATTGTGCATACCTTCTTTAATTGTTCAAAGGTAATTTCCCCTTTTCAATCCAAGTTAACTACAAAGTGCTAAAAACAACCTCTTGATAATTATTCATAATTTTACGTCTACTGTTCAGTATAAAAATTCAAGCATGATTTCAAGACCAAGTTTTTGTTTACCCTTTGAAAGAAAGAAGGGGCTCTGAGGCACACACTTATTCTGATCATCACCAGGAATAAAATTTATTTATTTTACTTTATTTTTTATTTAAGAGGTAAAAGACACAGAAAAGAAAAACAAAAAGCAAAAGAGACAGACAAACAACAACAACAAACCCCAAACAATAGCAGTGTAGGTTTTCAAAACAAGATGATAGGAATTAACAATGGTATATTGTTATGCATATTTTTACCTTCAAAAGGGTTGCTTAGATTACCAGATATAGACATGTAAAATTCAGTGTTAAAAGATAATTTCAAGAATTATTATTTTGTAGGTACTTCAAAAATACTTAATAGGATGACTATGCATGCATACACAGATTGTATTTTATGCAGTGTTGTAAACAATTATGTTCCTGTATTTCTCAGCATAAACTACAGTTTTACCTCACGGTTGGAGGGCAGTATACCAAGATATGCAAAATCTCAAGATCCTGTTTATCATGTCATGTAAATTATTTTGGTAGAAAGAATACCATTCTGTAAAACCTGCACACACACACACACACACACACACACACACACGCACACACACAGTTGCCAATCAAAATACTTGCATAAGAACTTTGGGTTTAGAATTAGGTAAATGAATGTAATTATGTAGTAATTTACTCTACTTCTATTAGCTCCTTGTTGTAACCATGTCTTTTTTTCTGCCTTTGTTGGTAAAATAAGTTCTACTAACCAATTCTTGTGGAAGTAAAAGCTTCTTCATTTCTAAATACATCTTTGAAATCACATCTATACTTCTACAATTCTTGTGGAAGTAAAAGCTTCTTCATTTCTAAATACATCTTTGAAATCAAATCTATATTTCCATCTAACTGCCTGACGTGTTTTTCCACCTACTCTGATTACACTTCGCATGTCCCAGGTGGAAAATCAAGACTATTTGCCTGAAAATGTAGTCATGTTGCTTTAAGAAAAGAAAGAAAATTAGCACTTATTGAAAGATCTCCAAATTCTGGGCATTTTTAAACCATCTGTCTATTGACCATTAATCTTCTGATTGCATCTCATTAATCTTCCTGGAAAATAAAAATAAGAAAATGTAGAATATAGGAAAAATTGCTAAGTGACTTTAGAATAAGCTGGAAGTTTACTAAAATTCCTGCCCCATATATATTTTTATGTCTATATTAAATAAAAATTCTGGTCCCCAACCTTTGTATCTTGCTAATGATTAACATAAACATATATAAGTCATTTCAGCTTTTTCAAACTGCTATATACCTAAAAAATAAGAGTTTGAAGAGAACTCTTTAGGCATAAAACTTCTATGATTATATGTATGATACAATGTTATTTTACTATTATTCTATCACTAGTTCTAAAGTAGGGTTTCAGTGAAAAATGTTGATTTGGTGATTTTTAATGGTTCTATCCTTTAAAATGCAAAAGTTCTAATATTCAACATTTGCTCTTTCAGAGTCCAGTTATATGAGTCAAAACAGTATAAAATTAAATAAAACTCAGTAACAACTTGTGAATATATAAAATATTGAATGTTTCAGAGACAATTAATTGTTGATATTAAGAGACAAATTATATATCCACATATGGTGAGGATATTTATGTGAAAGTTAGGATTTTGCAATAATTATTACCATACATAATTTTGTTACCATGTGTAGTTTTAAACAGGAACAACCTTATATAATATACCTACACAAAACAGTTTGTAATTATTTTGCAGGATACCAAGTATTAAATCAATAAATGAAATTATATTGTCACATAATGAATTTAATTTAACAATTGTCTTTTATTTTTATGTATCCTGCAGAAGCAAACAAAAAATGCCACTGGTTAAAACTGATAGTCTAAGGAAGTCATGATTTGAGATCTACCAAAAAAACCAAAAAAAAATATTCAATTTCTAGGATTTTGAATTACTGTTTTTTTCCTTGTGATCATAACATTTATGGTTTGAATTTGAATTTTGATACATTTTCAATTGCATATTTAAAATGATATGACCCTTCATGATATAAAACATTTATTGTTAAAATTTGGTAAATGATAGAAAAATGAAAAAGGTTAAATGAAAAGTATTTGGATAGGTTGAAATTAATAATAGCTAAATATACTATCAATAATAGAAAAATAACCTGATATATTTAATGTGCTGCAAATGAACAATTAAGATTAAAGAATTACTATTTGCCTATGTCTTCTCAAAAATACAAGCAAACCAAATATAAAATTATATGTAGTGATTTTTATTTATCTTACAATTTAGAGGTTGGTAAGAATTTTATTTTTAGAAAACATTCAGTTTCATTAAAGAGTAAGAGACTTTAAGTAAGAAAAAGGAATAGGTATGTCTGTGTGATATTGCAGATAAAAAACTTAAATACATCCTTTAACATTAGCAACTCAATAACATACATAACTTAAAAACTGAAATGCACTAGGGGAATGACAATGTTGAACAAGCATTTGATTATTCTAGTCATAATGTATATTATTCGTGATTAAAAAATGAAAATGTATTAATTTTCAAATAAGTATTTTTATATGACTTGATGGAAAGTAATTGAAAGCATTAGTAAATAATTCAGCACCTTAGAGATGATTCTGATGGTGATGAGAGAAGAAAACACAGAATTTGGGAGCCAGATGTGTTCTGATCCTTCTTTAAAATAAATCTATAACAAAATACAGAGGTTTCTCTGATGGTGCTTTGACTAACTAAGCAGCTGCTAATTAAAGTCAGCCAAATATCATCATATCCAAAATGTAGTACAGGTAGAGAATCTAAGATATGCTTCATTTCTTTCTATCATTATCATCATCAATATTGCCACCAAATTTGTCATTATCTTCATCATCATCTTTATGAATGGTGTTATTATACTTCTAAAACTTGTATAACTCAGGGAATGTAATGTTAGGAGCGTAAGCAAGTTCATCCAAGGCATGGGGCAGAAACATAACAATGAAATACAACTTTAAACAAGACAGCGTATGCTTTTTACTGCTAGGCTATGGCAGCATCCTGTAGCATGGAGTAATCTAAGTGCCCATCATTCAGTGGTAACAAAGACAGACTATAGTTTCCAAGGTGAAGAGGCAGAAATATGAACAGCATTTGCCCCTGCAAAGCACAGCCACAGCTGCTACCAATAAGACATACTACTAGTGAACTCTCAGTACAAACTATCTGATGTTAAATCACACAACAGCCAAGCTCTCTTCATGTTTTGAATGAAACTCAGTTTAAATCAGCATTGTGTTCAAGAGCGTTGACTATAAATTTAACATCAAAATACAAATGTAACTTTTTGAAATATGGCTTAATAGCAATGAAAGTATCCTGGATTACTCCAAAATTAGAAACACTTTAAATTTGTCACAGGTTTATAAGATAGATATAATTAGAATTCATATCTTTATTTATTTGGCAGGTGCCAACAAAAACCTATTCTGAACAATCTACTAAGGATAATACTATCAAATTCAGCATATAACTCCCAGTTTTCTAATATGTCCTATTTAATCATCTTACTGGCACTATCATGAATTGCTCACTGGGAAAAATACACATATTTTGTTGGTATTAGATACTGTTTTAGAAAACATACATATAACTACACATGATCATATATCTTCTGTAATAGATATAATATTCTAAATGTAGAAAGGCAACTAAATTTTACGTAATCTGTTGGAAAAATAATTTGTGTTTTGAAATGAAAATGAAATATGATTTGTGTATTTTGACAAAGAGGGACATTTCCAAGGAGAAAACATCAAGAAAAACCCAAAATATGGAAAGGAAAGTGGTTATGCAAAGCCAAGTGGAAAACATGATAAGCACATAGAAAAGCTAATCTAAAAGCCTTGACAGAAGAAACATCTTTTGCGCATCCTAGAATGTATCAGGAGCCTGATAAGGTTATAGAATTGAGAGGGAAAAGGAGAAACAAAATTAAATTAGAGAGGTTTAGGGTTCCATGCAGGTTCTACAAAACTAAGGAAACAAACTGTGCATCGTGCTAACTTTAATAGGAATCCAGGGAAAGAATTTGAATGCAGAAGCAAACAATATGATCTAATTCATATATCTTCAAGATAATTCTATTTTTGACTAAATAATAAAGCTCAGGTTAGGCCAGGGGAGAGAAGGAGTTATTAAAATAGGAAGACTGATTGGGATAGTACTGTAAGAGTTCAGGCAGAAAAGTGCTACTGGCATAGTCTGAGATGTGTTTAGTAAAGCTGGAGGAATGTGACTGGTTAGAAGATACTTTGGAGTTAGAAACTCCATACTTTGATTTTATGGTTTGGAACAATGATTCACTTAAATATGTTGAGGGCAAACTAGTTTAGGCAGTTAGAAGTTTGGACATGCTATGTTTCAGATGCCTATTAGACATCCAAAGAAACTCAGTTGTAATATACTTACTTGAAAATCAGAAAGAATTCTCATTTAATACAATATAATACAAAATTTCAAACAAATATGTGATATTTAAACCTTTGGAAAATTGGGCTCAATCCCCAGCACCAACAGGTGGTAAAACACTCAGGCAAGGAGATAATCCAAGAAAAAGTGTAACTAGTAAGTATAAGGGTACAGTGGTCTTAAATCATACCTTGAGAGATTTCAATCTGCAAAACCTGGATAGGACAGGATACTAATGCAAGCAGCTATAATGCCTGAAGAATGCTGTGAAATTTTGGAAGTGTTTTGAGAAAGAAGAAGCAAATTCCTATGTTGAAATCTGTGGGAACAACTATGACAATAAAAGCAAGGATACATAGGATAATGCAGAATCCATTGCTGATCCTGATGAAATATTTCAGTGGATTGTGTGAGATGGAATTGCATCTGGAAGGCATAGATTAAAGGAGAAAAGAGGGAAAAAAGCAGAAATGTACAATAGATTTTTAAGACAAAAGGCAGACAACAAATGGAGAAAACTCTCTGAAAAAGGTTATGGAATGAATGACTGATCAGAACGTTGGAGAGAAATTCAAAGAGAAAAGAGGAGAAAAAGACTGGAACAGCTTCAAATAAGTTGGTAGTTAAAGTGAACTATGAGAAGCTGCTGTTCAAAATCTTCTATTTCTCCACTAAATGTGACAAGAAGAGAAGAGAGGATGGGAGGCTTTGTGAAAGATTTTAGGAGAAATGATAACATCATTTATCTCAAAATAGGGAAAGGGCTGGGGATTTTGCTCAGCAGCACAGTGCTGGCCTAGCAATCACAAGGCCCTGAGTTTGATTCTCAGTAGCAAATATGTTTATATGGGAAAGATATACGCTAGAGAAGCATGATTTCAAGAATGTACTGAGTATCCAATTAAGTTTAATTACCTATAAATTATCTATAAATTCTGTGCATTTTTTCTATACCTACACTTAGAGCAACTTTGACTCATTTTATTTTAAGACTTGTCACTAATTTCTAAGATAAAAATCTTGACCTCTGTAGAGCTGTTGTTTCACTTACCTCTTTTTCTGAGTAAAGAGTGGGATGCAATTGAGTGAGGGCATCTGTTTGTCTGACTTTGTCTGATTCAGTATGCCTAGATTAAAGCACTTAGTAAACTTCTGACATTTCATGAAATCAATCTGCTCTTTTTCAAAGTTTCAGGTCCATATATCATGTGCCAAATCTACAGAAATTCCAAACTTAGTGCATCATAAAATAAACTTCTTGAACGTCATTAAACCCACAAACACCTAGAGTCACCCAAATTTGAAATGCTAACAGTCACTTTGGGTTTCCTTCACATCTCAAAGACTGTATTCAATAAGCACCAACTTCACAAATCCTTTCAATTATACATGACCTCCTAAATGGGCATGACTTCTCTTTCTAAACTATCCCATTGTCTGTGCCAGGGTTTCTTAATGGTATCACTATTGCCATTTGAGAGAAGACAGCGTTTTATTGTGGGACTGTCTTGTTCATTAGTAGCATGCGTGTCTTCTAAAACTGCATGTCACTATGACCTATATTTTAATAACCTGTTGTTGACAACCAAAAATGCCCCTAGAATATTATAAAATGACCTGTAGTAAGTAAAATTGTTTCTATCTCCTTAATGTTTTTGAGAGACACTAATATACCGTGATAAAATACCGTGATGATATTTATGTTTGGGAAGTCCACATTTCTTATCATGACATTCACCTTCCTAGTGTTGTAGAATTCAACACCAGTCTACCTCTTTTGTTTCATTATTTCACTGCTTACTGTGTTTCTTTCATACTTCCTCCCAGACAAATTAAATAGAACATTTTGCTATTTCTAGAGTATACCACAAGTTCTATTTTTCAATTATTCAATTCTTTGCCCTGAAAGTCCTTCCTTTAATAATTTACATGGAAAACTCTTAACCATTTTTTAGATATCTATCTAATGTGTCATCATTTCTATTATTATTTTCATCATTATTTTGTGCTTTGCAAAAACTATTATAGCACTTGATACTTCATAATATTTATATATTGGTTTACTCCTTTAGAACAGAATTTCTCCTCTTTAATCTTCTTATAACCATTCTTGGGCATAGCGATCGATCTATGTTGAACATTCAATAAATGGCTAATGAACCCAACTGTATTAATGATTATTTAAGGTATGTACACATTCACACATCAGCATTTCTAAAGCACAGTGTTTGGTTACTTAAGTAAATGACTGCAAGTTCTAGTGTAACCTAATGGAAGTTCACTCTAAATATTGAATCAGTATTCTTTACACATTCAAAACTATTTTCATATATGTATTTTTTTCTTGTACAGACTTTATATGTAAATTAACTATACTTGAATTTTTATTCAAATTATACATAGTTAAGGTGCAAAGCATGCATAATACACAAAAACACTTACATGATATATAACATATAATTATCCATAATCTCTATCTCTAGCTGTAATGCCTGTGAATTTCCCTCTAAAGAGCCTATATGATCAAGAGTTGGGTAAAATTTAGTGTCTGATTAAGTATATATAAGGTGTAACACTTAGTGTATTTCCTTCTATTTAATTTCAAAAGACAGCTTAAGAGGAAGGTAGGAAATGGATGAAGCCCTAGAAGTCCTGAAATATATCCCCAGTGACTATTCACAAAGAATAGCAGGGGTAATAATGAAGTAACTCTACAGCATATGGATGAGTTTACTCAAAAATCAAAGAATATTGTAAGGAGAAGCAATTTGGAGAAACACATATTATCTATGGTTTCACAGAAAAAGCCATCTACGATTATGTGATTTAGTGCATGGATCAACAGTGTTAACACAGGTAAGTTCATTCCTAAAGCACTTTTTTCTCACATTCTATTATCTATTAGAGGACATATTTGAAGGCAGTACTTTGAACTGCTCAATAAATATTAATAATTTATTAAATGGCTTACATTAGAGAGGTGAGAAATACTGCCATTTTCACTTGATCAATAGAGGGGTTCAAAAAGATATTAAAACAATAGGTTATTATAGCAAAATAAAACAGAAGCATTTATATTGGATTATATAGCATTTAACAATGAAATATTCTCTTGGATTAAGTGATCAGTCTTCAGGCATTCTGTAGCTAAGACTAAACATAAGATATATATATATATATATATATATATATATATATATATATATATATCAAAATTTTTGTAACAGAAGTACTCAGTTTTCCCAGTAATAACACCCACACAGAGCTCTCTCTTTTGAGAATTTTCAGTGCATATCTCAAAATACTGAAAGAACATGATGTGGCCCACCAATGGCTTTTGTATACAATTAAAAAATTAAAAGCATTATTATTTTCTCTGCTAACAAAATACACGACTTTATTTCACTTCCTAAAATAACTCAAATGTAGAAATTTCAAAAATTTGGCTGTAGAAAGGAAAAAAGAAATATGTCAGCAGTCAAAGTCTTAGTTATTAGTTTAGCTACTGATTAACTGGCACCTTAGATAGTTGTTCAGTAGATTATAGCCATTATACTCCCCCAGTTCTCTTATTTTTCAGATTTTGAGCTAAAAGCAAAAGTTCTATAAAGCAGGAAAGAAACTGATTTTCACAAAAGCAAGAGAGTTTATACATGCTTCAAAACGCCAATACCTAGAGAAAAAATAGAGCTATTAAAATTTCCTCAGCCTTCAACCTGAAATTGTGATTGTTTCAATGGTACACAGGTTTCCCAATCCCCAGACAAAGAAAGGGAGAATTGAACTAGATGGCTTAAAAAATTAAATATAGCATAAAATATGAATTTTGCAGAAACTACATTCACTTCCTTCCAGTGACAGAAAATGTAAAAATCATAAGTGTGAAAAATTTGGCATATATAACTATGAAAGAACCATGGAGCCTCTTTAATCTAAAAAAGTATATTATATTTGAAATTGCTTAGAGGTAATGAAAAAATGTAAATGATAGAAACACAAATGATGACATCATTCAAGTCTAACAGTGGGAAAAGAATATTAAAAGAAGCCAGCTTCTACGGTCAAATCACAAGTTCTCATTCACTATAATTGCAAATATTGGTTCATGAATGCAACAGAATGCAAATAGACAAGAGTGGTACCATGACAATGCACTAGGCTAAGAAAGGTAATATATTTAAATAAAATTGCATGTATATGTCCATTTGCATTGTAACTGAAATGGCAATTTGTAGGCCAAGCACAAAACTGTGTAGGTATAGAATATACACTAAGAAATTTGTAGTTGGAATTGTGACTTGACAGGCTTTTTAAAATGCTGAGTGTGAAAGATAGATATTTGATATATGAATTAACATGAACAATAGAAAAAGGGGACAGTTATTTCACTAATCTCTGTGGTTGTTTTCCAAAATTTTCTTATTTCTAATTTTGGAGTAGTTAAAATTTCATTTCCAGCTTTCATTATTTAGAATAGCCTGTAATATGATAAAAGAATTATCTTTTTTTATAATCATTAAGTTATCTATTAATGTTCTAGTTTATTGTAAAAATAATATTTAGAATACTTCATCAATAAAGTACAAAAGAGGACTCCTGAATATAGAAAATTAATTGACAGCACTGGGTAATTACAGTTTTCTGACGTCTTGAGGTTGGACTATATGTAACCAGGTACATATTTCAAGAGTAATGTACCTACTTAGCAGAACATTTTCATGCAATTTTCTTATTTATTTTTTTCTCTTCCATATTTATTTTTTAAACTTTTATTAGTACATGTTTGCTACACATAATAATTAGATTTACTATAGAGAACTGGTGCATGTACAGAACACATCAATTATTTTTCTCCCTTCACTCCACCCTATTTTTCCAGTATTGGATTCATTTATTTATTTTACAAGATTTTAAAAGATAATTATCATAATACAGACTGAAGACCAGACTAACAAATAGGCCAAAGAATTTGTAAAACATGTAAGAAAAATGTACTAAATCAAGGTATATTTTTAGATACATTGTCCACATTGGGTTACAATATGTTTTCTTTCACTCTCTTTTATTCTGATTAACTGTCTTTTATTTCATACTTTATATATATTGAATTTTAAACATAAGAGAAACCATGTGACATACAAGCTTGTATGTCTGAGTTCACTTAACATTGTGGTCAACAATCAGTGTTAAATATATGCTATATCTACTCTTTATATTTGGAAGTTCAAAAAACAAAGTATATAACAAGATGCCAAGAGACCATTGTCTCTTTTTCAGAGAGAATATTATTTGTGCAATTGCAGTGGACAATTGGATCTAATTCATGCAGTGACTTGCGGGCAGAATTTGGTTCTTGTGTTTTAGCATTTAAAACAGTAGAAAACGTTGAAAATTTGCACCCAACAAAAATTAAGCCAGATAAAGGGTATCTTTGAGTTTTCCTTTAATGGGAGGCTGATTCTGCAAAATGGTTACATGCATTAAGCATCCACTCTAGTAGGTATTTTTTATTAAATTTTTTTTGAAGGTAGTGAAATACAGCAGAACAAGTTGGGACAAAGCCAATTGAGACAGCGTAGTAAAATTGGTACAGAACTTCACAGTAGGTTACCAGGATAACAGCAATAGGTACAATAGTATATATATCTTATTTTCTTCACAACAGTTGTTCCTTCAAGCAGATACAGCAAAATCTTAGGAAATACTGAACTTATAAAAACAGAATTTTGAATAAAGCAATACCATTAATCAGAACAGAGCAAAAAAGTGCTAAAAAAAAATTTGTCTTCAAAGAGATGGCAGAAGGAAATCCCCCTTGTTTGCTGTATTGCATATAGTCAAACTTGCAAGAGATGCTCAGATTTCTGGCTCTCACTTGCTCACAGTGGGAGGAGGGGATTGATGCCTGTAGGCTCACAAGCGCTTACCAGAGTAGCAAGCTGGCTGCCTCTTTTCCCAGAGTCCCAAGTTCCAACATGGGGCGGATCTCAGGAAATGCTGATGGTTCAGTGGCTTGCCAGGCCACAGCCACTTACCAAAGCCGCAAGCTGGCTGCTTGTTTTCCTCAGAACCCCAAGTAACAACACGGCATGGAACTCAGGATATGCTGATGGTTCTTGCCCTGGGGTGGCCATGGCTTACCAGGCCACAGCCACTTACCACAGTGGCAAGCTGGCTGCTTGTTTTCCCAGGGCCCCAAGTTCCAACAAGGCACGGATCTCAGGAAATGCTGATGGTTCTCGCCCTGGGGCAGCCATGGCTTGCCAGGCAACTAGGTATTTTTATGTACTAAATATAGTGTAAGAATCATATAAAATGTGATTATCTCATTTCACATGTGGTAATGAGGCTGAAGCTCCTTGAGGTTTGGAAGGTGGCATAGATCACAGCTCATTCAGTTAAGCAATGGCAACACAATTAAAAGGGCAAGTTTATGTGGTTTCCAGGATTGCCCTTCTATAGCATTAACCCCTTTAAGTTAGTACATTGCAAAGACTTGAAATGCTTGATGAGGGTTTAAGCTTCCTGTAATGACTAACAAAGCACTTGACATCGAACATCTTTGTTCTTAATGATTAAATGAGGAAAACTTCTGCATTTCAATCCAACAGAAATAATAGATCATCATCAATCATTATAATGTGTAGATAAAGAGCTAAGAGAAATTTCTGAGCATTTGGCTAAAGAACTTAGTCATTTCACTATATTTTGGAAACAGTATCTGGAAATCCATAGAACTAGTCAACTTTAGCTGATAAACCAATGTAAATGATTACATAAATAGAGTTTTAAAAGCAAGCAAAGAATTATAACACTTACATAATGAAAAAATATAGCCTATGTTTTCATGGTACAGACATTTATGATAAAACCATACATAGGACTAAGCTAATAACTATCACAAATGTCTGAGTACCTGTTTCAGGAATTAGAAGGCTGGAGACTGGAAGAACACAGCAGCATGGAGCATATAGGAAGTATTTGCATTTAAGTAGGCTCATGGATCCATTTATGCTCATTTTTTCTTCTCAAATTTATAATGTGATGCCTAATGTATTAAGTATTCATTCTGTAAATTGAGTGGAAGAATTCTAAACATAGAGGAACAGTATCAGTGAGACAGGTAAGCTCTGACAGTAATTAAGTAATACCATAATGACCTTATTAGTGTAGTTGTTTTACCCATATCACTTGCTAAAATATAACTTTTCCATTCTTGGCCTAAGAGACATACTAAATAACTGTAATATGGAGTACTTGTTTATTAATAGTCATTTAGCACATAATACAAAATAGTAGACTATAACCATGTAGATCTAAATTCCCAAATAGAAGAACATAAATATGTCACAAGAAGGAATGGAGTGCTATATTGCCACTAACACAGCTATGATTCATACTTTCAAAATGCTTCAATAAACTGATTTTTCAGCCAGTGTGTATGGAGAGAGTGATATATGAAAGTTTCATAGGAGAGCATTGAGATTTTTTTTTTTTTTTTTTTGCAGAGAGTTCACCATCCCTTCTACATAACCCACCCTTGAAATAAAACAAATTTGAAAGGACAACATTGACCTTGTTCTATAAGTAGAAGTTTCAAAAAGAGTCAAAAAAATTTCTCTTATATACTAATTATGGAAACCAACACAAAGATACTTTGGTAAAAACAGTCAAGTTTTTAAAAATGTAAAGGATGCAAAACAAATCATATATTTTCATAAATTTCTTCTCACCCTTACGCACACACACACTGCTGCCTGGCAAAAGCAGATTCGTTTCAGGATGCCATCCCACAATAGGGCAGAAATATCCCTGCTTCCTAAGACCTTTAAATTGGCTTTGAGTTCTTAGCAAAAATATACAAAACAAGTGATACACTAGAGAAAACTGAAAATGCTTAACTAAAATTATACTGATTTGATACTACTTAAGCAAGTCATAAGTACAAATTTTTTTTTCTTTACATTTTTATATTTGCTTGCTTTCATTGTGTGCTTATTGACTACTTTCAGGGATAAATTTGACCCTGAATGAAATTAAGAAGGTGGTGGCCAAGGCAGTGCCAGGCTGCAAAAAGGGAGTCACTAAACTCTCAGGAGTAGAGATTAAGCTATGAAAGTTCTTTTCCAAGACATTTTTCACTGAAGTATAAGAGATGATTATCTCCCTTGCTTCAGTAAAATGTATTGTCTGCTAGAAAGAGCATGAATGTGAAAAGAGGGGGTGAATATTTCTACAAACCAAAATCTGTACTGAATACTTAATAACTAGGGAATTGGATTTTCCAAGTAGCTTTCATATTAAACATAGAAGAAAATCTCAAGAAAATATAATTTCAGCTACTCAGAAAAACAAAAGCTTCTACTCTAGAAATTTAACATGGCATAATTCATTCACCAACCATGTTCCATAAACACTAAATTTATTGTTCTGAACATATGATTCAGTCAGCATACCATTCTTATTTAGCTAAGTTTGTGTACTCTCAGCTAATTGAGAGTATTTAGTGGGAGTGACATTTTACAGCTTTTTCAAAGTCCACTGGTTTTCTTAGGGATTTTTGTCCTCAACTTTTACATTCAGTGTTAAAACTACACTTTTCCCCCATGATAGCAGTTACATTGAAATATAGCTTGAAATAAAGTGAATATATTGTCTGAAGATTTTGCTCTGTTACTTAGACAAAAATAACTTTTTATTTTTATTATCTGTACATAAAAGACACAACACTTCAGAGTTGTGAATTGCAACTCCAATATCCAAAGTAGATGTTGGGGAAAATATCAGAGAGAAAGGGCAATAGTATTCACCTCTCCTTATCTCTCCTCTCTATTGTTAGTGCCAGCCATCTGCTAGTAGATTCTTACTTCTCCTTCTGCTGAATTTCTCCTGCCCATTCTTTGATAAATACATATGCTGGACTTGCCTACTTGCTGAAATTGTTCCTAGAACTATAGTCATCTAACTTAAAATATTCAGCTTTTATCAAAAAAAGATAATTATAGATTATTTTATTTTATGAGGAGTTTATTCCCTATTCATGAATGGAAAATTATCAAAGTTATATAAATGTTATTGTTTTGTAAGTTCTCTTGTGCTCTTTTGAGTACCTTTGAACATAGTTCCTTTGCTCCATATATTTTATATAAAGGGCCACACAGTCAGTATGTTAGGATTTGCATTCTATGATACTATTTGTTCACTTTGGCTCAACCATTTATATTTGGTTTTGTAGCACAAATGCAGTTATAAACAATATATGAAACAAACAAAAGAAGATGACTCTGTCTGGCAATACTTTATGTACACAAGATGTGAATTTCATATAATTTTCAAAAATCAAAAAATTGTCTTCTTTTTCAACCTCTTTCAAATGTAACAACCATGCCTAATTTGTGAAGCATACACTAGCAAGCAGTGGGCACATCTGATCTGCAGACCATAGTTTTCAACTTTTTGCTCTAGAATAGAGAGATTAAAAGTCTAGATATGTACTTGTTTCCAGAAAAAAAAGATATTTTAACCTATATTGTACATTAAAAATAATGCAAAATAAAAAATAATCTTAAAAATAATATATGTTTCTATTAGAAAATATAGGCAACATTTCCCCCTTAAATATTTATGAATTTATCTTTTGGAAGTGTACTGTCATCCTGCTTTCTGGAGCTCTTTGCTGAAGCTTCTTTATAAATAATAAATCTTACAGCTCTGCCTCAACCTTCTAAGTATTTTTCCCCTCAGGTAGTAAAAATCAATTCTATTGTGATCTGTGAAAGAACTACACTATGAAATATGGATCTTCAATTGGTTTAAAAGTATCCTTGGATTAAATGCATGGAGTGTAAAACTACAAGACAGTCAGGATTGTCCAAGATGACTCCAAACAACCACCTAACTAATGTATAGCAAGTGAAAAAGAAGGCATGGTTTAGAAAATAAATTAGATATTAAACTCTCTGTTCTTGTGTATTATGGCAATATTTTTCTTTGCAAGCATGAGAATTGCACAATTGCCTTGTCTCAAGGCATCTATTTTCCTCTCTGAATCACTGACAGGATTATTATTTATATCTTTGCCATCACTAAGTAAATTGCACCTTTACAAATTAGTGCTTACCTCAGTAAACTCTGCAACAAGAGAATCTATGGATAAATTAAAAAACTGACAATCACTTATAAAATCAGTATAAAGAAATAATAATTCCCTTTTTAAAATTTTGACTATACAATATTTTGCCACAATTCACTTGTATATTTTTAGTACTATTTTGTATACTGTTGGGGGCAGTTTGGCATTCTAATCACAAAGGGCTTAATCCAACCCACTATTCACTGTCAGAACTTCTGGTTTTCCAGCATGCAGTGCATGAACTTGGCTCTGAGCCACAAGGTTAGTTACAAGTTAGTGTGGACTTGAGTTTCAGACCATTTGCATAGGCAAGAAATAAGAAGAAAGGGTTTCCTGAAAAGAATTGTTTAAAAGAATTGAAATAAAAAAATTTTTTTTCTCCTGTTCACAGATGATTCTCATCACACAGTTGCCTCAATGTACCCTGATCAGTCATGTCTTGACTTTAACATTACTGCTGACTCAGTTAAGAATGTCTGATTCTTATATTCCAGTGCTGGTCTATTTACTACTCAAGAGTCTAATGGAAATTTGTTCCTCTTCCCAAGAGATAAGCATTCCTTCCTCTAAGTTCCTACACTGCTATGTATATATCAGATATGAAATTCCTTGTGTAATAGTTTAATGAATAATGTATATGGAGGATTCAAATTTAATTCACACTCATATCTAATTCATTGTATGTTGCCTATGTCACTTAAAACTGTCTTTGAACAAATGTTTAGTGAATGACTGAAAGAAAGTATGCAAGCAATAAGCAAGAGAGATGGACTTGTTAGAAAAGTCCATCTCTCTTGTGTGTGAAAAGTTTCTAATTTCTGAGTTTGAGCCACAAGCGGTGGCATAACTGCATAATCTTGAATAATGGGGACACCGAAGCAGGAGGGTCACTTGAGCCAAGGGTTTCAAGGCCAATCTGCGCAACACAGTGAGATTCCTGTATTTTTAAAAAGTTAATATTTGCCTTCATCTTTTAAAGGATGACTGGAGTAATTCACCAAGAGAAAAATGAGTTAATTTTAGAAGATAAAATTTAACAATAGTAATTATGATATCAGTGACAATCATTAATGAAATAACAGTAACAGTTAACATTTTTTCTCATCTGCTCTGGTAAGCATCATAGATATTTCAATTCACATTTATTTCAACTTTTCCTACCAACATTTGTGTTATGAATTAAGGATCTGTACTGAATGTATATGATGGAGTACTACACAGTAGGTATATTATTTCTCATTCTTTCATCTCTGCAAATAACTCTCAAGATAATAACAGAAAATAGATCCTGTAAAAACTTTCATACTTTCTTGGATAAGATAGTTCCTCTGTAGAGTTTTTGTTCCATTCATCTAAATTGATTTTGTCAGGATTGCAGCAGTATGTATATTTGTTGGAATAGAATAGTTAGACTATTCCATAGTCATCATTCACAAGTACATTAGGCAGGAAAAAAGAAAGACCAAAAATCAGAGAGGAAGAAGGACACTTATCAAGGATGATTCATTTCAGTGTGATATTAAGTACTGGCTTATCATTTGCTCCCTGGTAAATTGCTTTTATGAAAGCCTAAGAATCTTGTTCCATTTTAGTTAAGTTATATAAGTATGTATATATAAGTTAATGAGAATGAGAGAAAAGAGCAATTCATCACCTTCTCAAAGAAAATAGTTATAAATATGTCAGCAGATAAATGCTTTAAATAATTAAAGATGTTTTCATTTAAAAATAATATTTTAATGTTAGTTATTTTAATAAGGTCATGGAGAATCTTATGTTCTATTGCAGTTAATATTAAATTGGGAAATAATCTTAAATTACACATCAGAATGACAATTTATTTTACCTTAATGCAGGAGACACATTCCAAGGACATTCTTACATTTTTATATACTGACCTGATCATCACACATTACACAGACAAAACTCAAAGAAAAATAACTAATGAGTGTTAAAACTTGTAGTTAATATCATCATATAATACTGGAAATCTTTCAAGAATGTGATGCATTAGTTTGTAAGTCAAATTTGTATCACTTACCTAAAAGTTTCATAGTTAAGAACTTTAGTTTTGGGGCCAGGGATGTAACTCAGCAGCACAAGGACCTGCCTAGCAGTGCAAGGTCATGAGTTCAATCCCCGGTAACAAAAACAAAACAAAACAAAACAAAAACAAATTTAAAAAGAGACAAAGAACAAAAACAGAATTTAGTTTTTTAAAAATATAAATGAGTTTAATCTATTTATAATGTGAATCAAAACCATCAAGAAAATTACTTTATATATGGAAATTGTAAAATAACTTCCTCAAAGTTGGAAATGTATGCATAGTTCATTATTTCCCACTACCAACTGTATAATTTAATCCAGCTACTGTTACATTTGAGCTAACATGTCTAGTTAATCTGCATTTTAAAAGTATAATCAAAGAAACAACTACTGAATATTGCCATCTATGACTATTTTATAATAAGATGTATTTACTATATATAGCACAAGAACAGATGGGAATTACCTCTTTTAACATTTTCTTAAGTATTAATTATTACAATTTAAATCTGTTACAATTGTGCACTGGGCACTTTAAAAGTAATGTGTACAAGCTCAAAGTATTTGTAAATTATTTACAACAATGTTGTAAATGAAGTTCTGCTGTCACTTTAATGAACTCATCAGGGATGCATCTAAATTCATCACTATTGATGGCTGTTTTCGTATAAATTCTCTAATAAAGCTATACCTTGCAAAATGGGAAGTGACACAACATACTATTTAATAGTCATAGAGCTGAAATACCTTTCACTGTACTTTAAAAATTAAGCCACTAGTGTCTTAATTGTAGTATTTTACACCTATCAAAGTTGAGGCAATTCTTAGCTGCTTATTTAACTGTAATATAAAACCAAACTATTCCTTTTTCAAACTTTTCTTGGTAATCTAGGAATGATTTTTGAAATTTATTTAGCAGCTTGACGAAATTACCTGAAACATATTCATAATGAAATTACTCAATGACTAGTAACAGTTAACATTATTGGGTACTTGCTAACTGAGTTGACTATGTTTTCTAAAAATCATAATTTTTATTCTGGGAAGAGACAAAAGCAAATAACTAGAAGAATCTTGAAATTAAACCTCAGGAAATGTTTTGGTTTAGGGAATCCTGTCTTATCTAAATTATTCCAGAAAGATGAATGTTTATAATGAAATCCTTAAAATGTCTGTAGAATATTATCTAATTTTAATTCATTCAGCATATATTAATTGAACTTGAACAATGTGCTAGTCACTCCTAGGCACTGGAGAAAAAAAGGAGCATAAAACTCATAGAACTCTGCCTTTGTATGATGTGCATATGAAGAGAAATTAGACAATAAACAGAATCACAAGGAAATAAATAACATACGTGGATGATAAGGCTTTGAATAATTTAAAATCATAGTACAAGTCAGAAAAATTCTGGAAGAATTGCTATTAGTGGGTTTTTTTTTAACTATTTAATAAACCTTACAAATACAAATTTAGAATCTTCTCACAATCTGTGAAGATTTTTTGTGAATTTGGAAAACACATAAAGGTTAATTCGATAGAAAAAAAGTTGAAAATAAAGTTATTTATTATTTCTGAAAAAAATTTAGTGTTTTGTGAAAACAAGGATGTTGAAAAATTTTGTAAGGGGAATAGACTAAATTTTTTCTTTACAATTTTCACTCATTTTGGGCCTCTCTTGACCACTGTCTGAATTGTCAGACTTCCTTACACTTAATTTTTTTCAATAAAAATGAATTGGTAAAAAATAAGCATTGTAAAATGAAATTTTTGTGTCCCAGAGTCTTTGTTAAGTCCCACATGGATACCATCTCATGAATTTTTTTAATGTTCTTGTTAGAGAGTTAGAATAGTCTCTGTTGAAAAGAAAATTAAAATTACAAGCTGCTAAGCTACTTTCTCAACATCATACAGCTGCTTATATGTGGCAGACATGATATATAATTTCCCCACTGCACTAATTCAAATATTACACTACACAATCAATCTTCATTACTTTGTTTTGTTAATCCCAATTACTCAACTAATGTGTTAGCAAATATTTGTTAATTTTTAAATGTAATTTTTGAAAGTGATGGAAAATTATAATGTTGTGATTTAATGTTAATTTATGCTAAAATAAAACAAGGAACTAATAATAATTGGAATAAAATTAACACTGATGGAACAAAATAAAATTAAAGAGTAAAATCTCTCAGGAAAGCAAAAGGTAAAAAATAATTGGTGAAAAACAATATAAAAGAGAAGTCAAACCTAGATCATGAAAAAATCATGCCTCTAAAATAGAAATAATTAAATATTGAAGAAATAAACAAGACATGACATGGAAATACACTCATGATTAATTTAATAAACGCATCTCAATACATACATAACTTGCATTTACCTAACAGTGGCAAAATTTCATTATATATAAATAAATATATAAATACATAAATGCATAAATATATAAATATGTAAGTATATGAGAGCAAGAGTTAGCAATCACATTCTGCCTGGCCTCCTCCGTATGAGGCATATGATGTCAATGTGTCTGGCAAGTGACAAGTCACTGACAGTTCAAGTAGGAGCTTGATGAAGTGTCAACTTCTGCATCCAGAAAGAGTTAATGTGGCCTTCAGGCCAGACACATTATGGGACTTTAGGCTATAGCATATGTTTTCATTGTATGCTTTGTTAAAACGGCAGCACGGTTTAGCACAAAATTCACTTAGTGAAGAGTTAAGAGATCAGAATTTTAATGTTAGACCTGCCCTCATATAAGTTAAGGTATATGAGAGTTGGCTTGGATAATACACCACACAAGAGTTGGATTAAATACTTTAAGGAAGGTATGAGTAATTGAAATATTTATATGCACATATTTGTACATGTGTTTGTATATGAATGTGCCTTCAATTTATTCTCTTCTTAGAATTTGAAAAAAAGTTAACATATTAAATGAAAGTGGTTTTTTTTTTTCAGTGTGGAAAAATAAGTTCCTTTAAGGAATTAAAGTTACTGAATGCACTTTGTATAATTCTATTCTAACTTGTAATAGGATTTCATCTAAATCATGATGAAAACTTATGAGAAATATTAAAGAGATTACACGAATATAGGCCCAAAACTCCTAAAAAAGCTTATTAAGAGGCTGGGGTGCTAGAAAAAATAGGAATATAATTGAAGAACTCTTAATGTACATTTTATGAGCACATTTGTTCCTGCAGAAGCTCATAAAGGAGAAAAGTAGCCAACACAATTTCTTAATTTCTACAAAATGGAGAGGATTAAAATACACATTGGGCTATTACTACGTAATTTAATGACCACTGTGGCAAATGTCATAGAAACAATTTAAAAGGATCAAGTTGAACACATTTCACATCTTGATTAAGCCAAATACAAAGTATTTTAAAAATACATTTCTTTTCTTAGAAAGCACTATTCCTGTATTTCTACAATATGATCATATGAGCTCTCCCAAAAGGATTTTAAGATTTGAGAGGAGTGTTGAATGCTTAAGGACAACAGCCATTAGATGAAATGTGCACTTTCAATGTATGCTATGTTAATTTAACCTTAGTTGGAGAAAATGTGTAGATTTTTCCTTGAAAAGACTTTATTGTAGATCATAAATTAACCTAGGAAATAGCTTGAGCATGGAGACAAGCAAATATTTGTGTAATTAAAAAGTATAAAAAGTCAAATCAGTTTGAAATATTGGAATGATATTTACATATTTATCTTTCAAGATAGACATAGTAAAATAATTACTATGCTTTAAAGTTAAAAACAACACCTCAATAACTATTCTTTCCTTCACTAATAAAGCACAGAGATGAAATATGAGGAAAAATTCCATAGAAGAGGACATTCTTTTCCTATAATATATTATAAAAATCTTAGTGATTTCTAACCATAATGAAAATCATCACTTAAACAATTGAGGATATACTGAATGAAAATGGAAAGTCATATCTTCAATGTCTTAGTTACTTTCTTGTTGCTGAGACAAAATACCTGAAACCCACCAGTTAAATGAAGAAAAGTGTATTTCAGCTTACAGTTTGCAGAGGTTTCATCCTATAGACAGGGTGATATGGAAGAGAGGTGTGGCAAAGGAGAAACAGTCCATGACGTGATAGGCAAAAAGCTCTGAGCAATCAGCCTACTTCCCTTCTTTTCCCTTTATATTCTGTCCAGACTATATGCCTATTGATTACTGATACCCACATTCAGGGTGGAGATCCTCTTTTTACACACTCAGAACAATGACAGCCCACTCTGTGATAATTCTATTATCCCTCACTTAGTCCACATTAACACAACTTAATTCACAACCACTCACTCTAGGTCCAGTCATCTCTGAAATGTCTCACCTTCGAGCACAAGAGGCTTTGGGGGAACATATAGATACAATTTATAGCAATCAATGAACAGTTTAAACTTAGATATATAAAGTTTATCATATCATAGGTAAAAAACAATGACAATATCCACTGATTTATTACTAAAAAGTTTTATCCTGTGTATTCTCTTTCAAATTAAATTGGTCACGAGAAATACATATTCTGGTCATCATTACTTCAAAGTCAAGAAAAAAGTAACATATAACTTGACAACATGTGTCACCTCTCCTTAGAAAGAAGGTCAGAAGGAAGGAAGGAAGACAAGAAGGGAGAAGAAAAAAGAGGAATGGAGGAGAGGAAGGACCAAAAATCTCTTATTTAATTCAACTATAATTTCCAAAGCAAAGCGTTTACAAAGTGAGAGTAATATAATTGAGTAAAAATCTAATTGGAATATATTTTAGCTTTCTTCAGCAAATAAAAATAAATATTTGATGCCTAAGATTTTTACACAATAACATGATGGCTCCTTTCTTTCCTCTTTTATTAATGTGTCTCCTTCATTAAGAAGATTACAGAAGCCAAATGTTAACAAAAGACGCAAAGAAGTTTCCTGTAACCAAAGAGAATCTCTTTTTGTAAACAAATTCACAAACTTAAAAGCCAACCTACCAGAGAAAGCTAACTAATGCTTTCTGAAAAGGGCCCACCCACATCCTTATCCATAGAAACTGCAAAAGACCATATATATCCAAAACAATTTTGCATTTGTGATTAAATTAAGGACCATGAGATACAGAGGTTATCTTGAATTTTCTGTGCAGGGTCAATGTCATCTCAAGGATTTCTTTAAGAGCAAGTCAGGAATTTGTGTCAGAAAGGAATACATGAAGAGGAAAGCAAAAGTAGCCACCACCACAGGAATACTGTAAGATTCTAGAATCTTAGAGACACAAGAAGAAATCAGTTTTCTGCTAGAGACTCCAAAAGAACGCAATGCGACCAAACCCATTGACTGATTTTAGACTTTTGAGCTCAGAATTATAATCAATTTGTGTTGTATTAAGACACTAGGTTTGGTGCAGTTTGTTACAGCATTAATCAGAAACTAGTACAAGTGACTATGTGGAATACAAAACCAAAAGTAGATACTTTGTACCATGGTATTTCAGACTGAAGTTCATATTGAGTCCATGATTAAGACAATCTTGTATATGACTTTTTATATCATTAAAAGGAACTGAAAGATAATAGGTAAACTGCAAATAAAATTTAATTTAGGTTCATAATTAAAATAACAGGTGCTCATTAACTATATATATATTTGTTAAAATTTTAAACAGAAAAATGTAAGAAACAACAGTAAAATAGTTTCACAATACACTAGAAGAGTAACAATAATCAACACGTTGTTTATTTTTATATTCACAGTAGCTGTTCAGAGTACAAGATATAGGCATGAAATACTGTCCAGAATATTACTAGCACAAAATTTTCCCCTCAACGAACCAAGAGAAATCAGCTGTGTAACTATCTTAACTGTCTTGCATTTATCTATGTTTTTTTTTTTCCTTTCCCCTTCCTTTCTTTCTCCTCTGTTTGCACATTACTCAAAGCACAGGGAACCAGTATGGTTATGTTCTTGTCAGAAGGAATAACTGTGAAATATTTAACATTAAACATTAAACCCATGACAAAGTAAAATTTTTTTGAAGCACGGTACATTTCTGTGAAAATCTTACAATCAACAAAGAATAAATATTCCTAAATTTTATAAGAATTAGGCATAAACAAATTATACATGATTATAGGAATCCATGATTCCTGAGTGCATGGCTCAGTTGTATAAATTGTAACATTTTTCTTCAATTTATTTATAAACTCAAATGAAAGTATATTAGCAGTACTATTTTATAGTTTTTACATTTAGGAAAATTGTGCTATATTTCCATTTAATTAATGAAAATATTTAGTAGTATTATCAACATTAATACTCAAATTTAATTGCTGACTCAGTCTTTTTGATGACATATATAATCAAATAGCTATTATTTTCAAATAAAACAACATTTGAAAAGTACTTTGAAAGTATACTTATCTGATATCTAAAGGACAGCATCAAAAACATCCACATTATGCCTGCATTAACTGACTAATCGGCTAATAAGTCCATACAAACTAAGATGTATATTAACATTAAAAAATACTCCAAACTTACATGCTTTCTTCTGTGTCACTAGGATAGCACACTGCAATTTACAGAGGTTTAGCTGGACTGATTTTTTCTGCTTTTAGACACAAGCAGAAAATACCATGTTTTCAATTCAGGTGACTGCAAATATATATCAAATTGAGTGTGCACAGGTACACAGACACACACACTCTATGTCAACCAGGGGTTTATTTTTTCTAGATGAACTCTAGAAAATACATACTCAGAATGATTGATTTCTGATGCTAATTGCCCTTCTGCAGATATCACATTCTCCTTGGCCCAGACAGTTATGACAGAAGAGGTGCTACTTCCATAATCAATTGTGGCATGAGGGATGCTGTGCTGGTAGATGATGTGGAAGAATATGGACCAGACACTTCATTCATAATTGATTACAAGCCTAATGTATTATTCCCAAAGCGACAATTCTAGCCATACTCCATTCCTGTTAAACTATTTTTTCCTGTTTCTCTTTGGCTTTTATAGAGCACTTCCATGAATTCCTAAAATTGGACTATTAAATTAAGATGAAGATCTCTTACAGCAATTAAAGCAACTGAATGTTCTTGAGCCTACATAATTCCTTGAAATATCAAATTCTGTAAAATGCATACCAATACTTCATTCTGCATCTGAAGACATTGAACATTAAGATCAAGATTCACTGTGAACCATATAAGTAATTCTTTTTTTCATCATAAATACAAATACATTAAGCTTTGAAGAGTGGTAGATACATGAGGTATTGCATTTGCATTGTGAAAAATAGGATAAATTAGTATTTTTAAATATATATATGACATATAATACTAAGCAGATTTTACAAAGATTTCATAATGAAAACCTAAAAATATATCACATTAATTTATATTATGAGTCATATAATTTCTCTAGTATGTCTGAAGCAATCTAAAATTTCTTAGATGTCTGCATGAATAAGAGACTGCTGTTCTCCTTTGGAGCTAACCAAAGGTGATCAAAACGTTACCAGTGTTTGAAAAGTGCTAAAGTAAAATTTATCCAGAAAAAAAATTCAATGAATCAGTGGGTTGATTAAATAAATAATATGTAAATTTGTCTCTATATTAAAGTACACAAATTTGCCTATTTCCAGAGAACACAATGGTCTCATTTAGTCAGTGAGTATTTGTTAAATGTGTAGTACATTTAAAATAATATGATAAGACCCAAAATTAAAAGATTAACCAATTGATTCAGAGCTTTACAGGAAATTTAGACCAGTTCTCTCACAAACCCATCATTTAGATAGTCCAGGCTGTGAATACTAGAGAATTGAGTTAAATGAAGCTTTCCATAAGAAGACTACATTGACCTGGTTGATAGGAAAGTAAAAGCCAAGCTATGAAAGCATGTTTTGGAAGTTAAAATGACTTCTAGGGAGGAAAGAAGATAATCAAATATCTGGAAGGAAGAAACGGTACACATTTGTTGGGTAAAAGTGTATGTAAATTAGCTTGGCTGGAATATAGTTTGCAGGAAATTGTCAAGGAGCATAACTCAGACATCAGCAAGAAGTAGATCTTCAAAGGGTTACAAAACACATTAATGACTTCAGTGCTTTTTCCTATTGGCAATGAAGACCAATTAAACATCTTTCATTAGAGGGTGATTTAGAGCAATTAAATTTGCAGCATAGCAGTGTGGAAAAGGGAACAGAAATCATTCTAGTCTAGAAAGTACTGAAACTTATGCTAAAACCTGGTTCTGTCTGATGGCTCATCATCTAGTTACATGACTGACACTTCTCTGATATAAAGGACTGCAATAGCTAATAGGAACTTACAGTTTTCCTGTCATTGCTAATTCTCACAAAATAAAGCAAAAATAAATACATAAAACTTGTAAGACACTTTTAATTCTTAACTTTACTCTTCAGCTTTTTCATGGAAATGAGTTATGATCTTTTCATAATCTTTGCTCATGAACATATTTTGATAATTGTATTTTATTAAAATCCCATATTCAGAGGGTAGCAAGAATTTCATATATATTTTAATAATGGTAAAATAAGGAAATATAAATGACAATATATGACTTAAATATATTTAAGATTTAGGAGACATTTGTGTGTTTTTTTGTGTGTATGTGTTCTTCTATGTATTCATCTACATATCTACTCTATCTTTCTATATAGATTACTAGGTCATGGATATATATATATATATATATATATATATTTGATTATTCTAACAATTTAAAATGTATAAGGATTTTTATAGATATTATGAATAGTGATTTCAAATACACTATTGATTTTAAGTAATCTTATATACTTTTTTTCATTTATTTGAACTTCAGGAAAACTGACAGAAGTTGTTCTTAACAACTTTAAGGCTAAGATTTTCTTTGGGGTATCTCAAAGGGAGATATATATATATATATATATATATATATATATATATATATATATAATTAAAATGCTGACAAGAAAATTGGAAGAAACCTATATGAATACATTACATAAGTGATAGTTCCTGCATAAGTAGAATTTAAAAGGCAACAGAACTAGTCCTTGGATTCCTTAATATTATTAATGCTACTTATTTATTACTAGTTTGTTGGTGCCATTAATATTTAAAGGCATAGGATCTTAAAAATATACAAATAGAAGATGTATCAACAGCTTCAAGTGTCATAAAGATATGGTCATAAAAACACCTACTCCTGAACAAGTTTATATCATAAATCTTATGAGCTGCTTCAAGCATTCCTATTTCTGTATGTTTCCCTTTCGTTTTTCTGTTATTCACACTTCTCTTTGCCCATAACTTACTTCTGCTTTATGATTTCCAAAAAGGTTTTATAAACTTTATAGGAATACACTGAATTCAACAAGACAACATATAAATAATAGGAGAAAACTGACAGAGAAGTCTTTTTTGTTGTTGTTGTTGTTTGCTTATAACAGCCACAGTAAACTACATGCTGTAAGCACTGATGATTGAGCACATCTATGACAAAAGGCTTCTAATCCATTCAAAAGATTAAGAAATTAAAGTTTTACCCTTTAGAATAATTCAGAGGTAAAATATGGTTTTGTTCACAAACTTTAAATTTCCTGACCTTTATTTTTTATCACATTTTTAATGATTATGTATATTTCCAACCTTTATTTTGAAGAGGTGACATATATTTTTTACCTCAAAAATCAATGATGAAATGGAAACTGTATTTTTCAAAGTATAGTGAAGCTCATCAAGAAATCTGTTTTTAAACAGGATGCTGTAAAAGCAAAGAGGGAGGAAAATTTATCTTTTTATCCTTTTTCTGTGTGTACCTGTCGGTAAGAAATATACTTCCCAAAGCCTAAAGTCAAAGATGACCATGCTGTTTCTGAAAAAAAAAATGAAATACATATTTTCCTACTATTCTCTTTTGAAAACATTGACTCAAATATTATCACTGAAACAAAAATACTGTAAGTTATCTTGTTTTCACCTTCACTTCTACTACCCCAAATACCTTCAGGGTCAAAAGGAAATTAATGGTTTATTCAAAGTATATCTAACCAAGAAGTAAAATGTTGTAAATACTGCTTTCTTAATCTACCTTCTGTATGCTAGGCTAAGTGCATAACTTATATATCTCATTCAAATCTCAGAAAGTGTTTTCAAGTACCCTATTACAACTGATACTCTGTTTTAGAGATAAGTAAAACTAAACTCAACAGAAGTTAAGTGGATTGTTTAAGGACACTAAACAAAAAAAAAAGAGTGGATCCAGAGTTCAAAGAAAAACTCTCAGTCAGGGTGCTATTACAACTTTATTTTTCTCAAATAACATTCTGGAAATTATAGAACATTTTAGACAATTAAAGTGATGAATGCTTTTCTGAATTGAAATCATTCTGTTGAACTATCTATTTGATAAAATGGATTATAAAGCATAATTTAATTTTATAAATGGTTAATAGAATGATAAATAACAGGTAAAATACTAAATGTTTATCATAAATTTAAGAATATGTCTAAGGAAACCATCAAAGTAATGCTATTTATTAAAAAGAGAATTTTCATACTTGTTTATAATATTTGCATTTTTACTGAACAAAATCTGTAGATGACATCTTCACATGATCATAGTGAAAGATCTTCAGGAAGCTCCATTGCTCATAGTATGTCAGTGTTGCTTAGGTTTTTCCCATAGGTTTTTGTCAGTTTGATCTAAAGTCTCAAACATCAGACAATAGTTCTAAGTACTTCAATAGCCATGCAACAAAGTATTTTCTCATGCTTGTAATTAAACAGTTCATTTGGTTTTGAGTATTATTAAACATTGGCATTTCTATATTACAAAGATATTACATCTTGCTGGCATCAAATTTATAAGTTTGATTGTTATTTTTTTCCTGGAGAAGATAAGGTACATTATTTAGTCTCAATTTCCCCTCTCTAATCTATCTTTTACATGTTATACTTTGAATATTGGTTTTTTCCATGAAATTATTCTCAGGATAGCAACTGATACTATTTCAAAACTAAAGCTAATAAAATAGTCTCAGTAATTAGAGATTTCTCACTGGGAAAATTAATGGCCCACATTATAGGCATATTTAAAAATTTTTGTAGATACTCCCATAAATATATAGCTGAGAAGCAATGATTATTTTCATTTACCCTGCACTTTAACCTAAGGGTAAACTAAGAAAAAAGTTACAAGTATACAACTTGTCTACTTTTTAAGAGATGCATAAATATGCCCTTTAAACCAAATGAGATTCAACTCTGGATAATAGCTAAATTTTTCATCAGATAAATTTTTGCTTCTGCTCAACCTATTTCCTAGAAATGTGTATAAGAAAACAATAAGGAATCAAAAACAAAACAAAATATAAGTTTTTCAGTATGTATGCAGTATCAGATAAATAGAAACAAGAGCTGTGGTGAAAGGTGCATTTGTCCACAGTAGTCTGTTGAGGTCAGAATCACAGAGCTTCTCTTATTTATGAGTCTCAGTCTGTGTCACCTCCAGGCACTTTCTGATGAAAGTTCTTGCTCTTAGGAACACATTTCAAGCTGCCAGAATGTGCAATTGTAGGAGAAATAAGATATAAATTCATTTAATGTCCAGAGTAAGCAGTAGGTTATCAGCAAAACATGTCTTATCTTGTTTCTGATTTTTTTTTCTCCTGGAAAAATGTCTAAATGATAAAAGATAATTGGTTTCATTAGAAAATTACAATTTTTTATTGCTAACATGTTTGAGCTCTATATTTGTTTAACATGTAGAATGGCAGGTTCAACTAGTTGAAGAATTTTATGCATGACTTTTTTCAACTAAGTTTCTATTGTTTAAAAAGTTTATATTGTTTATGTTATTTTTCTATGTCACATTTGTGGGGGTTAAATAAGTTTCAGAGGAATGGATAATCAAAATCAAGAGTCAAATTTGGACATCAGAGTAACAGTTTATTTAGCATCTTGTTGATTGCTTCTCAATGAATTTTACACAAGGACTTGTTCACTAAAGAGATAAAATGAGTAATGAATCAAAGAAACATTTTTCAAAAACAGGTTTTAGTGACATCGACTCTTTCATGAAGGAATTCTCCCAAACAAATTTAAGTTAGAATGTGAAAATATTTTTGGCACTTCATTTTAAACTGCTACAAGCAGCACTGTGGTGTGAACTAATATTAAATTAATTCAACAAAATCATATCTATGAGAAGACATTACAAATTCCAAAACAATACTAAATCTACAGGGACAGCTATTGGACCACCCAGTCCTCAGTAATACAGTATTAGAATATAAATTACTTTGAAAAATTGGAAAAGCGATCAGAACTAAATTTGTTACCATTCAATTTAGATAAATGTGGAATAGGGAAAAGATCACTATGCAAATTCTAAGGATAAGTAAATAAAATGATGTTTAGCTTATCACTAAGAAGTTTTGGAGTTAATTCATGGTATTATTCAGTATTTCAAGTTCTTTCAATTTATCTTCTTTGTACATAGGGTTATTATGAAGTAAAAGTATGTTATAAAATAAATCTATTCACAAAGAGACAAAATAAATTATGTATAAGCATATTATCTAATAAAATCTAAAAGTATGTTATCTAACAGTTATTGAATATATATGATTAAGTTTTCTTATAAATCTGAGAAATAAAAACACCCAATAAAAACAAATTTTATCATGAGCTAGAATTTAAACTCACCTTTTTCAGGTTAAAAAGAAATCAATTACTTCATAAAACTTAATACTATTTTTTTTGCAATATAAATATGTCAGCCTGGAGCCATAAAAATGACCCATGTTCTTAATCTGTAACATTTTTATGGCTCTTAATTCACTTCTTATCATGTTGTGTCATAAGAAATTTCAAATATCAAGCTTTCTTTTCCTCAAAAAATAACAATTTCATATGGTTATGGATAATATATCAGCTCCCTTAAATCTTCATCAGAATTTTCTCTAAATACTCAAGTTTGAAAATAGTAAGAGACAAACAAAGCTTAATTTTCATAGTTACTATGCATCTCATTTGCCCTTAAGATTGTTAAACACAGATACTCAATTGATCTTCAAACATTGGAAGATTTCATCAGTGTTGCAGTGAAGTCCCCCTGCCCCTGCATAAAAATAAACTGAAGTTCTAACCCTATCAATGATCATGACTTTATTTATAATTAAGGTATTTTTCGATGCAATCAAATTGAGTTCATACTGTGTCAGCATGGTCCCTAAACCAGTGGCTGAAGTTATTAACAGAGAAAGTGAAGACACCCAGAAGCACAGAAGAAAAAGCCATGTGAAAATGGAGGTAGAGATTGTAGTGCTTCATATACAAGCTCAGGAACAGCCAAGAACTGCTAGCAAATGGTAGAAGGAAGAGAAAAAAGGTTGGAAGAGATTCTCTGAGCACCACTCTCTTCCAAAAAAAGGACCAATCCTGAAAAAACTTAATTGTGAGATTTTGTTCTCAAGAACTATGAGAGAATAAATCCTGTAATTTTAAAAAGACAATTTTGTTGTAATGTATTATGACTGTCCTAAGAAACTAGCACAATTGGCAATGATACTTTCACCTGTGTTCCCCAAGCTACCACAGTTGCGTTTCCAACCAGAAGCTGCCTGTCACTGAGCTAAAGTTGCAAAAATTTAAAGCAGCACCACCACTTGACACATCAAATTGTATTTTCTGGAACCAACACAATATGGAAGGCATTAGGAAAATGATACTCTTTGGATTCTTTTTTTTTTTTTTAATGAATTCCATGGTCACCAAAATACTACCTACAAAGTTACACAAGTACCTAAGTGAAATGAACCCTTCTGGGTTCCTCTCATTTAGTTTTACCCCACCCACTTTCCCTGTTTCCAGAAAAACACAATGATTACTTAGTGGTGGAATTGAGGCTAGTCATCCTGTTATCTGCAGAACTTGCCCTTCTTGGTCTATCTGTACTTCTTTTGCTTCCAAACACTAATTTTTTAATTAACTACTAAAACAAGATTAAAACTGAAAATAAAGTAGGTAAAAAGAGATAAAGTATTACTTTCCAGAAATACATAGATATGTTTGAGTCTATAGTAAATATGATATAACCTTAATTTGGCAATAAACTATTTCTAGTAAGACATACTAATTTTTCTTTATAAATTTTCATGAACTTTTCAGATCAGCCATGTGCTAATGTAGAATTAAGAGAAAATGCAAGTATCTGTTAGGTAGGTTTTGGGTATATAAAATGAATACAGAAAGAAGGTAAATATCTGATAGAAACCAAGAGAAACATATATACTCTGGATTGAATATATAGGAGATTAAACATATATTTTAGCAACTCCCAATGTAAATCAAGATAATGTGAATTAGAGTTTTTAATGAAATACCTCAGAACAACTCTGGCCGCCACACTGCCTGGTTTGTCCTAATCCATCATGTGGAAATATGAACTTTGCTTAAAGAAATTCCTGCAATCAGTGTAATGAGCCTAGACCAGAGGACTCTCATCCCTCAGAAGGAGATTTCCAAGGGAGAGGCTATGGTGGACAGAGGGGCAACAGAGGTCGTGGGGGCAGAGGTGGAGACCAAGGAGGCTATGATGGAGACAGAAGTAGAGGTGGCTATGGTGGAGATAGTAGTAATGGTTATGGTAGGGACAGAGGAGGTGGCTATGGAGGAAACTGAGGAGGGTATGGTGGAGAATGAGGGAGCTATGGTGGAGACCAAGGAAGCTAAGGAGGAGTTTGAGGAGGTAATAGAGGAGACCAAAGTTGAAGAAGCTATGGACGAGACCAGGAGACTGTGATGGTGATGGCAGTGGAGGCTATGGTGGAGACCAAAGTGGAGGCTGCAAAGGAGACAGGAGTGGTGGTGGCTATGGAGACCGAGGTGGCTATGGAGCCAAAATTGGAGGAAGAAATGACTACAGAAATGATCAGTGCAACCAACCATACTGATGGACTATTTTGAATGTTCCTTTGTCTCTGACATGATCCGCAGTGAAATTGTCAGAGTTTTGCTGCTGCTTTCCTTGTGGTCTCTTCTAGGGTAGTGAAATTAAATGACATTTGGATTTTTATTTGGATGGGAGGGCTGGGAGAGTTTTTCTTATCATTGAAATTTTCCTTTTTAGTTTCCCATCTTCTCCTTCCCAATCCTTGACAAAAAGTGCATTGTAAAAAATTGCCAAAATGGGAATGTTTTGTAATACTGCACTAAAAGCTGCTTGTTTTTGTGCAAAGAAAAAAAATTAAAGAAATATACCATAGTATCTATCTAAACCTAAGCAAAAGTAACAAGATCCCCTTAAATTGCAAAAAATCAGATATACATTAAAATTCAAAGTTTAAGAACGGAGAGAATCATAAACACTTCTCACAATTGAAAAGATCTGTTAAATATAATTATACTAAGGAAATATTAAACCTTTTTAAAATTCATAGTATATAAAGAAGATTAATAGACAAAAGTAATGATGCAGTAGTAATTTTTTTAAAAAATTAAACATATGAAAATAACTTTCCTAAGTAGTTAAATTTGGAAATGATGAACATGAATATGAACAGTTTCTATGTTGTGAGGAAAACTAAAACAAAATATGAAGATACATCAATAAGTCTAGGTAAAGGTAACCTGGGCATTTTAATTAAAGTAAAACTAACTTTCCACATCATAACTGATGCTGAGATTTAACCTGAACATATGTATATTTACATGAGCCACACTAAACTTAAGAAATTTAAGGAGCCAGCTGGAAGAGAGCCAGGCAGGAAGCAGTGCCCTCCCATACACCAGCAGCAGTCAAGTTTGCCAGGCAGGAGTCAGCTGGCACAGGCAGGCACAGAATACCTCACCCCCCACCATCAAGCAACCAGCCTATTTGGAGGAATATAGGCTGAGATGATACCAACTAAAGTAAAGAAGGAACTTAATGCTTGCACCGTTTGATTGACTTTGCAGACCTAAAGCTAGTAGTAGCCTGAGCATCTAGTAAGAGGATAACAATATGCAGTATAGTAACTATTGTGGATTTCTTACTGTCTTGTTTTTGAAGTTCAATATCATTCTCATATTTTGGTTTAGCTTGTTTTATTCCCTGTAAAATAAAAAAGTAAATAAAAAGGAAGAAAAATGTAAATATAACACTTTTCTATACTCCATACCTACATACCTTCTCTATTTTGAGACACGATCCCACCTAGTTTCTATATCATCTCCCTAAATTATATCTGGATATAACAGCTTGATACCAATACCTATTTTAATGCTACTCATTAAAATAGGTCTTGTGCTGCCAGTATAAATGGGCTGCTGACTACATAGCAACAATGGAAGGAATTGAAACTTATGACAAAGTAAAGACTAAAAAAAAAAAAGAATAAAAATGTGAAAACTAATAATGAAAAATAGCTTACTGAAGAAAAAGGTAACATTAAAGAGAAACAGGATCATAATAATAGGGCTTTAAAAAACCTACTTGACTGATTTTTAAGAATATAATTGTTATATAGATGAATAGGATTTAAAGGTTATAATTTACTTGAACATTGCAACTCATTAAGTTATATGCCAATAATTGTTTAATAAATGAAAATGTTAAAAGCATTTAAAAGAAAGTTACTTGTTTCATCATAAAAGAAAACAATTAAAGGTAATGAAAATAGAGCAAGGCTCTATGGCCATTTCTCTGTCTTGGGAGTCTAAGGAATAAATAACATTGATATAAAAACTATTATGCTAATTAAATAAGGTAAGCATTTTTTACTCCTTACAATAAGCATGCCCTAACTCAATAGAAATAAGGTCTGAAAGGCAGTTTAAAAGCTAATGAGTCTTAGAGCATTCATTAGTGAGGGTTATCCTCTCTCAAACAACCCTGCCAGGGGAACCTCCACTACCAGGAGGTAATTAGATGCCTTCTAGCCACCGTATCATTGAGCAAGGAAAGGCTACAATTTACAGCATTTTCTAATGAATACTTTACTTTATAATTTTAATATATTCAATACTTTTGAGATAACTACATTTATGAAACAAATATATTTCTCCTCATTTTAGAATACCAAGATTATTATCTTGTTTTTGTCATTTGTGTGTCACACATATGTAATTATGAATAGCCTCCATGAAAGATGTTAAAAGAGAGGATCATTGAGAGTTTACAGGGCAGCACAGTGTGAGAGTGGAAAGAGCTACCAATATATAGAGCCATTGTGTGAAAGCAATTTTGTGTCCTACAAACCAGAGAAGGTGAGAAGATACTGAGATTCTCTTCATTAAGGTGCAAAACCTGTTTCACAGTTTTCGAAATGCAGAAGACATGCATAAAACATGTCCTGTGACTACAGACCATAATTAGCCTGGTGTGGGCCTGTCAGGCTTAATAGGTGCATATATAAATAACATTTATATAGTATTTTGTGGCTACAGTCAAACAGGAAATTAAAAAAAAAATTTCTCTTGTTTGTGAATTTGTAATGTTTTCCTATCCAGTGTATGTGCATAATCTGATTATAGTCCTCAGACAGTTAAGTATACTATACTTACTAATATACAAACTGACCTGTTGAATTGCAATATCTTATTGAACCAGTCAATATTTTTCAAAAAAATATTAAAGGTTCCTTATTGGTAGGCCTGTAATACCTATAAAATAAATGGATCCTATGTTGAGTATATAAAAAAATCACCTCTTAATACCTAGTACTTTCCATTCTAAAAATAATTAATTCTAGGAAATATTCATGATATTGTTCAAAACTTGATGACAAGAATGTACATTTTCAAGTACTGTTGACAATGCTGAAAAACGAAAACAACTTAAAATTTCAACTACAGAAACGTGTTAAGTAATTTATGATATATTCATCTTATAAGCCAAAATTTTGCAACCTTAAAATATATAAACAGTTTGAAGCAAAGGAATACAGGAGGTTAAAAACTACATACACGGAATAACTGAAGAGTAATTAAAAAATAGGGAAAAATAGTTTTTCATACAAAGCACATTAATTGCTTTTAGTAGTAGTTAATCCTAGGTGGTGGGGTAACTTTTAATCTTTTCTTCGTGTTCTAAAACTAAAATCATAGTGCCCTTATGTGAAATAAAGCAATAAGATTCTTTTAACATTGAAAGAGGGACAAAGAAATCTGATTCAAATAATTCTAAACTTGCCATAATATAAATGTATATAAAGGTCACAGAAGAACTTAACTGATTGTTCCAAAACCTTAACTGTCTCTGTTTCTCAGCAGAATCAACCCAGTTATCCCATTGCTTCTTAGAAAAAATGAGGGCTCATACACAGTGAATATTATATATCTAGTCTGCCTTAACTAAAAAATAAAACAGTCTCAGTCAAATTCAAGTAATAAAAGATGAGTTATATTAAACAAAATATATTTCCTAGCCTAGAAGAGCAATAAATCTAAACTGAAAATAACTTCAGTTTACTTTACAGAAGAGATATATGGATAAAGTAAAACAAAACAAAACAAACCCTGCCAAAAGGGTAGGGAGCAAAAGTTCATTGAATAAGAAGAAATGTTTAACATAAAAATACAAAAGAACTTCTAAAAAAACCCAAAAACCTCCCTTATGACAGATTTATGTCAAACACAAAATGAAAAGCAAAAACAATATAGTTTGAAATGTTTTAAAGGATAATGCACTCTGACAGTTGCCACATTTGGTTTTCATCTGGCCATTGAAAATATCTTTATGTACTATATTTTAACAAAGATATGTTGAAAATGTGGCTGTGAAATGTGTGGAAAATCTATTTTCCCCCCTATTTTTGGTTAAAGCTATATAGAATTGAATTTGAAGAGCAACAGGATGGTTTAGGATTTGGTCTCTTAATGATCAATTTAGATTGTTCTTATGCTGAATTTACCCATAATAAATTGTTATGGATTAAAAACTGGTGGTCAACTTAACACCAGCTGGATTACATCACCATGGTGCTGAGTTTAGATGTTCCACCTGAGGAAAATTGCCAGCATAAATAGAAATATGGAGAAGGAGAAGCTATGCATTGAGGCTTTTGAGGCTTTGAGGAGTTCAGGAGTTCAGGCGTTGAGGCATTGAGGCGTTGAGGCATCGAGGCGTTGAGGCATTGTGGGTTCTCCTACTTGTTGCTGTTTGAGCCCTTAGGTTCTCCTAAAGAAGCGCTGGTTCTTACATCAAGCATTACTTCCAGGCTCCAGAGGGGAAGACATGTGCTGCTTGGTCTCCACGATGAACTCATCACGCTGGCTTTCTGGCATGTACTCAACTGTGCTTGTCAGAGGAGCTCGGGGCCTCTGTGTCACTGAGGATGGCTGTGGTGCTTTTCAGGACAGCCTTGGTCTTTGTTGTGAGTGTGACTTTGGCTCCAATCATAGAACCCTCAACATACCAGCACAGCTCCTTCACCCCGCTGGCATAGATCTTATAGCTTCCATTGCTGACCTTTGGGCCTTTCCAGCAGGGATCCATAAAAGAGACTAGCGTAAGTCATTCTTGTGGGCTCTAGACCTCCAGTTGGACTCGTGGGAGGCATTGTCATGAGCTCTGGGTCTTCATCTGGACTCATGTGGGACATTGCTGCGGGATTCAGGCCCTTGACTAAATATTCTATGTCTTTAGCATTGTGGATAGATTTCATGCATTTTCTTGTGTTAACTCTGGGTGACCATCATAAAACAATATTATAAACCCCATGTCCTAATTCTAATTGTTCTCTCCACACCCCTAACTACAACAGAAATCAAACCATCAAACCCTACCTACTTGCTGAGCTCAAACAGGTGATTTAAATAAAATTAAGCAGCATCACAGCAACTTACCTTCCAGTACTTAACACTGCAGCAGGTCTCATTCCTATCCAAATAACCTGCATGATGAAATTCAAATCACAACAAAAAATGATTCTCTCTGCTAATGCATTTTGGGATTTTGCTATGTTTCTTACATATATACGTGTTGAAACCTGGTACTGTTGTTAGTTAGATACTAATCAAATTGAAATTTCATGATTTCTTTCATGGTATGTTTTAATATTTCTAAGCAAACTTGCTCACCATGTGTTAGATAATTGGGAAGTATAGATACAAAAATATGGAGGTAGGGCAGCTTGCAGACTGTAGAAAGACACAGATATTTAACTAATTAAATATTGTCAGTGTCAGGGAAACAATTTCTAGTAGATGTGTGAATGTACTAAATATTCAGAGAAGAAAAGGCATAATGAATTACAAATTCACTTATCAAGTCCTTTCAGGAATCACAAGTAATGCAATAGGAGTGTACGATAAAACTGGAAAAAGAAGAGTTACATAAAATTTATGAGAGGCCCTGGTTTGGGTTGAGTTCTTACATTAAGTAAGCCCCAACAAACTAATTCAACATGTATTTACTCATACTAGGGTTCCACATTACCAAATGGAAAGCTAAGCTGTTTACTTGTTGGATCTGACCTTCTAAGAAATCAGAAGGGAGATAATCCAAAAATAGGCCAGTTTCTTAGCAAACAAAACAAAACAGGAAATTTCACAGCAACCAATCAAAAGAGGCCCTGACAACCTGAGTCAACATATGGAAGTTCCCTCCACTTTAACCCATACAGAGACAGAAGCTGATATAACCAGTCTGCTTTTTCTTGTTCACATTACCTTGTACTCAGAGTTTCCTGCCACACACAGCAGAGTTCCTCTTTTATAGCACAGATGCTGCCTGATTCATTAACCACTAATAAAAGCCAATTAGATCTTTTAAACCCCATTTGTTGAAATTTTGTTGACAGGAATAAGACCTGGAAAATGAAATATGAACAGTGACCAGCCTTTAAGAATAATTGTCCAATATTTACTCTCCTTGAGAACATCCAAGAAACATCTTAAATCTACATTTGTTTAATTTTTTTTAGTTCCCTACCTCCTTGTAACTTTAATATATGATTCATAATATATTTTCCTCAAGAAAAACAGGAAGTGAAAGCTGTCTAAAGAATGACAAATATTTAAGGTACTAATATGTTAATTATTTTTTCCCAAGAGCAGGTTATTTTTAATGAGAAAAAATAACATTAGCGTATGCACAAGAATTCAAATTTAATAATAAATTCAAGATTAGCATGTTAAGGAGCTAAAGATGGCTTATCAGTGAGCAACAAAATACAAAGCCTCCCAGGAGAAACAAATCATATGCCAGAATAAAACATCCTGGAGAGATCCAGACAGAGGGAGATGGATCCTCTTGACACAGGAATAAATTAAAACATTAAAAAGCTAATCAAACATGCAGTTTCGAGGCTACAATTGGAACAGCTAAAATTACTGGACACAGCGTTTACGCTGAGACCCACCAATTTTGCACCAGCCTGAATTCACAAATTCACATCAGCTGGCAGAGCTGCCCAAACTCATTCTCACTGTCACTCACAGGAGCCATAGCAGCTCTGAAGTCAGGGGTTGGTGAGCCCAGTGGAGAGCAGAGTCGGTGAAGGGACCTTCATCAATCCATGGTCAGTGCTGGGAATGAGATCCACCCCCCCCCAAGGAAAGGGCATGAACAAATGGGCAACATGTTGGAATCAGGCAGGAGGAGCCTGAACTGGGAGCTACAGTGACTTCAGTTGGTTGCTCCCTCCCCAGACCAGATTTGTGGGATTTGCTTGGACTGGGTCACACCCCTGGCCAGGACCCAATGAGCCATCCCAAATCAATTCCCTGTGTCTAGCATGCACTAACCTGGTGAAGGCCTGTGAAGTGTGGCTGGACCAGTGGGGAGGGGCTGGCATATGTAGCCCCTGCTTACACCTCAGTGACAAGAGCAGGCAAGAGAGGGCAGAGGTCCCTCGCCAGCATGCCTTGGGGGAACCGTGGCTGACAGAGAAGGGGGATGGTACCTGCACAGTACACCTGTTTGGATGACACCAGGACCATGACGTGAGAGAGAGGCAAGAGGAGGCCCCCATCCCAGAACCCTGAGAGCTCTGATCCAGGAGAGGGAAAAACAAGGGAGACTGAGGGCAGCAAACATGCAAAATCAGACATGACTTCAATAGACATAAAGAGATATCTTCAGGACCTTGTAGATGAGTTCAAAACTGAAACATGAAATCAGGTAAAGCAAGGTATGAGTAGAGTAATAAAAGAAATGCTAAACATCTCTCAGGAAGATATAGACAGAAGAAGGGAGGAACACAAAAAAAGGAGAGAAACATTTGATAAAGAATATAAAGAAAATATAGAATACATGAAGCAGATTCAAAGAGATTACCAGGAAATTAAAAACTCCATTGAAAGCTGGTAAAACTCCTCAAAAGAAACTAAGGATAGACTATCAAAACTTGAAGACAATTTGCAATGTGTGATCATGAAAGGAAAAATCTCTTAAAATTAACAAAGAAGCAGGCAGTAACAATACAAAGTCTAGAAGATGACGAGAATCTATAATTTAAGAATAAGAAATGTGAACCAAGAAGCAGGAATACAAACAGGTGAATTACAAAGGCTATTTACAGAAATAATTAAGGAAAACTTCCCAAACATGGGAAAAGAAAATGACATTCAGTTATGGGAGGCATACAGAACTCCAGCCACCTACAAGCAAAACAGAGTTACACCCAGACATATAATAATCAAGATACCAGAAATTCAATATAAAAAAGAATATTAAAAGCTGTCAGAGAAAAGAAACAGATTACCTATAAAGGTAAGCCCATCAAGATCACAGCAGACTTCTTGACACAGACCATCAGATCAAGAAGAGCTTGGAGTGAACTCTACCAAGCCCTGAAAGAAAATAACCTCCAGCCCAGATTGATGTATCCTGCAAAGCTGTCACTAAAAATTAATGGAGAAACAAGATGCTTTCATGACAAAGAGGAACTGGGGGAATTTGTGACCACCAATCTAACCCTACAGAGAATACTGAAGGACATTCTAGAGAGAGAGAGAGATAAAAAAAAAACAGGATTTCGGGAACAGTGACAGAAAGGCCTCAATGAGCAGGGCAGGCAGTAGAATGAAGGAGAAAAGTAGACAAACAAAGGCAGAAAAATAGCATAGCAGAAATGAGGCAGAGAAGGATGGCTAGAATCTCTAACATAGATGGCCTTGATATACTATATTATTAATAGTGTACCAGGATTTAAAATCCACATTACTCACACCACTCTGCTTAGATGTATTATATTCTGTTCCAGTCATTCTACCTGTACTAGATTTGAGGACAGACAGTTATCCCAAAAATAACAGGATATAGTACGGTAATCATCATTAATTTCCTATTAACTTAATCTGAAGCTCTGTATAATCTACACTGTTTTACCATGACTGATTATAATTGAATCTGGTTTGTTAGATCGCTGTTTTGTATTGATAGATTTTATTCAAAGCTGTTATGATTGATAGTATCAAGTCTGACAATATAGGCAACTGCTCTGAAGATGACAAGATTCACTAAAATATACACTCTAGTTTGATTATTAACTGCCTTTGAAGTTTTATACTGTCTACAATGTTTTATTTTTACTAATATTGTTATGTACTGCTATATTCAATTATACTGCTATATTCAATTATGCCTGATGATATAGACAATTCTATTGAAGATAATAAGAAACAACACAGTAACCATTGTAGATCACTTGTACTGTGGTTTTATATGACTTTTTGGTTTCATGTTTCTATAGGAATTTGTTTGGTTTGTCTTGCTATGTTTTGTTTTCCCTCTAATACAGAAAGGATAGAAATACATGTAGATACTCAAGCATGCGTAGCTGTTTAAGTCTCACTGTTTGAATACCTACTTTGTATGCTTTAATTTTATAACTTGAACAACTATTTCTAAGAGGACAATATGTAATTTATCAACTAGTGAATTCTTACTATTTATCTTTTTTCATTAATTCTGTATTACCTCTACCCTTTACATGTTTTTTTCTCTTTAAATTAAAAAAAAGATTAGCATGTTAAACTTACATATTTAAAAACATACATATAATTAAGTTCATGGTTTAACAATTTTTTATTAGTACATGTTAGCAGAACACAGTGATTAAGTTTCTCATAAATTTCTAATATTTTACATATTTTTCAGTTGTCAGAAGGAAGGTACATAATTAATATATATTTCTGATATACTGTAGACAAAAATTTTTAATGTATTTCTCATGTGTAGAGATACCAAATGATATTGATAAGAACATAGTTACAACTTAATTTGAATTCATCCTCAATTATTATACTTAAGTTGAATATTTCCACTGTGGTAAATATTGCATTAAAACTCCTACATTATTTTAAATAATATATTTTTATTCTAGTTAAGTAAACCTAAAACAGTAAAATTGCCTAGATGTTTGTGAATGTATATCAAATTATCATTCAAATGAATTTAAATAGGTATTAACTGTTTAGAACTAATCTGTCTTCTACCACCAGCAGGAAATTTTGTGTGAGCAAAGTACATATGTGAAATGAAGCCATACTTTCATTTGTTTAATATCTAAAAAACATTAAAACATACAAGCATTCTTTTCTAGTCATGAGTATAGGTCCTCAGTTTTAGTCACAATGAATAGTAAGTAAGTGCAGTAAGTTATATCAGTGTGAAGAAATGAATTTCCATTGTAAAATATTAGTGTAAATATTCAAAATCAAGACCATTGAACACCCTACATAATCATCAAAGTTCCTGAGTTTCAGAAAATTATGATTGCCTGGCTGCTTTTCCAGGTGACACTTCTTTACATATGTTCAAAGAATTATTGTCTCTCTTCTATCTCTGTATTCTTTCTTTTTCTTTCCTACTTATATTTAGTTTTGTGGTGCTGAAGATGATGCTAGTATACACTAGGCAAGCACTCGGCCACTGAAGGACACTACTTTTCTAGAGCTTTTTCTGTAACAGTAGATTCACTCTAAGAAGTTGTTTCCAAAAATCAAAACCTTGTCACATGTTACTTTTGATAATATTCATTGTTAATATTGAGATACTCTAAACCTGAATTACAAAAAGGCTTTTCAAAAGCTATTTTTTTATGTTTTGATTTAACTTGAAGTACACCCGAAAGCATTCAACAACATATTGATAAGGCCCTAATGCTCTCCTTAACCATATCTGCCTACATAACACTTCCTGGGAGCCATATATATTTTACTTTCTTAACTCTTTGTAATAATCTCACAGAATGAACTGCTTTTCAAGACTCACTTCTCTTTTTCAAATTTTGAAACAATGTAACCAAATACAATGAATTCAAGCTATTATTCCATTTACACCACAAATCAAGCTGAAAATATTGCTTTATTTCTGTAGGGTGCCCTGAATTTTCTCTGGTTATTTATTATGGCATTTGTTTTAATATGTTTTTATTCTTATCCCTTCTACTCAATACTTAAGACTTTGAAGGAATGAGAATAATACATATGTTAAAAGCAAAATTTAATGTCTATACATATCTTAATTCACTATTATATAACAAACTATGATATTTGGGAAGTTACTTAATCTTTTTCAGTGTCCTTTTTGTACTTCTAAATATGACTAAGAAAGTTGTCTATCTTAAAATAGTATTATGAGTTATATCAAGTGAAATACTGAATAGCAGTACAATGCCTAAAGCAAAGTAAATGTTATAAAATTATTGTTGTTTAAAGTAATGATCATATAATGAATATAGCCTCATTACATGAATTTTTGAAAAAAGTAACATAATATTTTATATTTAATAGGTACTCAAATGGGAAATTAAATTGATAGCTCAAGGTGGATTTCTAAACCCTGAAATCTAGTAGCAAATTTCTTCCACTAGCAAAATCATTAGAGAATTTTGAAGTTCAATGTGCTTTAATCAACTTGATATACTTTCATAAGCTACTTGCATCAAATTTTAAATTTCAGTTCCATAAACCCCACTTTCTGTTTGAACAATGAGCTCTATGGATAATTAAGTGAAACGTGAGAACTCTGTAAGATGGTAAGAACAAGGCTCAGAATAAAAGCAAGGAGTTTAATACCCTAGATCTACCATTTTTGTACACTGGTGCACGACTGACACAAGGCCTGCAGGATTGTACTTACTTGAAACATGAGGTCCTCACTAAATATGCAGAACAATACTTCCAAAGGAGAAATCTTCATCATTCATCCTCTTACGTGCCAAAACCCAGCCATTTCATTTCATTACAAAATAACCCACTGGAAGGCAATCCTTTGAGATATTTAGGGGCTTATATAGTTTTTACTTACAAAGTTTATTAGCAAGAAATATGAGCAGTCTCTGTATATTTATAGATTTACTCTCATGCAATTCCAGCTCTTTTCTTGATCTTTTTCTAAAATTGATGTTTGCTATAATATTAACTAAATAACCTTTGGAATACTAATATTGATTCACTTAGGGAAGGTATAAATGTTTTTAACTTGTTTCACTGGTACCTGAAAATGTTATACGTTATATTAGGGTACACATGATGTTTAGCTCACCTGTGAAGCAATTTAAATGGTAGCTGGTGAGAGGATAGAGGCAAGCAAAAATATCGAGTGTTACACAAAAGCTTTAGAGATATTTAAAGTGTTTTTCATTACCAGTTCCCTGTCAGACAATGAACGCTGGTGCTCTTTGGTGCTCTGTGCAGTCAGTGAAGGCCAGAGATCTGGCTCAAATTGCTTCTCTTTCAGGGAAGTTGAAGAGGTGGGTAAGAGACAAATGGAGTCTAAAAGTATAGAAGGGAGAAAGCAGTTCTCTTGAATTTGTTATAAACATGATGTCACATAATGTACAATCTGAAATAAGACAAATGAGTTTCAGGAGCTGTGAAACAAAATTTATGAGAGGCCATTGTTCTGGATCAGTCCCTCACCTTAGGCTGCAGCAGATCAGAGCAATTCTTAATGGAATTATTTGTGCTCACTGCTGAGTAGGTAAATTGAACTTTGAATAAGCCAGTTTTCCTCAATACAGGACATTCCAGGACACCCTATTTGGCATGATAATGAACTTTCCTGCTTTAACTGCATAAGGAAAGTAGCTTTAAAATAATCAAGCCACCTTTTGTTCTACATTTGCTCTCTTCTGCCTTTTGGGACTACAAAGCCAACTCCCTAGGGATCCATCTCATCAGCATTTTCAGTCTATTTTATAGAAGGAAGTGGTTCCATACTCTAGAATTGGAAATAAAGGTCAACTGCTTCTTAAAATAACTGTTTTGATTTTGTCTCTTGACATGCTTTAAATGTTTGAATATCTCAAATGATTTTTTAAAGTATTTTAAAATATAAGTGAAGCCAGATGGTGGCAGATTTATAATCCCAGGTCTCTCAGGAGGCTGAGGCAGGAGGATCACAGGTTATAGCATATCCTGAACAATTTAGTGATTTAGTGAGACCCTATCTCAAAACTAAAAACAAAGTTTCAATCCCAGTACTACAAAAAATGCATACATAAAATACATAAGACAATATAGTCCCTAATCGCAAATGAGTTATGAAGTACTAGCTTTGCTTCACCTTGTCCAAGATAAAACATGTTTTAGAGTTACTATATTAAGACCAATAAATCAATATTAGTTATAATCTAAGGATAATGAAAAGATTTATAAGTTTTTCTCATGTACTTCTAGATTATCACACTTTTTAAAAATTTTATTTTGAAGAGGAAAAAAAAAACAGAAAAATCAAGAAACAAATAAACAAAAACCAACAAAAGCAAAATGACAAAAAATAAACCCAATAGTTATACGGGATTTCAAACCAAAATTATAGGAATTTAACAGTGGTTTTTACATTGCCTATTATTTTCAAAATGGTTACTCAAGTTACCAGATATGGGCATGTAAAATTGATCAAACAATATAATTTCATTTTGAGCAGTTTCTTTCCCTTTTACTATATGTATTATAACTTTTGGATCTTATTTATTCTCAGTTTCTTACACCAGCAAGACAATATGGTATTCACACATGGAAGTCTGATTTATTTCACCTAAGAGTATAGTTTCTAATTTCATCCATTTACCTATACTAACCTTGAGTTTATCGTTCTTTTTGGCAGAGTAGTATTCCATTGTATAAAAATGCCATATCTTTTTATCCATTCCTCAGTTGATAGGCATTTGGGTTGTTTCCAAGATCTAGTTATTACAAATTGTGCAGCTATAAACATGGATGTACATATACAGCTGTTGTATGATGTTTTCAGTTCTTCTGGGAAAAATATCCAGAAGCAGAATAATTGAGTTGAATAGATCCTCTAAACCTAGTTTTTTGAGGATAGGTTTTCAAACGTTTTATGAGTGCTACCATGGTTAAGTAATAGAAACAGTTACTGAACATTATGTTTTGTGTTTAGATGTTACCCCAAAGCCCAGTGCAGTCACAGGTGGGCTTTTTCAGAGGTGGCTGGATGGTGAAATGCAGGGATTAAAGGTGTCAGTGGATTAAATCAACCTGCTGACTGTTTTAATGCCATCCTAATTCAAGTAGTCTGGATAGGATAAAGGTTACTGCTTGCTTTTGCCATGAACTGCTTTTATGCTACACCAGCCTGTCTTGCAGCCAGGTGATTCTGGGCTGAAACCTCTATAAATTGTGACTGAAAACAATTTCCTCCTTTAACTGTGGGTGTCTGGGTATTTTGTCTCAGCAAGGAGACAGAAAAACTAAGATTTTAAACAAATAGGGCCAAATGTATGCAATTAAAAATATGCAACTAACAGAGAGATATCTTCAAGTCACATCTGCTTTTTACATATTGTCCTTAAGTCTAATTTTTCTTCTACCTTTTTTCTATAGATAACAATTGTACTGGTAACTCTTGCCAGCATTTTAAGTTTAAAATTTCATTTTTTAGAAGAAGAGAAACTAGTGATAATGGCCTTGAATAGGAGATATTCAAAAGATTTATATTTGTAAACTTTAAGAAAAGCCGAGAATCTAATTATAGCCTCAAATTATTAACTGAACCTAAAATTCAGAATGGAGCCTCAAAACCAACCACTGATGGTAGTGTGAGCTACATGCTCTGTTACTGGAAGGAGCACAGTTTAAACTTTGGGAACCTTGCAGGGCCATGTTCCTGTTCTAATCGGTAAGATAAAGTCCCTGTCCCTGAAATACTTGTGAATGTGCTGCCCAGACCTATCAGTGAACTATGAGCCACATTCGTATAAGAATGTCAACCAATTGGAAATGGCATGATGAGATCTCTCGTTCATAAAAAATTCACCAATCAGGATTGAGCATCCTTGCATCACTCCTTTGCATAAATGGAACAGGGTGGGAATCTGAAGGGAAACCTTGAGTATATAGGACAGCACCTCTCTGTCTATCATTTTCAAATACGGTTTCATTTTTAGGCAAGATTGTGTCTCCTATTTCCAAGTCTTCCTTTCTTCTTTTTCCTACCTTTTTGTTTTCTTTCTTCCCTCTTTTTTGATCATTTAATAAACTTAAATTAAGTTAAATCTAATTTAAATTCCCTTTCCACTTATTACCAGGCAATTAAAAAATCTGCTATCATATCACCTTTCTCTTAAAAATTACTTGCCACCTACAGTATCAAATGTGATATTAAATCCATAGGAATGAATATGTACATAGCACCTATTCTATTCCCAGATCTACAAATCCCACAAATTACAGATCTGCAATTCTAAAATGCTGAGTAGTTCCTCACAGAGACAAAGGGAAATTGTGTTCAGCTTGGCACTGTGGTTTCTTTATACAAACTCTGAAGCTTTCTTCTTCTTTGACAGTATAAAATCCACAATGGAGCTTACTCTTGCTTATATCTTTCAATTAAAAAAATGGTTTTTAGCATTGTTTTCCAAGTTTGGTTATGAGAAATGTTTCATATTTTAACAAAGATATCCAACAGTAACATATCAAGTTCTTACCTGCTACAGATCAGCGGTGCTCAGCTACTTGTTGACTGACTACACACTCAATTATTTACAGAAACAAGTACATGCTCACTTAGTATTAAACAGTGGAAGAAGAGACACCCAAATGTAGAAGATTCCTTCACAGAACTACGATAATTTGACAAGTTTTCCATATTAAAATGTGATAGTTATATTTAAGGAGAGTGAAATTGAAGCTGAAAGCTGGTTCCTTAATTCAATGCAGAGCACAACATATCTCAAGAAATATGCTTCAGCTTAGTTACAGGATACATGTGCTTTAGAAAACAAAATGATTACTCCCATGTTGCTATAGCTACATTTGTGTACCTTTAAAAATGCTACAAAAATGAATTCTATTATATTATAGAACAAAACACCTGAGATATTTCTCTTGACAGAAATTTTAAATATTAACTCCCTACAGAATGTGCAGAACTTTTAGTCACTTTGCAGATGAGTGACCTGTTACTATAGCTGTACTATTCATTATATGCATATATTTTCAAAACTACTGCCATTTGCACAGTATAAATAAATGTTTTCATACTAGGACATAATGAGAATTCAGACACAATGAAAAGTTTCATTGCATAAGAAAAATAATCATGCTTAATGGGCTTGGTTCTTCATTTGGGGACATACTAAATTATTTCATAAGCTGATATAAGTTGAAAATGTATGTTTTCCTTTAAAAAATGCCTGGTGAATCATATTCTTAACCTCTGCCACTTCTTCTCATACAGAAACTTTGATGGAATGGGAGGAAATTGGGATTCTTTTTGTAAAATAACAATTATTGTGAAAAATCAGTGCTAGTTTAAGAGCATCAATTAATCATAGTTCAGTTATAAGCAGTAGCATTGTTTATGCTACTATCCACCCTACTGTCAATAATATTTCAAACTACTAGGCTATGAACATATTGTATCTGCATTTTCCAGTATTTGATTTTCAATGAATTCCTTTAAACTTTTGTTTTGGTGCACTAAAGAAATTATCCTGTCATTATGAGCATAATCCCTTATGTCTGAGATGCAGGCCTGAAGGCTGGTGATTGTATTCATTAGTTATTCTTCTTTGCTAATCTATTAAGAGAATCAACTCCATAGATTAGTTGAGAGGTTAAATGAGAATCACTTTAAAGTGCTTAGTTGAATACTGAGTCCATCAAATTCTCCACATTTGTTAAGTGTTATTATTGACATTTTTTGGTAGTAACAGAATAACAAAAAAGACAATAACTTGCAGCACATTCTATTAGCAAATAGATGGTAAGCAGAATAGAAAAATTCTTATCCAACACTATGACTTAACTGTTTATAGCCTGTATCTTAGATAGAGTGCTTTTTGTATTTCAAAGGTTTTCTTTTAATTTATTTTTGTTTTGTTTTGTTTTGCTTGCTTAATGCAGTGCTGAAAATTGAACTCAATGCCTTGCATATGTTAAGTAAGTGCACTAACATGAGCTGTATTTTCCAGCCCACTTTTTCTTCAAACTTCAAATTAACACTGAAAAATATAAATCAATAATTTAAAAACAAAGCAGTTAAAGAAGCACACACTATCTATCGTTTTACCTAGAGATATCTCCTATAATATTGAGAGAATAATATTATTGTTGAAATTTATAATGAGGAATTCATTCAATTTACAATTACTTCTGAACACTATGTGTCAGATGGTGTTACCAACTACAGACAACCAGTGTCCTAACAATCACCTAAATATTATTTATGTATAGGTCTAAATTTATATCTACATCATATTTATATCTTTATTTATATATAGAAATATTAATAGTTGAAAAATATGTGGACCAATAAACCTTTAATTTTGATTCATTGCCATGTTAACAATAACTAGACAAAATCTTTTTTCAAAGACAATAAGTGAAACTAAGTTCTTTGCTGCCTCATACCTGAAGTCCCTCTCCTAATCCTGTCTGTCGAACAAAAATCTAGTTTCTATCACATTTTCCATCTGTCTTCAATGCCTCCAATTCCACTTTTGTCACTATCAGATTGTTCTAATACCATGTACCAACAGATATTTTCTAGTTCTTTTAGCTTTGACTTTTGCCTTCCGTCAGGATTATTTACCATGCTTTTCATGCTGCCCTACCAGCAAAACATAAAGTAAAAATTCTGCAAATTAACTGCTCATTTAAATGTCTTTCTTCTCTTTTCTTTCTTTTTCTCTGTATGTGAGACATCAGTAGATTAAATTCCTGGAAATCCAAGATTAAATTATCTGGGTACAGTTTATGATCAAAGTGCACCAAATCTTTTTTCCCATTATCAATGTAGTATGTAGTAGGAAAACAGTATAGTACTACATACTACACTATGTAGTACTATACTGTATGTAGTACTCTATGAATACACTAGATATGAATTAATTATCTAAATATTCATAAATATACTTAGGACTTTTACTGTTCTCTAGACAGGTGCTCCTTAGTCCTTAATGTGCATATAATCACTGAAGAAAATTGATAAAATTGCTAAAATGTAGACTTATGTTCATTAGGACTGAGGTGGATGCAAAGCATTCACATTTCAAATGCTTCCAGATAACCCTTAAGGTTCTGCTCCAAGGACCACACTATGATGAATCAAATCTTTAAAATTATCCCACTAACATTCTCTATTTGATCATTGAAATTCATCCATCATTATTTATGTAAAATTTAGCATATTATTCTATACTTTTTGTCCCATAAATTTTAGACACAAAATACTTTCTGGAATTTTAACATTTATAAGGACTTGTGCACGCTACAGAAGAACATTTAGGAAATTTCAGAATATTTTAATCTTTTAAATTCTGTTCACATGTCCCCAATGCATGCACAAAAACTGACAAGACTGTCTTCTTTTTATATTAATATTTGGAAATATAGTTATCCTGATAGTAAAATTCAAATAATCTCTAATAATACACATAAAAATAACACTCTAAGAAATTACCAGAAAATATTTGTCGAATAAAATAATATCAAAGGGCTTTTAAATTTTATTTTATACTTTTCACCTGTATGGAGGGTTTAAGATAGAATAAAAAAAAAAAGAGTTTCAAGTCTGTTTACTGTATTTGATATCCATGGTGGGTAAAGTATCTTATGGTATTCATAAAAGCTGTTATAAACAATACTATGTGTTTTGTGATGAGTATAATGTTAGTTATCTAATTTTAGACTTATGGGAATATTTTCTATTCCTATCAAAATAAAGGTTAGAGCAAAGCAGTGTTCAAATCTTACGTCTGCCACTAACGCAGAATCACTGAAACCCAGATAATATTCATAGAAAAATATCTGCACTTAGAATTGATTCAGTCATTAGCTATTATTAACATTATGAAGCTTGGTTTATCTCAGAGAAGTATGTGATGGATTTTAGTTTGAGCCTGACTGTATTGCAAGAATGAGAGTGGATAGCATTTTCGAGCACATGAGGACATTGACATTAACAGGCTTCAGAGTGCTCAATGTTCCCCTTTCTTACATTTTGAGTTTTTCCTCATTTTATTAATCTAAGAGTAGGAAGACAACAAAAGCACATCACAGAACATAATTAGGATCAGTCAAGAAGATATACATAATAGAAAATTAATGAAAAATTAAGAATATAGAACTCAAATATACAAATTGAAGGAGTAAGTTGCATGGTGATTAAATTTATAAAATATTAAATTATGAAATACCAAAAATATATTTCGAACTTCCAGCTCAAAATTATTTATTTATTTATCTTTTTTTGGTACCAGGAATTGAACTCAGGCCAGGCCCTTATGCTTGCCAGGCAGGCACTTGGGCCACTGAGCTATATCCCCATCCCACAGAAATAATTTATTCTGTTACTGATTCCTTCTGTTTCTTAGGCATTCCTAAAAAATTATCTCAATCATATTGTTTTTAATGTTCTGTAAGAAAAACACATCATTATCTCTACTTTTAAGTAAAATTTAATAATATATAAATTATTCTTCCCTTTGGCATAAATGGCAAAAAAAAGCAACAGTTTTAAAGCAAAATTTTAAAATAGTTGAAACCAATTTTGAAAAAACATACAGTGATAAATGTTCAAGAAATCTCTAAATATATGTATAGTTAGTCCAGTATAATGTTAATGACTATTAATAAAAAGAATATCCAGACTTTCTGCCATAACAAATTGTAATGGCTTCAGCTTCGTTATGATTATTTGAGATTTTGAAAAAATTTATATTCTGTAGTATCTTCATTAAAATGTTCCATTATACCTTTTAAAATGTAATCATTTTCAATTTAGGGTACTAGTAGGTGTTAAATGTGGTGACATTTTTTGTTATGTCATTGCATAAATACTATTCACGTTTGATCATTCAGCAAACTTATTCTAGAGTTCTTTAAAATATTTCCTTTTTTTAGTTTGTCTATTGAGATTATTTAATTTATTTAAGATACCAAAGGTAAGGATTTGTTTATTATGACGAATTAAAATATGCAAATGAATTATAAAGGTATGTATTTATAATTTAATTTTCTTCAACACTGCAATACCACAGTGTATTTTCTAAATCCATGGAGACGCGTAATTATAAATAAATTGTGCTGAATGTGTTTGAGTAAAATTTTCCTGCTGATTATTTCCTACAGTTAATTATAAGATACAAAATATTTTTCTTTGAAGTACTAGTTACTTTAAATAACAAATATTATTTTTACAGTACATTATAACATCACTTGGAATATGCATTGATTTTTTTATACTAAATTGTGTTACACATCATTCACATCCATAATACTGACTCTTACATTTCTATCTTGGCAACTATGAGAAATCCAGAATATCAGCTAACATTTGATATAACAACAAAAAAAATCCCAAATGAAAACTATTTGGCTCTTACTGAAGAGAATGTGTCTGATTAATACTAAATTGTAATGACATAACATTACCCATTAATGTTAACATAAAGGACCTTCTGCTACAATCCATATTCTCCTTACAGATATCACAAAAGTTAAGAGTGTTACTAAAATTTGATCCTTAGGCCATTTGCACAGGAGGCAAGTGTATTAAAATGCTTTGTGAATTAGCATCAAAACGTCTTTTTCAGTAACAATAATTTATAAGGCTTGTAGTGAAACAGAAAGAGAGAGGTTGAGAGGAAATACATGATTATGTGGGTGTTATAGTAGCAAATTTATACACGGGGCCACAAATTCAATTTCTTGGAAAAAGTTTTGTTTCTAATGATACCTGCTGATTCCAAACATCTAATTCCATGTTTAAAAAGTATGGGACAAGCTAAAGGAAGGCAAGAACTTACTATTATCTTACCATTATTGTCAACATATAATTTCTAATACTACAAAATCATTTCCAATATTTTATTTAAAACAATTTACTAAGCAGGGTGAGTAATAAGGTTGGTAACTCTTTTAAATCTCTCTCAATGAGATCAAGGTTTACAATAAATACTTTCTTTGTTAGAGACTTTAACAAGAACAAGTTCTAAAAGAATAGCTAAGTGAGACAACAGAACACTTCAGATTGAAGTCTGAGTAGAAACTCACATACTTTGGACTCGCAAAATTCACGAGTTAGGCTCCTAAAAATTTATATTCTGTAGTATCTTCATTAAAATGTTCCATTATACCTTTTAAAATGTAATCATTTTCAATTTAGGGGGCTGGTAGGTGTTAACTCAAATGTGGTGACTTTTTTTGTTATGTCATCGCAAATATATTTGGTTTGAAAACATTCTATTTTTAATGTTTAAACCCTAAATATGCTATGCGTCCTGCATTATGTAATTTAACAAAATGCTGTGTACAGAACTGCAATAATTTAATTTAATAAAAGTATTGTACAGTAGTTCAAACTTCTTCTGGAGTGTCTTAAACTTCTTCTGTCTTAAAGTTTATTGCCAGAAACCTTAAAATGTGTAGTATATTTGTGGTGGCCTCTTAAGGAGCCTAAGGCTTTAAGAACAAAACTGAGAGCAGTACAGACAGCTATATACAAAACAGCAACCTGTTATGATGTGGGAATGCTGGTACATCTGCTGGAGATTCCCCAAAACAACTGCAGAGTATATTAGCAGATTACATGAAATTGCAAGGGCTTCCATGAACAGTCATTAGTTAGGTTCTAACAAAAAATCCAGGAACAACTGAGGAGGCAAACTCAACTGTGACTTCACGAGTATGTACTTTATATTTGGTTTCTTTGCTTCCTCATGTGTTAATAAATACTTCCTTGCCCTTTTCTTTGGAGGAGTAAGTTTTGGACAAAATATTCCTATGTGGATTTTATTCTCAATGGAATGGCTTGGAAAATAGACTGATGGGAATGTATTAATGATTATTACATGGAAAAAGCATACATGCATCTCTCAAATATTGTTGAACAGAGAAAATAAAATAGCAATAACGGTATGATTTAATTTACATCCAGTTAAAATCGACAAAACCATCTTGGCACTAGATTTTGGGATGGTAGTTATATTTGCTGAGGGGAGGATCTGTGTAGGTAGGAATAGGGTTTTCTCTTGTTTCTACTGAGTTGATTATATATTTGGTTTGAAAACATTCTTTAAGCTTCATGCTTATTAATTGTCCATACATTATACCCTAATAAAAAGCTTCCTTACAATATGTTTGGCATAGTTCAGTGGCACAGCACCTGCCTGGTAAGTACGAGATCCTAAGTTCGATTCCTGATACCAAAAAGTAAAAAGAAAAAGCATTATTAGGTCTTCATACAAAGAAACTCTGATAATGTTATATGATCTATAGTGCTATTTTGCCTCTAAAATCATCTGCAATGTGAATGTACCAATGTGGCTTCAGTTTATATCTTCCCCAAGGCAATGAGCCTGCGCAGATGTTCTGGGAGCCAACTTCCAACAGTGTTTGGAACACAAATCATTAACTTGTTACCAGTCTACATTGGAAGTCTGAATACAAAACAGTTACATATGTTAACTGAGACGCAGTCAAGCTTTCTCTGCATTCCTTTGAACTACTGAGAAGTCACTAGAAAATCCACAAACTTCCAATGCCTTGGAGGGTTGCTTTGTTCTCTTAAAAATACACCACTCTGTCTGAATCCATTCCGCAGACATCTACAATTCAAGAATTCAACAATAGATATATTCACAGTGAGAAAAAAAAAAAAAGAGAGGAATTTAACATAAAACAAAGACTGGAAAATCTTGCTGGATACAATGTAAGAGTTCACTTTTCAGCTAATTAACTCAAAACAATGTGTTTTGAACAACGTGCTAAACATTTCTAAGTTTAAAGTGACTCAGCCAAAAGTTTAAAGTGACTTCATATAGCCAAATTCCTTCACATAACTATTATTTCTTATGTGTTTACACAGTTTTAAAAACTGTTTAAATAAAGACTGTTGAATTTCCTCTGTGGAAAATTAAAGTTTTCTTACACTCTAGTTTGAGGAGAAAAGCAATAGATTAAAAATAAAATACTTAGAATGTATAAAATCTTAAAGGTATTATCTTTGGATGTGAAATTTCCACAAAAGCTCAGCTTTTGAAGGCTTGTCTGTCAGTTATTTTGTCAGAAGAATAAGAGGGAGATGCAGGAAGGGGAAGGGGAGGGCGAGGTGCATAAAATGAATACAGTAATAAACACAATAGGGACAAATAAAACTCAAAAGTCCTCCTAAAGTACTGGTATGTGTGAACACATCTTAGATATTATCAAATATTTACCACAGGAAGTACAACCAAGGTAGAGGGGACAGCCCAGTGGCAATCCCTGGCACTCCATTTCACTTACTTGGTGATGGGTTTTTCCTGTGTGCGAGTCAACATGGCTCTGGACACCCGCCTCCCGTCAGCACTGACTCGTGTTCTCACAGACCCTGAAGTTGAACCTCCCGCTTTTTTATGCGCGCATGCGTGCCACTGCTCCCCCATCAGCTGTCAATATGTCATTCCACCTGCTCCTTTAACTCTACCCTTGTTAATACCAAATAAAAACCCCGGGGTTTTCTTTGCTTCTTTCAGAGGGTGCTTAGATCTCTTCAGCAGTCCTCCTGTGTTAGCAATAATGGCCTCTTTTCTCCCTTTTCCCTCTTTTTGACTCTCATTATCGTGTTGGAGAACCAAACACTTGTAATGTAGCTTCTTTACCCACTGAAAACCAGAGTTCTCATATTGTGGTGGTTAAATAAACAATGCCTGTAAAGAACTTACTGCAGAAATTTTCAAATAATAGTAACTCATTATATTTTAGCATTTTCCATAATGCTGTCATATCCTAGGATTTCTTCTTTAATTCTTTCCCCAAGATAGCACTTGACAATGAACAGCCACTAATCAAGCAACTGACATACTACAAGGGGAGCTAGGCATGACGCATAAATGTGCTAATTTCCAGGATTTTCATTCTAGGGAATGATAATGAACACATGATCAAAGCACAAGCATACATGACCAATGCACACATAATCAAAAGGAGAAACCAAGACATTAAGAAGTTGTTTGTTCCGGGATATAGCTCAATGGCAAGCAGGAGGTTATGAGTTTGATCCCTAGTACAAAAAAAAAAAAAAAAAAAAAAAGAAGTTGGTTGAAGTAATACCATCAACATTACATTTTCTGTTATTAAAAAGATGATTGCTCTTGGTGGCCAGAGATTTAGCTCAGTGGCATAAGCGCCTGCCTGGCAAAAATGAGGTCATCAATCCCCGGTAAGCACCCCCTCCCATCCCGCAAAAAAGAAGACGACGATTACTCTTTGAAAATGTGTTACTATGAAGCTGGTTGGAATGTTATAGCTATTTTCAGTTAGCCTTTGAACCATGTATGAAAACAACTCCAAGTTTTAATTTTTAAATTTTACTTGGTAATATTTTAATATTCTTTTATATAGTGAAGCTAGGCTTATAAATGATGGTAAAATTTATCTACATTTCCGTATTTGATTTTCTTGTCATAGTACATCAATAGATTTTGTGTAGTCCATTATAAATTTAAAGTGTTGCCAAAGAATTTCTCCCCTTTTTATAGAATTTTTTTGCAGTCCATGTTTTCTTTAAAATCATACAGTGATTGAAGCCATTGATTTCCTCATTTCTAGACTAATGAGGAGGCCTGAAAAATCAATATCCATATTATCAATTGGAATTTAGCGGTCAAGTGTAACTAGATCTATGATCTTTGCAGACATTGATGCATTTATGAAGAAAAAAGCATGCAAGATAATAGTAGAAATAACTACCCATCTTTCAAGGATAGACTTATTATTGATTTGAGAAGAAATGATTATTACTGAGAGAACATCAGACAATTTCTTCTTTACCTGAAATTTAGCATCCCAAACTATGTGTCTGAACTATAGCTCACTACCAACATATCCTTGCTCTATACAAAATGTGAAATATATTCACCTTGAAAGAGAAGGGAAATAGCAGTTCTGTGTAGCAATTAATGTAAAGGATATCCTAAAAGGACTAAAGTGTTTAAAAAAGAAAAAAAAAGTAGGATAGTAATGTAGTATCTGATACCTACTCATTTCCTTACACTGAATTATTATGAATACAACTGTATTATCAAATTCACAGAGGCTGTAAAAAAATTTGCAAAAATATCCTAAAACCTCTTTTAGCAGGCAAGCTGTACTTCAAAGATGAACAGTTTTCTGGTGTAGATTTTTGTGGAGTCTCATAGATCTTCACTATACTTATGACTTAATGTTAAATAGAGGTAAAATGTGAATATCATGCACTGACAATTTCCATCAAAATTGAAACATGTCTCAGGAAATATTGTAGCTGTACAACAAATGTCAAGACAGAGACTAAGGGTGTAGCTCACTGTCAGAGCATTTGTCCAAGCATGTGAGAGGTCCCTAGGTTCCATGTCGAGCTCCACAAAAAAGTGGAAACAATTGAATTAAATATTTCCATGGCAGAAGATTGGGCAGCTTTTCCCCATCAAATTCACCATGGTTAATGTGAAGAACTTCTTTTTTATTAGTGGTCACATTTCTTTTCATCGACAGGTGTATTACTAAACAGAACACTGTTGATGATCTTCTACCTGTTACTCTATCATGTGCTAAGCAGAAGAACTGTCAGGTTAGAGGATTTGGGAAGAATGAACTTAGTGCCCCATTAAGCTTCATAGTTCTCCTCCTGAGAAATCTCTCTTCAAGTGAGAGAAATTAGTATCTCAAATACCAGGCTCTTCCTTACTAATCAATAAGGAATTTTTGCCACCATCTGACATACTTCCACTTTATTTTTCATGTTGTTTAACAGCTGAATAGGCAATATGAATTATTGGGCCTTCCAAAAATGTCCAACGTCATGTGAATGGATAGCCAGTTGTTGTCATTAGTCAGAGGAAACTATGTTGTTTAAAGAGAGATTTATTTTTTATTTTTTTATTTTTTTGTAACTGGGATCAAACTTATGATCTCGCACTTGCTAGGGCAGGTGCTTACACCGCTAAGCTAAGCACCCTACCATGACACTAAAGAGAGACTTCTAAAGAGATGGAACTAATAGTGTCTTCATGGTTCATGTCGAGATATGACCCTATGATGTACCACAGCAATAATAACAAACTAACATCAATTAATTAAAGTCTTTGTGAAGAATTGTTTTAAAAACTACATTGGTTGGAGTCCACTTGATTTCCACTATAGCAATGTTATAGATGATGAAACTGAAACAAGAGAAACTGAATGACTGACCCAGGTCAAACAGAATAAAAGCCAATGGAGCTACACTGAGAAACTTGCTCTAGACCAGCGTGATCAGACATCATGCTCTAAAATGAGAAGAAACTGAGAAGAAAAAATACCATGACTCTGAGTACAGTAAGCAAAGATAGAACCACATGAAGTTTTCCAGGACAATTTCTATTGTTCACTTTCCCTGATGGAGTTTCTAAAATCTCCTGTAACTAACTAGTAAGTTGCCACTGATACAAAATGATTCAGCATGAGACCAAAAACTGAGAGACAATCTGATAAGTTTAAAATCCCTCTTACTTATGTGAGCTTTACATATTTACAAAGCACACATGAGAAGTTTGAGGATGCCTAAGATGACGGATATTTTCATGAAGACAAGCTGTGAGGCCAAAATGTCTGGAGAAGGATTCATTTGAATTGTCACCTGGGAAAATGACAAAAAACTTTCTGAGTCTCACAAGAGTCAATAATGGCATGCCATGGATCAAACTTGCCCCCTCCAAAATTCAGGTGCCACCAATGTGATCACACTAAGAAGTGAAATGTTTAAGAATTTCATATGACCCAGCTATACCATTTCGAGGTCTTTTGCCCAAAGAACTAAAGATACTAAACTATGGTGACACAGGCATACCAGTGTGTATAGCAGCACAATTCATAATAGCTAAATCCTGGAAACAGTCTTTACATCTACTGAGAGACAATTGTTGATAAAGAAAACGTGACAGTTATACCTAATGGGATACTACTGGCTACAGAAAAGAACAAATTCAAGATATTTGTAAAAAAGTGGACACACTTGGATGGATGTTGAGTGAAATAAGCTGGTCACACAACCTTAAATAATGTATAATATCTCATTTGAGTAAGATAAACTACAAAGTTCAACAAAGGATGGCTAAGAGGTAAAAGAATAGTTCTCAAGCAAATAGGAAGAGGCACTAAGGACAAGAGGAGGAAAGAGGTCATCCTTCCTATAAAAGGGCCAAGAACTTGGCTGAACAATGTCCATTTGCTAGGAATTTATGAAGGTCAAGACTTAGGAGCAATGAACGAAAGCAGTTTGTAGAAACAACCTAAGCAATGTACTAATACAGGGTGCTATGTGACTTCTCTTACCTACTCACAGTTAAATGAAAGAAGAGAAACAAAGATACAAGAATGCAGTGTATAATTAAAGGAGGAGAGGTATGAAAAAACATTGAAAATTCTCAGCCTGGTCATGTTAGAATAAAAATATGTTTAGAAGAGAAAAAAGACTGTGGCCAACTGACCTTTTGATAAGATTAGAAGGAAGCCATACTGTAACTCAGAACAACAGGAGGATCTGGGCGCCTTGTCACAGGCCTGTAAATCATAGCACTCTGGGAGGCTGAGGCATATGTATAACAAGTTCAAGTCCAGTCTAGGCAATTTAGCAAGACTCTATCTCAAAAAGAAATGAATAAATAAGGGGCTGAGGATATAGGCCAGTGCAAAGACCTGGATTCAGTTCCCAGTACTATGGCGAACAAAAAAGGAGAATACCCTGGAAATTTCAGGGCATTATCTCTCCCATTACAAATCTGGAGTGTTAGGACTTGAGGAAAGAATGTTTAGAGGAAGAAACCTCAGGCACCCAACTGCACAGGGCTACCTCAAGTCTCTACTTCTCATTTTGGGTGAAGTGCTCGTTGGCTATCCAGCTCAATAGGCCCAGAGGCATATTTGTATCCACAGTGCTATTTCCACAAGCACACAGCACATGTGTGGAGATGTAACTGTCTCTTAGATGTCTATGAATTTCTCAACAGTCTTAAAGCCAGACAGAGACTTGCTGAAAAGACAGAGTCTCAGAACAATATTCCCCTTAGGAAAATATTTAGTTAATCTAGAAGGACAAGGTTAACCCAAGGCCCAAAACTATAGATCCGTCAATGTGCATGGCCATCCTGTACCTGCGAACTGTAAATTCAATGCATGGAAGTTCAAGCATGCATTACACATAGTAAAACCATGAAGATGAGCTATTGATGTCTTGAGGACCCAAGCCCTGCACCAGTGTGCTTGGGAGTCAGGACATACAGTTAAAAATTATTCTTAAGACTTTCTAAGTAGTACTTTTCGCTTGTTTGGTTTTGGACTTGACTTAAAACCTGTTATTTCTTCCTGCTCTCCTATGGCTCCAATGTGAAATGAAAGTATCTAACCTGTATCTGTTCAATAATTCATAGGCTGCAACGGCTAGGGAACAAATTGCTTCATGATGAGAAATGCTTTGAGTCTCAACTATTTCTGATTTAGACAAAATTTTGATGCTTGATACTTAAAGTTGATGCTAGAACAAGTTTAGAATTTGGGATATTATTGGGATTGAATGAAAATTTTGTATGTAAGAAGATGTACTTGAAAGATCCAAGTGTGGAATGTTAGGTTTGAGTGTGCCCCTCTAAAATTTGGATTTTACTAATGAGATAACACTAAGAGCTGTGGGTTTTAAGAGACATCTATGCAAGGAAGTATTTTTCATTGTTAATGGAATTTGTTTCCTCATAAAAGGTATGGATGGCCATGTAGTGGGCAAGGAATATTTGCTGGCTTTGTCCATTTCCATTACTGCAAAGGAGAAAGCAGCAAGAAGATCCCCATCAGATGTGGGAGCTTAGAGCTAGGACTTTGCAGCCATCAAAACTGAGAAACAAATTTCTGTTCTTTATCACTTGCAGAGTCCATGGTATTCCCTTATAGCAACACCAAACAGAATAATATAATGCCTTCATAGTCCTCAATCACCAGTTAAGCAAGTAGTGTTAGTACTATGGTATTGTATATACAAAATTTAAAAATTCCAGTTAAAGGTGTGATTTATATACAATATGTACATAATAGGATAGAAATTGACACAATAGGATATAAATTAATAATAAAAAAGTTTATAATACACAAAGGATCATACCTAATTTTCAATACAATCTACACAAAAAATTCAATATAATGTTTTGTCCTACATTGCTTGAAATTTTAGCCACGGGTCAACAGAGAGACAGACAGATAGATAGATAGATAGATAGATAGATAGATGGATAGACAGATAGATATTTTTTAGTCACATAGAAAACACCTGAAGTAACAAATGAAATGGAAAAGTAGAAAATTAAATATAGCCAGAATACTTGAAAGATTTTGTTTCCTAGTTTATAACTGATTTTGGCACTCCTATGAAGTGCTAATGAAGCAATTTTTATAAGCACAAATGCAGAACAATTTAGCAATAACAAGATGCATTGTCTGTGTGAATGCTAAACGTGAGGTCACAACCTAACACAAAATGTACAAATTCTAATATGCTATCGTACATGTCCAGAATACTCCTCAATAATAAGTGGCATCTGCTTGATGCAACTGAATATTTAGACAAAACAAAGAAGTCACAGAAGGATTATAATCAAGACACAGTAATTTGAATATACATTAGAGAGTTAGGTCAATTTTCCTCGAATTATATCCATAGGAGAATAAAGTGATTTAAAGTTAAGAGGTGTTACACATGGGTATTTTACAGAGAAATCAAAAGTAATCAGATCACTTGGACTCTTCACTAATATTTTCTGTCTCTGATCACATTTTTTGTTGAAATCTGAATGGCAAAATATTTTTGGGGGGATAAACCTCTTAATAATACCCATAAGATCTTTCAATTTTGGGCACCAGTAATGATGTAAAATAAGCCATATTATTTCCTAAGTCTTCAGTTACACAGAGGAGAATTTGATATCAGAGGATAAGTTACTATATTTAGATTTCTTTGGTCACTTTATATGTTTCTCTGATTAATATCCTGATAGAACATTATAGGCTACTGATGCCTCATAAACAGGTCACAATGAATGAAATATTTGAAATCATTGAATTATCTGAAAGTAACTGAAGAGTAATATATAGAGACTCTTCTGTCATAAAGATAAATCTTGAGTGAATCTAAAGATACAAAGCAGTCAGAATAATGTAAACTAAAAATAACATAAGTGACGTTTTCTATTTTTATCATACATTTATAAAAACAGATGTTTGCTTTATTTATCTCTGTAAAACTGCTAACTCAATATGCCTAATCAGCTTTAGTTAAAAAGTATCTGTTTACTCAGAGCGGGCACCTCAAGGCGAGTTGCAGCTCGCCAGGGCAGGCCCAGAAAAGTTTGGGATAATCAATCTCGGTGGCGGTGGCTGGGTGCCTGCCCAGCCCCCTTAGGTCATTGGATTAGGCTCCAGAGGTTCTGCAGGCTTGAGTGCACTGAGCCCAGCAACCTTCATGCAACCATGGGAGCCAGGCCTACCACAAAGGGGGAGCCAAAGCCAAGTGAGTCCCAGTAGCAGAGGGCTCAGGAGGTGATTTCTAACACATCCAGGGAAAGCTTTGGAAAATCGCTGGAAACATGGAAATATAGGAAAATGACAAAATGAAGACCAAAATGCAATCTCAAATTTCCTCCCATCCCAAGAAAACCCAGGAGCCATGTACATAGAAAAAAATACTACACATACCCCTGAAATGCATGAAATGATATCAACTGAAATAAAGAAGCAAGTCTGGAAAACTATGAGGGAACTCAAATCAGAAATATTCTCCCAGGTAAAAGAAGAAATGATAAAAGTAGTGAAAGAAATACTGAATGCATCCAATGAAGACACAGCTAAAAAAATTAGAGGAATAAAGCAAAATGACAGAATCCCTGAATGAACAGTTTAAGAGAAAAACAGGATGCATTAAGCAGATTCAAAAAGATATAAAGGAAATCAAAAACTCTAATGAAAGTTGCAAAAACCGCCCCAATGAAAGTGAAGATAGAATCTCAGACCCTGAAGATAAGATTGCAGCTATTGAACAGGAAGGGAAAGATCTTCTAACAATGGCAAGAAATCAGGAAATAACAATTCAACAGCTGCAAGATGATGCAAAGAAAAACAATATAAGATTAATAGGGATAAAAGAAGAAGAAGGAGAAAACACAAATGATATCAAGAGGCTATTTACAGAAGTAATAGCTAAAAACTTCCCAAACATGAGTATAGAAACTGACATATAGATTAGTGAGGCATATAGAACTCCAAATAGCCATAACCAAATCAAAACTACACCCAGACATATAATAATCACCATCCCAGAAAACCAACATAAGAACAGAATATTAAAAGCTGTTAGAGAGAAAAGACAGGTCACCTATAAAGGAAAACCTATCAGAATCACAGCAGACTTCTCAAAACAAACAATGAAGTCAAGAAGAGCAGGGAGTGAAGTTTTTCAGATCCTTAAAGAAAATGACTTGCAACCCAGAATGATGTACCCTGCAAAACTGTCCTTCAAAATGGATGGAGAAATAAGATACATGACAAAGAACAGCTGAAGAACTTCATGATCACCAAACCAAACCTACAAAGAATACTGAAAGACATTCTAGATACACATAGGAAAAAAACTAAGCAAGACAATTAAACAGAATGGAAAGTTAAGATACAACATCAGAAAGATAACATGTCAACCATAAATGATATATGACAGCTATAACCATTAATGTAAATGGTCTCAATTCACCAACTAAAAGAAACAGACTTGCAGAATGGATCAAGAAACAACATCCAACCATATTCTGTCTACAAGAAACCCATCTAACCCAAAAGGAAACTCATAGACTGAAAGTCAAAGGATGGAAAACAATACTCCATGCAACAAGGACTCAAAAAAAAAAAAAAAGCGGGGATAGCTATTCTGTTTGCAGACCATGTGAACTTCAAACCAAGAATGGCCCAAAGAGATAAAGAAGGTCACTACATACTAATTAGGGGAAAACTGCAAGAGGAAGAGATAACAATCTTAAATATATATGTACCAAATTCCAGAGCACCCAACTTCACAAAGCAAGTATTAACAGAAAAGAAAAATCAAATAGGCAATAACACAATTATAATAGGAGACCTTAGCACATATTGACACAAAGGGATAGATCAACTAGACAGAAAATCAGCAAAGAAATAACAGAACTGAATCACACCTGTGAACAAAATGGATTTGATAGACATATACAGAGTGTTCCATCCAACAACATCAGAATACACATTCTTCTCAGCAGTACATGGGACATTCTCTAAAACAGACCATATACTAACCCAAAGAACATATGTAAGTAAATGCAAAAGAATTGAAATTATCCCATGCATGTTATCAGATCATAGCACCATGAAAATGGAAATTAATCAGAAAAGTAACTGCAAAAACCTCACAAACACATGGAAATTAAATAATATACTCTTGAGCAATCAGTGGGTCACAGAGGAAATTAAAGAAGAAATTAAACAATATCTACAAGCAAATGAACATACAAATACAACTTACCTGAACCTGTGGGATGCAATGAAAGCAGTCCTCAGAGGAAAATTTATTGCAATGAGTTCCCACATTAGGAAAACAGAATGAACACAAATAAGCAAACTGATATTACACCTGAAACATCTAGAAAAAGAAGAGCAAGCCAAGCCCAAAGCCAAAAGAAGGGAGGAAATTATAAAGATCAGAGCAGAAATTAATGCAATAGAGACTAAGAAAATAATTCAAAGAATCAATGAATCAAAGAGTTGGTTCTTTGAAAGAATAAATAAAATTGACAAGCCCCTTGCCAACCGAATTTAAAAAAGGAAAGAGAAGACTCAAATTCACACAATACAGAATGAAAAAGGAGAAATCACTACTGACCCTGTGGAAATACAGAAGATCATCAACAACTATTTTGAAAACCTCTATTCTCATACGTTCGATAACAAAGAAGAAATGGACAGATTCCTAGAAACATACGAACCACCAAAGCTAGATCAAGAAGATGTAAAACTGCTGAAAAACCCAATTTCTATTAATGAAATTGAAAATGTAATCAAGTCCCTACCAACAAAGAGCCCAGGCCCAGATGGATTCACTGTGGAATTCTACAAGAAATACAAAAAAGACTTAATGCCAACACTCCTCAAACTCTTCAATGAAACTGTAAGGGAAGCAATTCTCCCTAAGTCATTCCTGGAAGCAAATATCACTCTAGTACCAACACCTGAGAAAGACCCAACTAAAAAAGAGAACTATAGGCCAATCTCCCTAATGAACATAGATGCAAAAATTCTCAATAAAATATTGGCAAACAGGATGCAGCAAATCATCAAGAAGATTATACACCATGACCAAGTAGGATTCATCCCAGGCATGCAGGCAAGTATGGCTCAACATACATAAATCAATAAATGTAATACATCATATCAATAGAGCCAAAAGCAAGAATCACATGATCATTTCTATAGATGCAGAAAAAGCTTTTGATAAGATCCAACACCTATTCATGATAAGAACCTTACAAAGAATTGGAATAGATGGTCTTTACCTCAATATGATAAAGGCCATCTATGACAAACCAACAGCCACTGTTGGTTTTATATTAATGACCTATATTAAATGGCCCAAACCTGAAAGTCTTTATCTTGAAATCAGGCACAAGACAAGGATGTCCCTTATTACCACTCCTATTCAATATAGTACTGGAAATACTAGCCAGAGCAATTAGACAAGAGAGAAATAAAAGGAGTAAAGATAGGAAAAGAAGAAGTTAAATTATCATTATTTGCAGATGACATGATACTCTACATAGAAGACCCCCAAACCTCTGTTGAAAGTCTCCTCAAAATGTAATAAATCAGTTCAGCAATGTAGCTCGATACAAAGTCAATACTCAAAAATCAATAGCATTCTTATACACCAACAAAAAAATCACTGAGAGAGAAATAAGAGAAGCCACACCCTTCACACTAGCATCCAAAAAAATGAAATACTTAGGAATTACTCTAACAAAAGATGTGAAAGAGTTGTACAGGGAAAATTATAATGCCCTGAAAAAAAATCAAAGAGGATCTCAGAAAATAGAAAGGCATCCCTTGTTCATGGATAGGAAGAATAAATATTGTGAAAATGGCTATTATCCCAAAATTGTTATACAGATTCAATGCAATCCAATGAAAATACCACTAATATACCTCATAGATCTAGAGAAATCAGTCCTAAAATTCATCTGGAACCAGAAGAGACCTAGAATAGCAAAGGCAATTCTAAGCAGCAAAGCCAAGGCAGGAGGCATCACAATCCCTGACTTGAAGTTACACTACAAAGCTACTGTAATAAAATTAAGATGGTATTGGAATAAAAACAGACCTGAAGATCAATGGAATAGACTAGAAGATACAACTACAAACACGCTCAACCACCTTATCTTTGATAAAGAGGACAAGCATGTTCACTGGAAGAATGACAGTCTCTTTAATAAATGGTGCTGGGAAAACTGGCTATCCATATGCCATAAACTAAAATTAGACCCCTGCCTATCACCATGTACTAAACTAAAATCCAAATGGATCAAAGATCTAAATATTAAAACAGAAACACTAAATATGTTGCAAAAAAAGTAGGCAAAAATCTTGAAGACATAGAGGTAGGTAGAGAATTCATGAACGAGAACCAAACTGCACGGGAAATACTTCCCAGAATCAATAACTGGGATCACATCTTATTAAAGAGTTTCTGCATCTCCGAAGAAATCTCCAGCAGAGTGAAAAGAAAACCTACAAACTTGGAAAAAATCTTAGTGAACTGTCCCTCAGACAAAGGGTTTCTGTCTAGAACTTAAAAATTTTTAAAAATTAGACCCCCAAAATTCAAAGATCCAATCCAAAAATGGGCAACTGAGATGAACACACAGTTTTCAGGTGAAGAAATACAAATGGCAAATAAATACATGAAAAAAGTTCATCATCATTGGTCATTAGAGAAATGCAAATTAAAACCCCACTGAGATTCCATCTCACTCCAGAAAGAATGGCCAGGATCAACAAAACTACCAACAGCAAATGCTGGAGAGGCTGTGGGGAAAAAGGAACTCTTCTGCACTGTTGGTGGGAGTGTAGACTGGTGCAACCACTGTGGAGGTCAACCTGGAGATTCCTCAAAAAGCTGGGGTTGGAAGTCCCCTTTGACCTGGCTATTCCACTTTAGGCATATTCCCAGAAGATCTGAAAACATCTTACCACAGTGATATATGTGCACCCATGTTTATAGAGGCACAATTTGTAATAGGCAGATCTTGGAAACAACCTAAGTGCCCATCAACCGAGGAATGGATACAAAAAATTGTGGTACTTTTATACAATGGAGTACTACTCAGCTATAAAGAACGATCACATTGAGATATTTATAAATAAATGGATGCAACTTGAATCTATACTCATAAGTGAAATAAATCAAACTCACACGTATAAATACCGGATAGTCTCCCTAGTGTAATAAATGGTAAGAGTGCAGAAGATCTTATGGAAATCATGGTTCACCATTATACTGCTTTGAAGTCTTATGTTTTCATTTATTGGTTGGGATGGTTTTACTCTGTTTTGTTTGATCTTAATATATGTGATTGTATGAATAGTTACTTTGAAGACAAGACAATATGATAGCCATTGTTGATTTAATATCATCATGCTCTGAAGTGCTACCATGCTCTTGTTTTTCTATTACCATTGGTTCTATCATGTTGTGTCTTAGTGGATTTTAATATGTATGATAGTATAAACAAACCTTTTATGGAAAATGAGATTATATAGCAGCCATTGTTTATCTTCGGTTTTTTCGCTCAGAATGCCTTGCAATACTTTCATTCTCTTGAGTGGTTTTATTCTATTTTGTTATGTTTGACATTATTGTGTATAAAGCTAAGCTCAACTATTTCAAAGAAAGAGACATTATGATAGCTACTATTAATATCCAATTGTCTTGTTGTGAATTGCTGTGTTGCTTACATTGTTCCATTCTGATCTGCTTAGATCTGCCCTCTTTTGTTTTATTCTCTTTAAAATAAAAAAAGTATCTGTTCACTAAAGACATTCTCTTTTCTTTTTCTTACACTTGCTGTTTTAGGTAACATTGTTAGGTAAAAAAATACCTGTTGCTGAATAGGAATAAATAAGTTTGCTCTACTTTAATAATCCATATGATGCCATTCATTTGAATGCCATTCATTTTTGGAGATAAATTTATCTCCAAAGTTTTAAAAGCAATGAAGTAGTTTTAGGAAATATAGTTCTAGAAAATCAGAAAAAATCTAGTTCTAAAATCTAGTTCTAGTTCTAGAAAATGTATGAATATATTTCAGAATCCTGCAGTACTGGATTGCTCAGGAAACAACATAACTAGTGAAGACATTCAAAAATTATGTAAAAATTCTCCTGGAAATATAGAATTAACATTAGCAACACTTGTTTTGGAACTCTATTAATCATAATATTTGAATTATATCTATATGTCTGTATTTTAAATATTTCTACTTATAAATATATATGCAAAGAAAGTAAATATTATTATTTACTATTCTGGTACCAATTTCATATCATATTTTCTAAAGGAAAAATATGACCATTCAGGCCAGAGTAATTAAAAAAACTTCTGATTCAACTAAGATGTACTTCAACTTTATCAAAAAAGGTAATTATTTTAAAAAGTAAAATACCTATGATATAATCAAAGTTAATATATAGTTTATGATTTTCTATCTATGACCTTAATAGTATCTAGACATCAATTCCTTTTTTACTATTTTTAATCTATGTTCTAGGTATACCTTCAAATTCTCTATTAAAATATGCTTGAGATATGTTTTCATGAAGAAATTATTCTCTAATATAATAAAAAAGATTAATTTTATAAGTGTGTTTAATGGTAATGTGCTGTTAAGCTAAAATCTTATATTTAATAAAATTCAATCTATTTAAATGAATTCCATGTAATGAACATACTGGAGGAAAAAAAAATAGCTCTCACATGCCAAGGATTACAAAAATTAACTTTTTCGAAGTATCCTCTTATTAGAAAACTTTTATTAAAAAGTCTGTTCCAATTTCCAATTAAATCAAAAGATATTACAAATGTCACAGAAGTGAAAGAATGAAGAACTAAAATAAAGCCTCAGATTGAAGTAACAGAGTAAATAGTGTAAGTATCCTGGGTTCTTAAGATTATGTGGAACTAAACACACACTATGTTTACAAAATACATGTTAAATATTTTTCAGACATATTTATGATACCACTTAATCAGATAACTATCCATCACAAAGCATGTGCATACCAACATTTTCCAAGGGATTTAAATTCCACGCCTGTAGAGACATCCCCTTTATCATGCTGCTCTAACTAGATTTTTCACAAGGTGAAATTTCAAGATTTTCTGCTTTTTACAATTATGAACAAAGTTTTAACTGAAGATTCATTTTTTGATTAAATGACAATTCCGCTAAAATATTTATTTATTGTGGGATTTTCCCTCAAGATCATTTCTCTTCTATTAATAATATTCTTTGAGTGAGGTGAAGTGGGGGTCACCTATAATGCCAGCACTTTGGAGGCTGAGGCAGGAGAACTGAGGCCAGAGGAGGCTACACAGTGAATGCAAGACTAGCCAGAACGTATAGTGAGAGCCTATCTCAAAAATAAATAAATTCATAAGTAAATTAAGTAAGTTGCTTTTGAGTTGCTTGTGCTGTGCTAAGCTCTAATCCTGGCTGTTTCCATTTATTAGCTCATTTGATTTTTACAACAGCTTTACAAAGTGGCTTCTGATAAAAAAAAAAAAAAATTTTCTCAGCAAGAGAGATTGAGCCCAGATCCTTCAAACTGAATGACAGACTTTTTTTTTTTTTTTTTTTTTAACTTTGAGGATCTCATCAAGTTCCTCATTCACCCATGCTGGCCTCACATTTTCAATCCTTCTGCCTGTGTCCTTTCACTTCTGCCAGCTGAGGTGTTGGGGTAGTGCCTTAAACATCAACTCTGCCCTTCTTCCCCATTTCTCTTTGCTCTCCTTAAATCTTAATTGGCTGGAAAAGATTGTTTTTATGTCCTCCAAGGCTATCTAGTGGTGTCCTCCCTGGCTATCATGCCATCATTTTCCAGTCTTGCAGGAGTGTGACCAGGCCGTGTGGTGGCCCCTCCTTGATTTGCACCACTTCAAGCAATACTATTACACATTTTGAAGAACTGAAAGGGCCCCCTAGAGTGACTGGGATCAGGAAGAGAGGAGTCTGGGTCCTTTATTTGCATATCCATCATTCATAGCAAGCCTCCAAAAAGATTCTCTAGTTTTATTTCTATAACTACGCCAAGCAGAATGTTTTCAAACTTTACTATTTGTTGTATAAAGTTAGAATTTAGAACCATTCGAACCAATGTATCACGATACTCCCTTTGGTGTTCCATAAACCTGCTTGAGATTTGTTTCTTAAGTAGGTGTGGGCTGTAAAATCCTTTAAATATATTTGGGATTTTTAAAAAAAATTTTGAATAGTGTAGATAGATCAGTTGGTTTCCCAAGAAAGACCAAAAAAAAAAAAAAAAAAAAGAAACAAAGAGACAAAGAAATAAAGAAACAAAGAAAGAAATCACTCAGAGCTGTTAATACCAAAGAAGAGACCTGCATCCAGCAAAGATCAGCAGCAGAAGCTAGAACCTGGTACAGTCTGACCTCTGGTGTCCAGGGCAAACTGGCATTGGACGGTGACCAGCAACTGCCTGTATCAACTGTTGGCACTTAGTCTTGTCTGATGTCATTCAGTGACAAAATAAATGCTGGCAGAGCAGCACACAGACTCCTTAATTTAGGACTCCAGGACCTCTGCTGTCTGTCTCTAAATTATCTCCTGTTACTTTTTTTAAAAGACATTGGCCCTGTGCCTGGTAGTCTAACCTAAATACTGCTTTAAAGAAAGTTGCAGACTTAATTAAGCATGGAAAACATACCTTGCAGATTAAAGGCTCTGAAAATTCCTGCAGTAAAGGAATGTGTCTACTTTCACTAAGTTGTCTTCTAACTTACGCTATATCAGAAAGCTTTTCTTGTCTTTTTTTTTTTTTTCATACCATACTTTGTGGGAATAGACTTTTTCTTTGAACATGGTAGGAGATGGATATTCTATAAAAATAGAGTGCTACAATATGATGTATCCTTTTAGTTAAGATATTTTCATTTCTATACCATTGTGGACACACTACTCTTCCTTTAACAATCTCTGTTTAATGACTATTCGAACATTCGGACGTAGGGTTGAGGCATACAGTTTGGACTTGCAACCTGCACTTGGATTTATGATGCAGGAATGCGAGATACAGTGAGGCCTTATGGTGGCTTCTTTTGCAGTACAGTATTGTAATTTTTGCTTATTGTACTGTACAGTACAGCCTAATAGTTTTGTGTTCCATTATACACTACAGTTGTACCTGTAAGAGTTATGGAAATAAAAGCAAAATCATCAAGTTGGAGTTTTCTTTGACTATTTCTTTTTTCTGGGTATTGTAAGGTACATAGTATATCCAATTCCTCATTTAGTGACCAATTCATTTAATTACCTAGTCACAGGAACATAACTCAACGGTGAAATCAAAAATGCTTGTTATTTCTGTATCATTATTCTCATCATTTTCATATCTAGATGTTCTTGCTCCTCTTCATTTAAAAAAGTTAGCTCAAATCTTGCTTTATCATTGGTACCTTCTTTGTTGAATTCTTTTCACTGAAATGCTGGTAATGATTCTCTGTCACATTCATTTAGCACATAATGACATTTATTGCACCACTGCCTAATACTTGAACTGCTCACCTTCTGTAGCTTTCTTGTGTTACTCCTAACTGTACCTCAAATTTCTTGAAGTGTCGAAGCACTAAAATGACTTTGGAATCACAGGGAACATTCCTTCAATTTGAGTTTTCAGCCATTACCAGAGAGAATAGTACATAATACTGCTTAAAACATATTAATAATCATACACAAAATATGAACCATGAAGTTAGACCCGTTAAATTAGAACCATGAAGTTTTAGACACAAAGACGATCTGAGATTATTTTCATTGCGAATACTTATAAAACTTGCGCTCCAAAAGAAATTATTCTTATTTTCTCTTAATAGTTAAATTCTGTTAGTAAATCAGTAAGTCATAGAAAACAGTGAAGTAATATGGGGAATAAAGTAGCATCTAACTAATGAAATATGATAGGAAAGATGATTGTAATGGTAATTACAAAACTTAGAATGCAAGAGAGAAGAACACAAACTGTACAGTCAAGATGAAAAGGAAATATGACATTTACATAGTCTCTTCAATCTAGTAAAGGGAGCAACAAATCTTACCAGTGAAGGCAGAAGAAAAGTTTTTGTTTTGCTTTTGTTTTTGTTTTCAGTGCTGGGGATTGCATTCAAACACTTCACACTTAATTAGGCACCAACCCTTTTTCATTTTGAGACACGATCTCCCTAAATCATTAAAATGCCCAGTCTGGGCTCAAACATAAGGTCCTCGACCTCCCAAAGTATTGGGATTATAAGTGCTGAAGAGCATGAATCAATTTCAGTATTATTATTTCAATTCCACAAGAGCTATACTTAGCAAAATTAGTGTTTTTCAGTTTGGTGTTATGGAATTTAATCTCAGTGGGTTTAAAAGATCAGCATAAATTATTTTTGTTAATAAGTGAAAGCCAGCTGTTTAATCCAATAATTTCAAATTCACTTAAAATTTTTATAGAACAAAAAATATATTCAATGAAAATAACTACAAATTGGTTTATAGTCAGAAATATTTTATCCACCAAAACATTTATATATAATTTCTGTTTATTAAAACAGCTTTGGATGAACTCAGTGCATGAACTCTGAACGGTACTTCTGAAAACAGGAAGGAGGAGTATTATGGAGGGTGGAAGAGGAGACAAAGGGTAGGGAAGGAAAGGAGAAAGGTATCGTTTCCTAGTAGACTCTGAGTTAGAGTTGTCAGTCATCTGCTCCCATCATTAGAGAACTTTAATATGATTTGTGGAAAATAAAATTATAAGCAGACTGCTTCCCAGGAGGTTTGCCAAGATTAATCATTTGCAAAATCTACCCCTAGACAAATAAATTAGTTAACCTGTTGAATAGAGTTGCTTACCATTATCCATCTGGATGATAATTTGTGCCAAAAATGTGATTTGAGTTTGGGCATAATTTATATTTAGTCTTTTCTTTCCTGTGAGAAACTAGCAAGTAATTTCATTTGAATCTTCAGTTAGTGCTGAACTATATTGAATACCACTATCATCATGTGAATGTTTAACATGTTTATTTAGGAAAGATAACTCAGGTAACCCAGAAAACACAAAGTATTACTCCTTATTTTAAATAGGATGTCATTTCCATTGCAAAAATGTCTACTTTCAATTTCTCTGAATCTGAAGGTTGTAGTCTTGGTAACTTAGTCTTTACATGGTGCTGTCACTTTGGAGTTTTGACAGTGAACTGATGAGATGGGGTTTAATGCTGTAAGTGACTTCCGAAGAATTGTCTTCTAACTCACAGATACAATGTTTTATATTTTATGCTAATATACTTTTTCTTTTTCCAGAAAACTATGATGTTAAAATTGTTATTATCTGTGTATAGGATTTTACTTACCCTCTTAGATTAGAAGTACACTTAGGGTAGGAAACCTATGCTATTACTATTCATATTTCACATATGTGTTTCAACAGATGTGTAGACACATCACACACACACACACACATGCACATATGCACATAGGCACCTACGGAAATTACACATAAATGTTTTGGTGGATAAGCTTGAATGTGTCAATTTGACTAGCTTAGCTGCTATCTGAGGGAGAAAAAAAGCAACCTGCTGGGGGCCTGCAGGGGACACTGTGATTTTTGGATATTGTACCTGGTTCCTAATCCCTTTTATGCCACTGTTTTCCTGCTGTTATTCCTGGCCTCCATGAACTAAGCAGCTTTGCTTTGTCATGACCTTCTGCCATGATGTTCCTGTTTTGGAACTAACTAACCATGGACCAAATCTGTAACTATGAGCCAAATAAACGTTAAGTCACTGATGCATGGTATTTTGTACCAGCAGAAAAGCTGACTAATACAAATTCACAAAAATGCTAAAAAATGTCTAAGTTATTTTTAACAAAATTTTCACTGAAGTAAATGGGGCCTAACACATTCTTGTGATTCATAGTAAATAAGAGACCAAAAAGTCATTGTCATACAAAAAAGCCAGCTGAAAGTTTTGCTAAAGTATCCTAAAGAATCCAGTTACTTGATAGGCTTATAATTCAGGGAACACATAAGTCATCTGATAACCATTGTGATGTTATAGAAATGGGAGAGGAAGGAGAGCAGAAATTATGTGTCTAATTATATCAAAGATGTTTCCAGTATATTGATAGTGCATTTCCTCAACTGTTGCTCCTCAAAGGGAACAAAATAGATCAGTAGAGATTTAATTTGGCATGTTAAGTATAGATTAAATAATTTGTAATATTTACTTTAACCTGATTACATTATTCATAATTTACCAAAAAAAAATCCCATCATAAGCAAATCTCTTCATGCAACCATTTTCCCAATGGCTCTCTATACCTGATTTCAACAACCACTCACAACATCAAATTAGAAAACACTAAGTGTGAAACCAGAGGGAAACCAGAAGCACACTAATGCTTCCTACTTGCTGCACATTTCACTGTCATTGTCAATAGAGTCAAGTGGTTGACTAGCTGTGAGTGATGAATCCAGGATCAATATAATACCATATACTTCAGGGAGAACTTGCAATTACTGGCTTGGAAAGCACTCTAGCAAAATTTCAATACTAATTCAATGCTCTAAATGCCTCTATTTTGATCCATGTTACACTAGCTAAAATGAGAAAAGATATTTTAAACTGATTCATAGGACAGGTTAATGTGTAAGTATGGAGCTGGCTACTATAAAAGATGTAAAAATTGAGGAAGTAAAGCAGTCAGCTCTAAAATCACTTCTTGGGAAACAATATTTATAGGATGCAAATGAAGTGCCATCAGGAATCTCAGATTAACAATGTATAATTTTGTATTTTTCAGTTCCATCTATCTTACAATGACATGGAATGTTACTATAATTATACTATTTTAAATTCTACTTATTGGATATAGCAAGAGAAATCATATGCTACGACTCTGGTTGTGGAAAACAGATTAGCTCTCTAAGTATTCCTAGGAGAAGTTATAGTAATGCAGCCTGTTTCTCCACCTGAGTGTCCCCTCCTTTTAGTTGCAAAAGCCTTGAGGCCCAGTTAATCCTGTTAAAATGGTAATCTGATGTGGCTGTCTAGATCATGACTTCCCAACAGCCACAAATGGCATAATTTCCCTTGTTTTAAACTAAAAATAAAAATGCTTCAAGCCTTTCTATGTATACTTATCAGAAAATTGCTGATATACATTTTAGAAAATTTTATTTTCAGCAAAAATGTCAATTGAATTCTAACTAATGTCATGCTCAACACACATTGCTACTTCAAGATGAATTTTAAAACATTTTAAGTGAAAATAGAAGTGAGTTAAGTCAATATTTAAAGGCCAGAATTCTACACTCTCAACTTCCTAAGATGAAGAAATTAGCACTGATATGCCAGCTATAAGGAAACACAGTAATTTGTAAATAATAAGTTTTTAAAAACTGAGTATTTGACTACATATTACATTAAGGGAGGCAAGAAAAATGAAAAGATACAAACTCTTTTATCATTAATACTCAACTGGGGAATTCACAGGAGAATTTGGATTTTCTAAAACTCAAAAAGTTATATACTCTTAAATATTTGCGTATAACAAATTGATTGTCTTAAGCTAGACATTATGGCATAGACAGAACAAGGGATTTTTCCTTAGATAAACTAAAATATACATAATGTCAAGTTCAAGAAGATCTGGTTAATATTGATTATCTAAGTGAATTAAATTATACTTAAAGATTAGTCCAGTTTTTAAATCTATCTCCTTCCACCTCCACTAAAAACTCAGAGTAGGAAACGGAATGAGATGAGTATCAAGCTGGTGAGATAAATCAAGTCAGAACATGAAATATATATGGATTTAGAGATAGATTTAGTGAATACATAGAATAGGATGACTTCTGGAAAGAGATGCTTTTAAGGAAAGGTGAAAGATTTTGTGACTCTTGATTGGAAAATATTGGCCATAGATTTGGGATGGATCCAGGGAAGCTACTATATAATTTACATGCCTAAGAGGACATCATTTTGTATCTAGATGAATTGGACACTAAAAGATAGTGTCCAAGGTAGAAGAATAAATTAATAATAAGAAACAAATTTTAATGACTCGAAACTCTTTGTTCAAAAATATTCAGCCAAGGAGCATATCACAGAGCTAAGGGTGTAGGACATATACATTTGTGTAGATGTTAAAAGTGGAACATAGGCCTGACCAAGTGGCCACTTCTTGACTTCTCTTTTGTTGGTCTCTTACTGGTGAATATGAAGAGTCCATCATAAATGTTCAGGTTTAAAAAACCAGAATTACAAGGCACATAGCAGGAAATATGGGTGTGTGACCAAGTCAGATATCAATAGAGTTACAGAACTCAAAATTACTCACCTAATTTTTATAAAGAGAACAGTCAAAAATTAAATTATAAACAAAATATACTTGATTACTAGGATACAATACTAAGCCTATAACATAACTATGACTCAAAATAGCAATGATGCATGAATATGATAACTAACTCAATATTTTTAATATAAGTTAGGAATCTATGTTAATATAAAATGTTTCAAGTGACGGAAAAGTTATCTTTTGTTTAAAGGATAATTTTAGCAGTTGTTAGCCTGGGTTATTAATCCTATTTGGTTAAAATATTAATTTTTGGATTAGTCAACTTTCATTCTACTTATAGTTTTTCCACTGGTTTCCCTCATCTAATTTATTAGTTTTGTTAAATGAGTTTATAGTGGAAGCAGATGAGGGGATTTAAAAAAAATTGGTATGGGATGAAAATAAATAGTAGAGTGAATACAGTGTGTAATTTGGAGCTAATCCATTTTCATAGTGTTTAAAACTTGAAATATTAATTTTGTCTGTTGTTAAATATTTACCATGTAACTGAAAGTGAAATTACTGAATAGAAAATTATTGAAATGAATAAAGCAAGCCAGCTATGTACAAAGCTTATCATTAGTCACTCTGAATACATTTATTACAGATTTATATCATTAGATCCTTTATATAGTATTTTAATACTGTTAAGCTCTGCTTATTTTACTCAGATCACAAAAATATATGTAGCATGTTCATATATTAACTATATTTACAGACATTCAGTTTAGGCTGACGTGATCAGTCAGCCTGATTTCGTTAATCCTGGTTTATTTAGCACTTAAATGACATCTCATAATTTTCTTAAAACACATTGAAAGAAGCTCAAGAGCAAAAAGATACACAACTGTAATAAGTAGATAATAAAGATGACCATCTTTATGTTGCTCACTGATGTTTAATTTCAAAATAATTGGTATTGCAAAAATTTACATTTTGGATGTTTCAGGTGTATTATACCTTTATAACGAATATCATCATGTTGATTTATAAAGTGTTTGAAATGACTTAAATTTAGCATTGTGAAACCAAGGTATATTACTATCCTCATCATTAAAATAATACAGAATCTTTAAAAATTACCAGTGTTCATTTTATTAGCATTATTATTTTAATCAAGCACCATTTAATTAGTATATCATGATTTATGCAATACTCTTGGCAAAAACAAGCATTTTGATGCTTTTAGTAAGGCACGTCAAAAGCATCACAAAGCCAAGAAAACTGCTGCAAGACTTTCTTTGTCTTTTCTCAATAGCAAATACATCATTAGTCTTCGTTTCAAAACCTTTAAAATGATTCAGAGATGAAAATGTTAACCTTTTATTATTTCACTCCAAAATGATGATTCCTGAGATGCACTATGATGCTAATATTTAGCAAAATATAAATTTAATGTATTCTCACATTGTTTTTGCTTTATGACAACAAAAGATAAAACAAAAACCTGACATTGTTGAAAACAGAAAAAAAGAGTTAGTTTTAAAAACAGAAACACAATTAAGTGAGAATATGTTATACTCTGTAAAAGAGATCACAATTGTTAAGCACAGAAATACCAGAAAATTTTTAAAATAGGCTATCATTAAGGAGCTGGTGCGCAAATGGATGAAATTATATTACTTAATTATATAGCCAACAAAAGCCTACATACATGCTTTGACAGAAATAGGGGCTATCACAACCCTTTTGACTGACTTTCCTGGTATGAAATCACAAATGTATAAAACTATTTTAAGCAGAAAAAATGAAGAAATAAATGAATATTTATAGGCAAGTAAACCATGCAGGCTCTCCGTATGAACATTCCAAGGGAATAATTTTGTTTTACACGTAAAAGAAAAGCAACTGGGACCTTTTAAAGCAATATTGTATCACTTTGAAGTCAGTACCCTAGCAAGAAAGAAGATTTTGGCTTCCTCACTCACGTTTAAGACCATATTTAATCATCTAACATCAAATTTAGTAACTCAGTTATGAGCCAAAAGATCACTGACAATGCATCTTCAATGACTACAAAGCCCAATTTCTAATAATGGAAATGTATAGCTTTTCCAAAATTTGGAGAGAGAAGGGAATGGAATCTTTAACAATATTCTAAGCCTCATAATACTCTAGTTATTTTTCAAGCAGGTTTATCTTATCTCTCTGTGGAGTCCAATACCAGTCTTAAGGAATAGATGGCAAAATCTGGCATTTTGAATTTTATGCACAAAATATTGAAATTCTTATGAGGTTTCAAGGAATCCAAGGATCTGAGAAGAACAGCTTTGAGTCAGACTTACATTAACCAACAGTAAAATACTTGAAGAATTATAATATGAAACTAATGCTGAATTACCTTGTTTTCATGTTAAAAAATTTAGTACCTATTATTGGAATTGTCCCATTTCACTCTTAACTACTCTTTGTGTAAGAACAATCACAATTTGAAGAAGCACAAACTACTGTACTTTCTATCACTTGTAGAATCATTTGATCGTCAAACAGAGACTACATTTAAAGTTATCTTTTAATTTTTCCAGCCACTCTTTGCCTCAGCTCAGAAGGCTCTGAATCTTCTGACCCTTCACTAACTCTCCAAATTCATTTCTTGCCAACTTCCTGCTCACTAATTAAGCTCAGATAAACTGACAGTTACTTAGAGCAATGCCAACTCTTCTTCCCACTCGGGGCCTGCATCTCTTCTTCAGTCTTTGCTAGGCCACCCTCCCGCCCTCCAAATCTTCTGTTTCTTCACTCTCAGGTCTGAACTTAAAAGTCACCTTGCAGAGGTAGCCTTAGCACACATCTAAAGTGTTCGACTCATCTCTTTCAGGACACCCTGTTAGTCCATTCCAGAAAAAAACTGTGTATGCTATTTTTAATGCTGCTTTTCACTGAGTAGAAGGTAAGTTAAATGGAGGCAGAAAGCATATATGTCTAGTTCATGTTGATTGTCTTGAATCCATGTGTTCTATGAATACCTGTGTTCATAGAGCAGACACCACCCTGGGCCTCCAGAAGCTCACTGTCTGGGATACATTTCATGTGTGTGGTCGATAGATGTATATAACGCATCTTAATGCCTTTTTTCATCCCCTGTCTTTCTTTCTCCCTCTTTCACCAATAGCTTGATCTCCTTTCTTTTCTTTTTCCATGCATGTTTTCAGTATCTAATGCTTACATTCCACACATGGATTTGGTATGAGTATATAACACACGTCAATTCTTCACTTTTATCCTTATCCCTTCCCTCCCTCCCACTCCTTTCATGTCTCAATCCTCTTTTCTTTGAGAAAGATTTATCTTTCTAATTCACATATCTAATTTAAATTTTTCTCTTCATTTTGTGAAAAAAATAAAGAACTGGGGATATAGCTCAGTTTTACGCCGCTTGCCTAGCATACATCAAACCATAAATCCAATTACCAACAGTGATTATAATGAAAGGTGAAGAAGCAAGAAAAAAAGTAGCGAGAAACTGGAGTGGAATGTGTAGAGGAACAAAGGCCAGCAAAACAGTTATTACAGTAACCTAGGTGAGGCAGGTCAAAGCAGGAACTGACAGGGAGTGAGCAAAGAAATTAATTTTTCCTGATAAAAATGCAAAGTTAATGTTTGAAATTATGAAACTTGCTATTGAGAGAAAGAGATAAGAACATGAGCAGTGTTCAAGGGACCAGGTGACAAAAAAGCCACAGCTTAGCTATGAACTGATCCAGGATCTCATGGCTAGAGCAAGAAGTGGAAAATATTTTATTTCCAACTGAGAGGATCAAATGAAATAATACACATAAATGTCCCAGAAGTGATAAAGTTAGTATTCCACAAATAATAATTTCATTGTTCAGCTCCAAGTGAGTCAAGAGGAATAAATAAAACATGTTAAAGAATCAAGAATGGAAGTCAACTTGATGACTAGTGAAGTGCAAGCACATAAGAAAGATCACGTTTAGGAGAACTCAAGACATAGGGAAGGAGGAAAGTGAAGAGGACTTGCTTGATACAAGAGTTCTGATTTTAAGGTCTGGAGGCAGAACCTCTCTGAAGGAAGTGTGTCCAGGGGGCAGTGTATGTGAGTCTTCCAGTGGGTGATGGAGCATAGTGGAAATGGTAGGAAATGCTGGTAAAGAGCCCCCGAAAATTGTTGATACATACTGAATAAAACTTCTCATTTAATCATATAGTTTTATCAGTAGCATAATATGGGCTATAAACATCTAAGACAGTAACAGAGGTTCTTAAAAAAGAAAATAGAATAGCATGAGGGTCAGAAAATGCAAACTGAAGGATTCAGTACATAAAGATTTTAATATAAAATATTTATATTCCAAAGTGGTAAGATTGTTAAAAAATTTTAGCAAAACAATAAGATGAAGTTTTTAAAGACAAGTAATACCAAAGAGCAATATTACTCTTCTGAACTCACGAATATGTTGGAAGACAAATAAAAGGAATGGTGTCCATGGGAGATAGCTTTAGGAAAAGTTATCTACTGTGAAAGTGGAAGCAGTGCCTTATGGAACAAACTGTAAATAGACAGAAAGCTCAGCAGCATACAAGGGCACCCCCTGCAGCATCACAGCTGTCTTCATCTTCTGCAGCTGAATAAGTTACCTTGTTAGTACACACTTCCCCCAGTTCAGACTTGACAGTCAAATTCTCTTTCAGGTACTTCCTCAAATCAGAGAAATTTCTATAAGTTGTAGATAGATCTCTGTGAAACAACTGTGTTTAGTTACGTCTCTAGTGCCACTGCTTGAACCATCTAATGATGCAGTCCACAAAGCACACAATGTACCTACAGATGGTCTCTGACTCATGACAATTTCACCTAACAATATTTTGATTGCAAGAGAAAAATGCGTCCAGCCGAAAGTCTACTTTGTTTTGAATTTTGTTCTTTCTTGGCTTAGCAATACGCCATATGATCAATACTCTCTTGAGATGCTAAACTGATGCTAAGCCTCAGCTCCAAGCCACCAAAGGGATCACTTAAGTAAACCACCAAAATGCTCTATTGTTGTTAAAATATGATGCTTTATTATTAACTGGGGAGATAGTTATATGCCAGTGTTCTGAGTGGACAGGTTAGGAGTGTGTTGAAATATGTTCTTTCCTCACTTGGGTGAGGTAGATTCCATCTAAATGTTTTCAGTAGAAGACTATTCTGTTCAGTGATTATGTGAAGACATTTATCTGGTAGCTGTTTTGGTCCTTCACTCAGTATGGTTTACTTTCAACACATACAACAATCACCAGTGCCTTTAAGAAAGAATGAAATTATTAGTAATATTTTATTTGATTAAATGGGCAAATGACACATTGGAAAAATGTTATTCTCTCAATTACAATTTCTTACACAAACTTAAGTTCTTAAACATTTTTGGTTTTTGAGACACACAGTTTCTATCTATTCTCCATTAAGATGAAATTCATAGAATATTTTAACAAATGAAGATAAAAATAATAAAATGTTATGAATTAACTGCCTGATGTCCTGCTTGCCCCCACCCCATTAATATATAAAGCAGGACAATGAATAATCATATGGTTTAGATTGCTGTTTACATGATTCATCATTAAGCAATATTCAGTGCTCATTTAATATGACAGCTTAATGTACAAAGTGCACCTTTAGTTTCACATAGCATGTTAATGCAATAAAGTTTATCAAATTCACTAAAGCAGCCACCTTGGAAGAATATGTTATGTTCTTTGTTGCTGAAAAACAACTTTTAAATGTCCATATAAAAAGAGACTGTCATAAAATTACAGATTTAAGCAAATGTTTTTCCTGAGAAATCTTATGATGTGCTTCAATGTAGCTACTTTCCACAGTGAAAGATTTGAACTGTTCAGGTTGAAAGCAAAAAGGTGAGTGCCAAGATTGTCAGGATGACAGCCTTCTGGCCCCATGGTGTGATGTCCACCTCCTATCCTGGAGGCCTGTGAACATAAACGGAGCACTCCCTTCAAACAAGGCTGAACATTTTGAATGCATTCCGAAATTGCCATAGGCAAATTTCAACATTACTTAGAGTTAAAAGTGAATTATAATCAAGTTATAAACATTATTTGCACCATAATGCAATGATGTGCCGCATTTCCTATACGGCAAGTGAGAAATGATGAGCTGCTTAGGACAGAGTGACTCGAGGGAAAGAAAATGTATCATGAGTTTACATTTTACACAAGCCAGGGAAACAATTTGGATGAAGCTGTAATACTTCAATGGGAGGAAACAATTTTCGTTAGGAAATAGCTTTCAATTAATGTGTTTTAAGAGACTTTAATGTTAGTATTTACTTAGATGCCTGTTTGAGTGTTTTCTACAAAGTGATATAGGAGACGGTGGGGACACCCTCACACACACACACTGAGGTCTTACTGGGCTGTTCAGCTAGATTGAAAGACTGCATTTACACAAGAACTGATTTTAATGAGAGAAAAAGCACACAACTTTACATGTAATCTGGGTCTTTATACAACAATAACATATGAAAAATAAATGAACAAAGCATTATACTTTTATGTGTTTTAGACAAAGAACAGAACAATACATTTTAAAAGAATGAAAGGACCAATAGATATCTGGACCAGATTAGTAAATTCTTGGGAAGTTACTAGGAGATATATGCGGGTGGGAATGTAGAAGTTCATGGAAAGTAAGGCTTACATCACAGTTTATTTATTCAAGTTCATTGCAGCTCTGATTAACAGTTTCTGGAGATCAAGGTTATTTACCAGTTCCAGTGTGTGAAGAATGTCACTTTCAAAAGAATCTTTATGGCTTGCTGCAAGTAAGAACGGACAGACCAAATGGCCCTTTCTGACCCTACAGTTCCTCAGGTGATTTCAGGTTGACATAATCTGTCTTAACTCCTGCATGACACAGTCTTTGGTATCTCATTTTAAAGTTTAGATTTTCAATTTTCCTACATGTGAACATGCTATAATTCCTTTATTTCAGTATGAAGCTTTCTCATAAATACGTGGATTGCTTTGTGTAAGGTGTGTTTTGGAGTTCATTATGTACACTTATCTGTAGGAAAAATGTAAAAGACAGTTACACTGCAAAACATATCAATCCCAAGATACTTTTGTTTTTATTATCTTACATAACACTGTAATATGTAAGTTTTATAACATATGAGATGTTATTTTGACTTTTGCTTGTCAGATTAAAGATACTGGTTCTGTAATGAAAGTGATTTTGGGGATGACTGTAAGTTTTTCAGAATAAGAGTTAAGGTTGACTTTTCAAAAGAAATAAATATGGCAATGTCTGTCCTCGAGCCATCCTGTCACACCAGGGCACTGAAGCATGGATTGTAGATATATGAGCACCCACAGTTCTGGGATCTCAGGTGCATCAAGTTGCAACATTTTGATAAATGACAGCCTCAAGTTTTACAGATAAACTCCATGGATTCTCTTCTTAATACTGACTTTTTAGCAACATTCCCTTTTCAGTTAACCTCCTCAAATGTTAATACATGTAATCGCACATAGAAGGACTATTTTTTATTTTCAATTGCATATAGAAGCATTGATTTCTATTGATATTCTCCACAAATCTGCACAAATATGTTTACCCAAAAAATCTTAATAGAAAGTACATAAAAAAGAGCTAAAAAATTGAGCAGTGGGAGAAAAAAGCAGGTATATATTCTAATACTTGTTAGTGGAAGTGTCAGACATTAGTTAACAACCAAGAGGGGCTTACCAAAATACAAATTCAAAACCAATTATAGGCAGAAGTTCAAATTCAGTTTTAATTGCAAAAGTTACAGTCTTACCTTTCTTGATTTTAAACTAAACTCCCAGCTCTAACAATATGAGATCAGAGGAAAGAAAAAGAGAAAACCACTCAAGGTGAAGGGTTAGGAAGCAGGCAGAGTGGGAAGCAGGGAATGACATTAGCAGCACTGAGAGAGATGATCTGACCGCTGAGGTTACAAGAATATAACCCACACCAAAGAATTAATTCTAGATTTATTATCTTGCTGGCTGTATGTTGAATCTTTAATTAAAGTCATAATTTTCTAAGTTTAAAGTGATGTCTGAGTATTTTGTGCCAAATTTGAGTTTGCATTATTACTCCAAGTCAAAATACTTCTTGTATTCCTAGTAATAAATGTTCTGCAATAACTTAGTAAGAATGAGCCACAAGAGAGGCAGGAATTGTGTGGCACAGGAGGCTGTGAATATGGTGAAGTGTCTGCTTATGTACCTGAAAAACAACTCCATGAAATTCTATTTTGTTAATAGTCCCATTATTTCTACACACCCATTAATATTTTTATTGCATGCATGTGGTTTGTTTTTATGTCTAACTCACATTCTGAATAAAGGAATTTGAACCAAGTTTTTCATAGCTTCACACAGCTCCAAAATGTTATTGTAGTCAAGACATTTTCTCTTACTAGAAGGATCAAGAAGAAACAAACATTACAGTAAATAAGAACAGAAAGCGGGTTACTCAAACTGCACAAAATAATATGCTTCAGAAGGTTTTTAATTCATTATTAAAATTTATTTTTAAACATTTCCTATTGATATGAACTTCCTTTCTAAAATTCAAGTAATAACAATACTTCGTCCAAGAGTGGTTTACCCCAAATCATTTGATGTAAGTCAGCTTGGATATTAATCTTGCTTATACAGTTGTATGACCATGAATAATTTATCTTTCAAAATATCTGTTTTCTCAACTGTAATTGGGGTAAATTAATATCTTTTGCCTTAAAAGTAGTTTATGAGTTCTTGTTGAAGAGTTTAGTAACACCTGGCATATATCTGGATAAAAATATTATATGTTTTTATTTGTTAAAATCAAAAATCTAACATATTATTACTTAAATATCCTCAGCTTACAAATGGAAATTTTATAAAGTCTGAATTGTGTTCATACAATAAAAAAATACATTCAGTCTTTTCAAACTTAAACATGCCAAGAATTAAGGCTCTATCAGTGAATGGTGCCATGGAGAAATGTTTTAAAGTACAATATGACCTGGGTTAAATGTAACTGTCATTATTTTAGAACCTTTTATAGTTTGGGAGGACATGCCTGCAAAAGGAGTTGATGCCTTAGGGTAAAATTTAAATGAAATTTAGTTTTACTGCTTTTTCATTTTATTCTTTTTGGATTTGTAATACTAACCCTCCTCAAGTCCTATTACAGAGACTTCTTAAGGACTGAGATCATGTGATCCTTACATTTACTTCTGACTGTCTTGTACACTCAAATAATTTGTTCAATTCTTTTATATTTCCTCATCTAAAAAATTATGAATAGGATAGGTGACACTGATGGTCTTTACAAATCTAATAGGCAACAGTTCTCTGTTAATGAACACTGTACTATTAGATGTGTTTCAAATTTTATGTGGTTTCCATTTTTTAAAAAAAGAGTTGAAGATTCTTAATTGCATTTTTATATAAACTTTCAGAAAGGTTCCATTTCTTTCTTGTCAGTTTTAATTATTAAAACTAATGATTTAAAAATTTAGCTTCCACTTCAATGCCTATTCAGTCCCCTCTCCTGTTACCAATAGACCCTTGACCTCAAAAGCTCAAGTGACTAAAGAGACATTAGTGTGCACCTTGACCCACCTTCCCACATTTGTTGTAGAGCTGTGATCACTTCTTCCTGCTTGTTTTCAAACCCTAGATCATCAGCGCTGGGAGGTGGCAGAGGAAATGACAAGGTGTCGCTGCATTCTGGACATCTAGCTTGGTCTATTTTCATCTTTTTGTTTATTTGTTTGTTTGCCTGATTTCACATGATCTCTTAAAGGAGATAAATCTTGCAACCAACTGAAATACTTCCAACAAGTTAAATCACAAAATTGTCTTAAATAATACTATAACTAATGCCACTTTTTAAAAAAGGAGAAAAAGAAATGCATAATGTGCTTTCTGGTTTCAGTAACAAGTGCATTTGATATTGAAAATTTGACCCAAAAATGGTTTTATTATCAAGAGCATATACTACTCTTAGGATGTAAATATTTTTCACTAAAAGTTTTATATATGTCCTTCCTTTGAAGATATGTCACATTTTTCATTTTTAAAGGGCACTGATCTGATGTTATGACATGCTAGTTTGTGTGACATTTAAATTATTGCCTATAAGACAAATAAACATGGTCAAATTAAAGTATTATTATAATATGTATGTTGCATCTGAATTTCTACTTCCCAAAAGATTAATTTTGCTTGTGAGATAACCTATTATGAGTACTTTAAAGTAATTTTCAAAAACTGTTTTAAAGGATTCTTTTCAATGTGATCCAAAATAGCAAGATTTCCACTATTAATGTGGAAGATTTAAAATTCCCTAGCTTACAAATGATTATATTGTTTTAAGAAATTCTACTACATTGTAATTACTTTTTCTTCATTTTAAGAAATGAAATAAAAACTTAGCTCTTTTTTGTTGAAATACATCACAGTTAACAATACTTTTTTTTGTTTTGTTTTTGCCCATTCAAGAACCTTACTTAAAGGCAAATTAAGAAGTGTCACTTATATTTAGTCACTTACAATTCTGTTTAACTATGTCATTCCATAGGGAAATATAAAGAACATAAATGGTGGTCTGAATGGTTGGGACACTAGTACTTATGTCAGATATAAGATAGCGAGACTAGGAAAATAAATATAAGGCAAACATGCAGGCATTCAATGGCTTCACCATTTTCCTATCTTTTTTTTGATGACCCTTTCATAAGCCTGTCATTATCAAAGTAAAAAATGTCTTATTTTTCACTTTCTTTCAATAATGTTGTCTTAATCTGTTAAGACTTCTATTAAAAAATGCCATTGACTGGGTAGCTTACGGACAGCAGAAACTTACTTCTCAAAGTATTTGGGTTGGGAAGTCCATGATCAAATTGCAGACAGATTTAGAATCTGGTGAAGATCCACTCATCACATGGCAAGTGGATAAAACCTTCTCTATCCTCACTCCATAGAAGGGACAAGATAGCTGTCTGGGGTCTCTCTCCTAAGTGTACCCATTTCCATTACAAGGATGTCTCCATCATGACTTAATCATCCCCAAAGGCTTAACTCCTGACTATATCACTGCAGAGGTTAGAAATAAAATGCAATGAAGTTCCAAGATCCCCTAACACTAGCAAGTGCGATCAAAATTTAAAAATCTCCTCATTTATGTTGTACATGTAGAAAAACTATAAAAACTGTATGAAAAAACCTTTTCACCCTTATATTGAAATAAGAGCTTTTCTCTTATTCCCCCAAAATTTCATCAGTTATTATCCAAAACATTCAGTATATTTGTGAATCCATTGAATAGAGGTCATTACTGGCTACATTATGACCATTGTCCATTGTATATTCAGTCTTAATAAAAATTGAAGAAAAGCAGGTTTTAAAGTATGCCTTATAAGATTTTAAAACTTACTTTTAGATTTGTATTTGCTTTCAAACTCTTAAACAATTATCAAATGAAAATGAGAATAGAGAGGCTTTTCTGCTGTTTACAGTTATAAAGCCAATTTTAGAGATTTTTTCTGTGAAGAGTGCCCTCTGTTTACAGCTGAGTTGACAATCTTGTCTCATATAGACATTTAGTGGGCAAAACATTCTGCACCTTAACAAGTCCCTAATGCAAACATAAAGAAGACTGATGCTTTAGCAATAACAATAGAGTACCATTATACTCTTTTTTAAACACGTTTACTGTGTATGATATTGACAGATAAGAGCTTTATGGCTTAGTGAGTGCTTCTTGGGGTTCATAGTCTTCAAACTACCTGTCCCCTGGGATTTCACTACTTTTAAAAGGATATATTAGACATTGTGGTAATAAGGACAGACTTTTGTTTGCCAGCTTAGTATCAGAAACATTTCAAAATCAGTGTGTAATTTGCTTCTCAACATTATGTCAATGTTTATTGTATAGTTCAGTGTCTCAAGATGAAAAAGCATAGTCTGGTAACACTTAGGTAAAATGCTAAGTTGTTTTCTGTGGTAGCTCATATGCATACAAGCTCTAGAGGCTTGCTGGCAGTTTCAACTGTCATTCATTTTCCTTACAATCATCTTTTGTGATTGTTTTAGAGGAAAAGATTGCTACAGGGAAAGTATCCTTGCCTTTAATATCCGGAAAAGAGATTGTGTAATTTAATGAATCAGACCAAAAGTAAGAACAAGTGAGATGTAGCCCTCATTCACACATATAAAAGCCCTGACAAGCCAGAAGAATAGACTATAGTTTAAAAAATACAAAAATAGATAGGAGGTAACAGGACAAAATGAGCATCATTTGTGCACAGTATTTTAAACATGAACATAGAATTTGCCTGCAGATACTACACATAACTTTGTCAATAATATATTTGAGAAAATTGAAGTACTAATAATCAAATATTACACAAAAGATATATGTATATATATATATATATAGAGAGAGAGAGAGAGAGAGAGAGAGAGAGAATCATATGCAACACATAGAAATTGCCAAATCCCCCCCAAGACAAAATTAAATATGAAACACCATGATTAGACAGCCTCTTATTAAAGACTTAAAACAGATGAAGCAACTTAAAAAACAGTTGTTTCAATAACCAAGAAATGTTTTAATAGAATTAAGCTTTCAAGCCTGATTGTGTGATTCCATTCATGCTTCAAAAATTTACTGAGGACTTAAATATTATTGTTAATTTGATGCTTTTTATAGACATTTACAATATGAGTATATGCATTTAACCAACATATACTTTAGATGAACAGGAATATAGTGGCAATCCTACAACTAAAGGTGCGTAAGTTGTTTCCTTTAGTAATCGATATGAATACAAGCTCCATGCACTTGCCTGCATAGTGTAAACTGCAACTCATTTCCTTACAATCATCTTAAAATCATTAACCTAATCATGTAGTTTAAGAAGATTGCTACTAATGTAAAATCTACATTTTGCAAACTTCTTTAAGTATAAAGGGAAAATCTAAAATTGTTATGAGATTTTGTAAGCTTAATAGTGCCATATTTTGTCTATCTGCAAAATTATAAAAGACAATTTTATATTAGCGTCACATCAATTTGCATATTTTTAATATGCTTACTATCTACTAGACAAGCCTTTCAACATATATTTGGTAAAACCTCTGCTTTCTTGAATTATTTCCCACACAGTGATTTATTTTTGTAAAGAAACCCTAATAGTGGAATAATATGTTTGTCTGTAGCATTACATTAAAGATGACACATTAAAGATGATCATATTGAAAACCAAACGATTTGTTAGGAAGAGGCTACATCTACCCAGAGAGAATTTGTATTTATTAGAAACCCTAATATGGGCACTCATAACCATTTATTGCTGTTCATTGAGCATGATCTGAGTACCCAACAGTTAAAAATATTTGATAGCTGACGTAGATGCAGGGGCTTTTACAAAGTTTACAGTTTAATGCACAGATTCAAAGGAAGCCAATGATTATAATACTGTCTCGCAGACTTGCTCTCAGTAATACAAGTCCGGGTGGATCACTTCACTCAGAAATGTTAGGATAGACAAGAGGGATGTTTGGGAGACAAAGCTTCAGTCTGTATGTAAAGGAAAAGATTTGTGATGTGCAAACATAGAGAGATATAACTTTTGCAAAGCATAGAATGCTGGGGCAGAAGACGCAGAATTCCATGAGTGCCTCATTCATATGCCTGAAATATTACCTATAAACAATAGGTAAGACATGATGATACAGACCAGAAACTCATTCTGTTATAAAGAATTTAAATTCTGTCTGGAAGCAACTAGAAGACAATTACAAAAAGATCTTATACTATGTAAAGTCCTAAATTAATTTGTTATAGAATAATATATTTGTCTGTAGCAGGACACATTAAAGATGATCAGATTGAAAACCAAAAGATTTGGAAAAGGCTACATCTACCCAGAGAAAATTTGAATTTATTTAACCATATAAAAGGATGATTACAGGTTAGACTCAATTACCATAAAATGGTGAACAATGTTTTCATATTCATAATAGAAAAGATAGAAAAAAATTTATTATAAAAAAATTAATAAATTCTCATTGCAAAGTAATTTTGTCATTTTGGGCATTATATAGTAAATTAAAAATGGTTGCAATCTTACTTTTTGGTATTATTATTTGCATGTTTTTCCATTTTATTTTTATTAAGTTAATTAAATCACCATTTTTATTTATAGAAGCATTATTTTTAACACTGAAAAAGCCAATTTAAAATAATAGGTGTAAGTTTGACATGTTGCTGCATTATTAACTGTTTTAAATGTAGATAATCTTGCTAACTCCTTTGCTTAATATAATTTGTTTAACTTAGAAAACCACAATGCTGTTTGTAGTCTGTATTAAACTATTTGAACCTCAGATACAATAGTCTCTAAACCTAGCAAAACTCAGTTACTTAAGAGACAGGATAGCTTAGTTTATTACCAGATAAATAAGACTGAACCAATTGGAAATTTAATATTTTAAAGTTTTATTTCAATGTTCTAAACCTAATTTATACTTCTGAGGTATCCTAATAATCTAGTTATTAATGTTAATGAAATATGAGATTAAGATATATATTCAGAAATAATACGCTTTAGATAATGATATATATTAATAGATTTATGGCAAAAATTGATTCATAGAGCTAATCAAAGCTGGACAAAATTGGACAAAATTGAATGGGATATCATAAATGCAAAATCAATTATATAAGGTAAGAGGAGAAACCAATGAAATACTTCAGAGAAAAAGATTAGGTGACATTCAAGTTAACATGCAGTCAGGAATTATAAAAAAAAAATGGGAATCACAAATAATATGATTTTCTGGTTATACCCAACATAAAATGTCTGCTAAAATACAAGATGATTACAAAAATAGATTTAATAGGACAACAAAGTATTGCTTTGAGGTCATGAATTGGAAAATGAAATGAAGTGTGGTTCATCTCAGTTTGAACCCCACTCTCCCCTTTTAGTGCTACTGTATTAATTTCACATTCAAAAAATAATCTTTTTGAATTAAAATTGATTTTACTAACTGGGAAGTGAGCATATAATATAAATTTGTTCAATAAATAAATAAATATTTTTAGACTCAGAATTATTGAACAAATCATTGAGCAACAATAGCAAAAAGGACACACTAAATTGTATGCTCTTTTAAAAATAAAAACTATAAACTGATGTAGACTATAATCATAGGTCTCTAAAAACTACATATAATTCAAAGAACACTTTAGAGAAAATATATAAATATAAATGTGTGTGTTTATATATGTATAAAAATATGAATCAATAAAAGGAAACAAGAAAATCTTACACATCACAAAATTATATTGGATTTCTGTGCATGAATGAGAATTATGTGAATTTGTGTAGAAGGAGTTGACTTTTCATGGTCTGATCAATGCCAGAAAAAAAGAGATCAGAACCTATGTAGTATGAGATTTTTCTTTCATAATTTGGCAATGTGACTCGACCACATTCTCTCTTTTAGGGCCTAATCTAGTCTAGTAACACCAGCAGGAGCGAAATAAAGTCCCTGGACTTATCTTTCATTCTAGATGATAAGGCAGACAATAATAAATCCATTAATAATATATCTGGGAAACAAATGGTCTGAGAAAGACATAAAGGAAACTGAAGAAGTATGGCTATGCCAGGGGTGAAGGCAGGATGCTATTTGTGTAAGGAGTGTGGAATATTTTCTCTAGTAAGGTAACACTGGAAAGTAAACTTTGGAGATGGTGAAGGAAGAGTACTGATTGCAAACCAGTCTGTAACAGCAAATGATCCTGATGCAACAGAATATTTAGCACCTTCTAAGAAGCACAAGATACAGGTAACAGGAATGTGCAGGGGGAAGTGAGAAAGATAAGCTACACATCTGAGAGTCTGGAGCAGAACATATCTTGACTTCTGTGTAGCACAGCACATCCAGTTTGTCTGAAAATGTGCCTGCTTACACATGGTCTGGGATGATTTTGATAGTCCCAGCATCCACTATATAGAACATTCTAGTTTGGATAATAAATTATGTGGTTGGTCACCCTAATAATAGCTCATCAATATAAACTGAGCTTTGACTATGAGCACAATGGGAAGCTCTGGAAAGATTTCAATCAGAGATGTGAAATATCTCATATGAAACATTAGATTGACTCTGGCTGGTGGATAAAGCATATCATACGACAGAATCACAAAAAGAAATACAGAAAATGATTAAATATTGATGTGGCTCAGGTATATGTATTTGTGGTAGGCTGAGCAAAACGCATTTTTAGGATGTTGACAGAATTAAGAAGACTCTAGACATAATTTGAAGTAAAATCAAACTCAATCTGTTGATGAACTGGATGTGGGATATTAGAAAAAAGATTCAAGAGTGACTCTAAAGATTGTAGCCTCAGGACCTAATTGAATGAACTTGTCATTTACTGAGATTGAAAAGGATTGTCATGGCTAAGGATTTCTAGATAGGGAAATCAGCAGTTTGGTTTAAGGAATGTAACATGCAGGTGTCTAATAGACCTCTGAGTACAGTTGAATTTAGGAGTCCAGTATTCAATGGACAATACACAATCAGTGCCATGAATCTGGACGTAAAGCCTAGGTGAGCTCACAGAGGAATTACATAAGGGCTAACAGACAGGAGGATCTGTTATCTACTATGAATAACTTCTTCCACCTACTCTCCTCCAAGGCTCATGTGCTCATAAATAAACCTTCGGGGAATGGTTAGACATAGGTTTTTATACTGGATTGGTCTACTGATTGGTATAGCATAATTCTGGGTGTGGGACTCACTGAAAAGGGCAGACCCATCTTGAGTGTGGGTGGCATCAACCAGTAGCTTTGAAGCCTAGATGGAATATGAAGGAGAAGAAGGAAGGTTGTGCTGCTTTCTTCCTACTATACCCTTTCACTGTCAGCTTGCGTTGGTGCCAGTTGACTGTGGACTGAAACATACTATGAACTGTGAGCTCAACTGTTTATATGTCTCTTTTCATTTTATGCGTGTCAGGTATTTTGTCCCAGAAATGAGAAAAATAACTAAGACATGACTGAAGGAACATATTTTAACCTTAAGAAGTTAGGGAGTTGAGGAAGAACTAGCAAAAAACTGAAAGTAAATGGTCAGTGAAATGGGAAGAAAAATGAAGGTAATAGAATTCTGGGAAGGAGTGCTTTACCCAGGGCTTAAACACAGGAAAGAGTTGGTCTCAGAATCACTGAAGCTTTTGTGATTTATGGTAGAGAGGCAGTGGTTGGGAAGGACAAGAAGGTGGTGATGCCAACAGGACAGTAACTGTCACTAATACTGCTCACTTCATCAAGAAAGTTGAATAAGAGGTGATACTAAAATGATGAATTCTCAGTCCTAAGGATGAGGCACATCTGAAACAGTATTAAAGGAGGTAGACAGCAGCATTGATTGACTGCACTTTGGAGTCAATACAATAAAATATTCCTTAGTAAAGATACTTTTAAACTGCATCCACAGAATTATAGGACAATATAAGTATCTCAGAACAAACTGTAAAATAATTCAGAAATCTAGACTCTCTTTTTCACCAGCTCCATATTATCTCTGATTATTTTTATTATAGCTAAGTAACTTGAGATCATAGAATAGAATTTTTTCTTTAAAATTTTTGCTATTTTAAATAAACATTCAGATTTAATATCAAAAACTGCCACGATGAAATTTTTGAAAATCATTGATCTGAAGCAAACATAGGTAATTAATATAACCTTGTTTGAAATTTATTTGCTAAACATGGCAAAATCTGAATTTAAAACCAAAAATGTATACTTCTAAAATTAATTTAATTTCTATTGTATATAAATTCTTATAGTATATATTTCACTATTTTGTATTGTTTGCATGTCACTTTCGTGATAGAGATTAGTAAGTCTGACCAAAAGTTGCATTTAATGAATATATTTGTAGTTTCTAGGCATAAGGTAGGCAATTTTTCTAAGTTAACTTTTTAAAGAACTTATTTTTTTAGGAAACTAATTTTTTTTTCTTTAGACATGTTTTAGGCTTTGTAAGTTTTGTGTTACTTGCAGGAAATAAACTCTAAGAGTTGATACGAAACTTAGTTTTGGCCTCCAGAGAATTCTAAACCCTAACGGTACTCCTTTAGTTCCTAGGGGACACCTATCATACAAAATCTAAATACCAAAGTCTGAAGAATTTACTTCCGACATAGACTGTGAGCACCATTCTTGAGAAGAGGATATCGCAGTAATGAAAACATACAAAAATATTGCTAGAGCGGACAAAGAAGCATCAGAATCCTTGTTAAAATGTAAATAATAACACCAATTCTCTTTAAGATAACCACCCTCAGAAAATCACAGTAAAGTCTGTAAATGGCAATGGTTGTTTAACAAGTCACTGGGGGAATATTTTAGAATTGAAGCACTAACATCACAGACACTAGATAGTGTGCATTTATATAATCACTTTTTCAGATGTAAGTATATTTTTCCCAGTTGACACAGTGGAAAATAAAATTCACTCCTGATCAATTCTAATAGAAAAAGTAACTAAATTGCTACCAGATTACACATTATGGAAAAACTTTTTTTTTTCCTTCTATTGAATCCTAAAAAATAATACTAGCATCCTGAAACAGAATTAGGTAGAAAATGAATAAGACTGTAAGAAAAGATCAGTGGAGAATTACTGATAAAACCAGCAGGAAATCCATAGTGCTCCAAATAATAGTTCAACCAGCTGACTACTGATAAACAGCCAGGGAATAGCCAAGCATATAGATAAAAAGCAGCAGGAAAATGGGAAGCACCAGCAGGAAACTATGGGAGCTGCCGGGGGTCCACTGAAAAGTTAATTGAACCAACAAGCTGAGAGATCTCTAAGTCAGAGAGCAGACTCATGGAGACAGATGGAGACCAGCAGCAAGAAGGAACTGATGTACCAAGAACAAAACCGAGAGCAGACCATGGGATAAAAGGAGAAATATCAATCTCTGCCAAGTCTTGGATAATCCTTTTTTATCCATAAAGACTACAACTATAACATATAACCAGAGAAAAGAGCCACATGCTAAATCTAGTATAAACATGCATTTAAATTAAATGGAAATATGTGTATTATTTTCAGTTACATATTCATTTTAACAGTCAATGTAGATCAAATTCTTCACTGGAAACCAACAAAACCACAAACTCCAATACATTGCTTTGTCTATGTAGAATTAAAAAAAAAGAGATGATGACATAATGGCATATACACAATTAATAATAAATCATGAACATAAACTCTTAATGTTTTGCATTAAGAAGACATGATTATGTTGAATAAAAAGATGTGCTTTCTTACTACAGGGATTTGGAATCAGCTGAATTTGTACAGAAGTATCTCCTGCTCTGAAAGTTGTCTATGAGACATTCTTGATAGTATAGAAGCATTTTTGATAATTTAAAGGAAAGTTTACCATTTGCTGTCTAAACTGATAACAGTTTAATAAGAGAAAAAGACGTACAAATTTTTAAGTCATATTTTCATGGGATGTAGGAGTCTCCCTAAATGCTTTCTAGAGATAACTCAGGAAATATCCATTTTTATGCTTAGGCTCATTTGATAGGCACAGTAGGCACACAGAAACATAACTGGACAAGAAGGATCTGATACACTAGCCAGAGACGGAAGAAATGATGTGAGTCCTTTTTTCTTGAGATTCATCTTGGTAACACTTCTTCCTCCCAAGTTTCAGGCAGGACACCTATAGAAAGAAGGGCTTAAATTTTATGACCCTCATGATTCTTAAAGATGCAGAGGTCAGAGCAATATATGTTTTAGGTTTTATAAGCAGCTTTGGTAAAAAGGGACCTTGATTTCTATAACCCAGTTTAGGGCAAAGAAATACTAGTTTCTGTGACATAACCTTCAAGGTGAGGTGAGAGACAATAGGGCAGGAGAGAATTACAGAGTAACTGCATTTGTGAGGCCTTCATTTTGGAGTATTTTTTTCTGAACGCTTATGCTAGTTCTCACTATTTTATATGCTGAGAATTTAAGTGATATAAAAATTTATGCCAGACCAGACTCCACGAAAAAAAAAAAAAGTCTTGAAGAAATTTTTTTCTTCATTTTTTTCTTCCCTCTTTCTCTGCCTTACTCTTTTCTGCCTTTCCCCTTTTTCTTCCTTCCTTTTTTCCTTTCTCTTTTTCTTTCCTTTATCCACTACAAAATTTGTCCGTATTGGGAATAGAAAAGGAAAGAGAAGCAAATCTGGGGAAATCCAACAAAAAAGCAGATTAAATCACTTTCTGAATAGATAAATTGTAAAGACAAATAAGCACTAAATATCCAGAGGATATGAAGCCTGTGTTTTCTTTTCAGTGCAGAAGACAAAAAACTGATTTCTGAGATTTTAAGTGTCTTTTCTGCAATTAAACAAGAAACTAGTCCTGCCATCAACACTACTGTGAAATAAATCTAATTGACAAGTTGCACCTAACTTCATTTTTTGACAAAATGAAAAAATAAAAGCTCTTAGAAAGATTCTAATCATTTATTATAAAACATCCTACCTTTGCATTTTATTTATTTTATTGGTACCAGGGATCGAACTCATGACCGCGCACTTGCAAGGCAGGCGCTTATGCCACTGAGCTAAATCCCCAGCCACATGCATTTTAAACTATTTATCAAAAATTTAACAATTTCTTTCAAGACAGGGTGTATATATTTAGTGATAAAAGTATTAAGGAAGAGGCAAAGTTAAATAGGCAGAGTTAATTAGACAGCAATGAATGACATTTTGAGATAGAGAAGAGAATTAAATATTTTAAAGGATAGTGTAGAAGAATCAGCAATTAGACATGGAAAATTTCTGTCATTCCTAAGAGAATATTCACTGTATTAATATGGGTTATTTAGAGTCAAATACTATGAAGATTTCAAATACAAATTAGCATCATGTCAATTTTGCCAAAAATCTAATAATACCTATTTTTTACTTATTTTCAAGTACTGTATACTTTTAAATGATTGTATTAATATATGACTTATAAAAATACCTTAAGTAGAAGATTATTAATATATTAAAGACTATATTTTTTTTCTTAAAACCCAAAATACATCAACAAAGAGGTTAGCATTTTTGATTTTCACACATATAATTTTTATACATTGGTTTGGTACCATAGTTTTAAAAGAGGACATTTGTACTGAGCTACATACATACGGAAACCTTGTTTTTTAGTTGAGGCAGGGTTTTGCTAAATCACTAAATTACCCAGGCTGGACTTGAATTTGCAATCCTCTTGTTTCAGCCTCCCATAGTACTGGGACAAGTGGTAAGTGCCACAATGCCCAAAAGTTACTTCAATATTTTAACAATTACATACAAGTCTAGATTCATACAATTTGGACTCTGTTTGGCAATGCAATAGCCACTGGTAACAATGAACGCAACTGAAAAACAAAGAACCAACTCAGAATTGTTACTACACTCAAGAAGTTATTTTGGGACCTGGCCATACACAAATCATTATAATCTGGACTCTGAAGATTTGAAATTAATTGCAAAGAAAGGCAAGTATTTAAGTAGGTAATGTGGAGAGTAAAGACTAAACACTAAGGAAGAACAAAAGAAATTTTTGAGAGAGCCAAGGAACAGGAGCAGGGAGGCTTGGAGGTTGCTGCAGAGATTGTAGTATTAGCAGGTGAGGCTGCACCTAGAAGAGGATTTTGGCAGTTAGAAATGGGTGGCTTATGAGGAGCAGAATGTAGGTACAAAAATATAGTAAACGTAGGATGAAAAATTGCAGATGACTTGAGAAAATGATGATTCTTTGCTTAAAGTAGTAGGATGACGATAAATACTCCTGGCAGATGAGGGGAGGTGTCACTCCTAGTCCAGGTGGCTGCATGAAACTGGATGCTAAAGGAGGTGTTAATCAGAGGATAAAGGGCAGATCATGTGTGAGGCTTGCTAGAGAACAGGAAGGTCAAGAGAAGGAAAATGAAAATCAGGGTCCTGTTTTTTTTTGTTTTTTTTTCCTTCAGAAAACAGAAAACAGGTATTAAATGTAACGAGCTGTGACACTTACTTTTCTTCATTTTTTATATCTCTCTTTTATGGCATGCTGTGTTTCTCTGCTTAATATCCACACTCTGTGTGTAGGGATGGCAAGAGTTAGTGCTGACTGCATTTGGGGAGCCATATCCCATCACTGTCCTGGTCCACCACAGCTTCTAGCCACAAGTTGTGCACCATGACAGACATGAACAAGCCGGCCTCCTTCCCTAATGCCTAAGGGTCCAGACATGGCAAAAGCAATGCTGAAGGATTAAAATCTCCATGTGATACCAGGACTGGGTTTCCCAAAGCGATTGTCCTGCCAAACTGGCCCCTGAGCATCCCTGGGTACTGAAAACCAAGCCTAGACACAGTTGCTGTCATGCCCTGTCCTGTGGTGCCATGGGGCATGCACTCATCCAATACTCCCTAAAACTGCCACCCAGGTTTTTACTTGAGATAGAGGGAGAAGCCCTTACCAAGAAGTAGGAAATAAGTTGGCAGCATTCAAAAGTATCAAGATGCAGACCAAGCGATGAGGGAAGTGAACCATGTCACTCGGTGCTCCAAATTCCTAGCCTATGCTTCAATATGTCCTCAGACTTCCTGACAAACACAAACGTGTGGTGCAAGGCACTGTGCGACACTTGTACACCCACAAAGCAGGTAATGCCAGGGGCTGTGGTATTAAAAACTCTAACTTAGAAAAATGCCCTGTGATGAAAATGAAAATGTGCAAGAACAAAGATTAAATCTACACATATAAAGTAAATATTCAAGAAAAACTAAATCTACAAATATAAATTATGTTTGGTATCTGATTTGAGCGTAAAAAGATACATGGATGTACTGATTCTGGTGTGGGTTACCAGGTGAACAGTGGTGTTTGTCAGGGATTAAACTTGTGACCTTGCACTTGCCAGGCAGGCACTTATGCCACTGAGCTAAATCCCCGGAATCAGTGGTGTTCTTAACCAAGAAAGAACTCCAGAGAGGATTTCATGAATTTTATTATGGGTAGAGATTACAGATTTGATATAAAATGTTTACTTTAAGATAGCTACTGAAGACAGATGTTCTGACTCCAAAAGTTTGGTAGATGTAACATGTGGGATCCTTATTTAAAGAAAAAATAGATTCAAAAATAATTCATATAGACTTTGCAATAGAAACAGTGATGTATAAGTCACACATGACTATGATATTCTGGTTAAGAAGCTTGTGCCTTGCTCAGGATAGACCAATATAATTGTCTACTGGACTTAAAAGAAATTGTTACATAATAAAATTTTGCAACTGGCATGATATCATTCAGCAAGGATTTGCACTCAGTCACTGATTTCTCCAATGTATTAATGAATCAATTCATACAGGTCAGGCAAAAACTTAAGAGATCGCTTTCAATATGGATAAAGACCAAGAAAAGGAGACTCACTAGAAGTGGTCAGGAGAAACAAGGAAGCATGTCTAGACAGAGAAGTTATAATAAATGGAATGATTCTGTCATCTTAACTAAAAATTTATGTTTAATATAATAACCTGTGTTATGGTTTACATATAGATGTCCCCCTAAAGCCTCATGTACTCATCAAGGGGATTTGGTAAAGTGATTAGGTCAAGGGGTGTGGTAATCAACACTGGATTCGTTCACTGAAGAGTTTATAGCACATTGAGAGGTGAAGCTTTGTCTAAGGTCACTGTGAGTCACTGGGGTTGTGGCCTGGAAGGGTCTATCTCCCTTTCTTTTCTTTCCATCCCTCACTCTGCTTCCTGTGTACCATGCCATGAGCAGTCTGCTCTACTGTTTGCCATGCTGCCCCGCCTTGGTGCAAGCTGACTTTGGACTGAAGTCTCTACAAACTGAGCCAAACGAAATCTCTCCTTTAACTTGTGGGTTTCAAGTATTCTTCAAAAATGAGAAAATATCAAACAACTGTTAATGGTATTAGGAATTGAGATTTTAGAAAGTGGTAGAGATTAAAAGTGGATCACTCATGAATGAGGCCATTGAAAGAGACCCCCAAAGAGAATTCCAATCTCTTTCTGTCATGTGAAGATAAGAGAAAGTTATAGTTTTCAACCATGAGTCCCCAGAACAGCTTCACCAGAATGCAGCCATGCTGGAATCATGATGGACTTTCAGCCTTCAGAAAAGTGAGAAAAAGTTACTACTGTTTATAAGCTGCCTAGCTTATGGTAGTTTGTTATAAAGGCTGAAATAACACAGAATTAAAGCATTGAAAGAAGCTAAACAAAATTTCATATTGTGCTGACTTCAAGAGCTAAATCCAGTTAAGTAATAAGAATTCATTCAAAAGTATAACAGTTTTTACTTTTTCTTCACCTTTAAAATCTGAAAGATAATGGAGTAATCACTGAATACATCTCTTACTCTAAACAAGTTATTTAAAATATGTTTCTTAACAACACATATAAAATACTAACAACTTGGTGGAAGAATCGGTGGATTTCTAATAATGGTTATGGTAATTTTTCTATAACTTAACATTATAACTCTACTTATATATCCACTGATCTACCCCTATAACTGATCTGGAATTTTATAACAGAATTTTCTGAAACTGATTAATACAGAATGATAGATTTATCAAACTGTGTTAGAATATATGGAGAATATGTATCTAAGGAACTTGTGTGTTTGTGTGTAGCTAAGAAACATTAATATAATATAATATAATATAATATAACTAAGAAGGGTAATGGATATATTTACTTTTACATATATATTATTTTTGTATATTTAACCATTTCACATATATATTATATATCTGTGTGTGCATACATATGCACTATATATGTGCATATATATTTATATATACATAGAATATAAATGCTCTGTGGATATATTTATATATGTATGGCATTTCTATTTTAAAAATTAGAACATTAAAGAATGTTACTTTATTATATCATTATATACAAATCACAATTTAATTATTAAGAAAGGAGTTCCATAATAAAATCAAGACTGGTCTATTGTGAGTGTTCTTCATTTAAACAGCAGGATTTCTTCCATACTGTATGTGCCATATAATTACTTTATTTGAATGCAATACTTTAATGAAGACCAGTTTAATTAAATTAAATTTCTCCCTTGTGGTAACTCAATCAAAATGCATCATCCCCTCATTATAATGTTATCTGTAGGAGTCCAACATTACAAGTACTATAAGGAGGGTTTATTTTAATGAGGGCAGCAACAATAAACTCTGCTTTATCACATTATACAATGCAATATCATAACCAAAGATTTCATATTAAGTTCACAGCATATGCATTCTAGTTCCTAATTAGAATAGTCTGTTTATGTTGCTTTATTAGAGGTAAAGCCATTCAAAATATCTTTTGTTTAACTAATATTTATGACAAGCTGCTACTTAAATTGTATCAATAAATTTGCATAAATAACTAAAATTTTTTACCCAATTCAGTAGTTATTACCATCTTAGACTTGGTTTAAAACTGACTCATTTTGATTTCATAGAGTACTAATAAGAATGGATGTATTTTAGCTGGAAGAATTTCACATATACCTCATGAGGTCAAGATGGATTCATGAGAATGTTAAGCAAATTCAATGAAATATGAAGGATTTTTTGTTCACTAAATTTGAAAAAAAAGTAAATGCAATCTATTAACTTATAATTAATAATATTTTGAATAAATATCATTGCTTATAAAAAGAAGTAGCGTGAAACTATCTGTGCTTAAAAATTCTGTTTGTGTCTTTTCAGTATATATAACTATAAATGTAAGTAAATATATAACCAGAGAATGTACTGCTTTGGCAAATAATGGTTGAAAAATGTAAGAATAGTAATCAGTATTCATTTAATTAAAACAAAATCAAACTATAAAATTGTAACATGCTTCTAGGTTTTCATTACAGACTCATTTATAACCTATTAGTAAGTGAAATGCAGCAGAGAGAATTCTAGAATATTTCTACTTAACCAGCCTCTCTTCAAAGAGAGGTTGGATTTATTCTTAATAACCAGCTTCTTTTTTCTCTTACGTCTAGTGTTCACTGAATGCTTTTGTCCACACCACCTAAAGGTCTCTGGAATCCATTCACATCACTCTCTCCATCTCTATAATACCAGTCTCATAATTCTAGTTGAATACTGCAGTAGTAGTAGTATTTCTTGCAGTAGCAGTGGATTCTTGGTGTTTGCCTTCAGATTAAGCACCTTCCAAAGCCTAAATGAAACGCTAACCTATTGAATGCTAACTAGAGAATAACAGTTGCAGCCCTATCTTGGGCTCTGCCCTTTAGAGCGCCTTGTTTATTTCTTCCACCAACCATAACCATCGGCATGGTGCAGGAAATATACAGGACATTCCAGTTGTTGCCAACCAGAAATGAGCATACATTTCCACCATGACCATAATCTTCTAATATCAGTGTTCCTAAGGTTTGCTTAAATGTCTTTTCTAGATTCTTTTTCCTGTTGATAGATTGCTGGTGCATATAAGACTTAGGCTTAAAAAGTGCTCAGTTTGCACCTATTTGGAGAGCAGTGGAATAGAGCTTAAGCAAAAGGACTTGACACGTCAGTATTTTCTTTAGCAGTTCACATGATTATTCAATTATTTCGCTGTCCATTATAATAAGTATTCTACAATTAGCTTTTAAAAATTATTTTTCTAGATGATAATTTCAAATTTTAAAAGTAAATTCTGAAAACAAAACAAGTAGCTTAGCAAAATGTAACAATAATAGTGTTAATAATAACCTAAAAAAAAAAAAACAACTAAAACACGATTTCAAAATTCAACAGTTCAGTGTTTTTATAAAGAATCGCAGGAATCCAAATTAAGTTTCATGAAAGCAGGTGAATAAACATACTCCTTTAACTAAAACAGTAATAGAATTTTCATTTGAGAATTTTACTGAATTACATATTTTTAAAGAAATATGGTTACTTTACAATGTATATATTCAGACATGAATGCAACAAAGAGAAACTAAAGATGCAAGGTTTTCAAGTCAACTTGATTGCATAAAGAATACAAAACTTACTAAGACCTTGCCTCAACCCACAAGGATTTTCCATATCAGTAGAAGTAATCCAGTAGCTAAACTGGGTTATAAAAGAAAATGGGAGAAAAAAAATAAGAGAAAAATGTAAGTAGAGTTAAAACAAACTACAAGAAAGTCCCATTATTTTCAATGTATATTCATGTTCTTGAAGTCTTACAGCAAGTGTGTGTGCACCCAGAATTATTCTCTGAGCTTAAAAGTTTATTAATCCAAATAATGGGCACCTGAGTTCAGGGATTTTTTTTTAATTCAGGTCAGCAAATTAGGTTTATCCAGTTTTCATTCAAGTTAAAGTATTGCCAGATGAACATGGTGTCAGAGACAGAAGCAACTAATCATATTTAGAATCAATGCTGTAGGATTGCATACTTTGCACATATAAAATGCACAATCAGATACATATTTAGGATACAGAAAGTCTGTGGTAATCATACCAAAGATCAATAAACTAAGGATTCAGTGAATATAAAATCTTGAGGTTCCAAAGCTTTCAAAACTTCCAAATGGAGATAATTTCATACTGGATAATATTTATTTTACATGGCATGATATTTTATATTGGAATAATCCTACAATAAATGTATATAATTTGAAAAGGCCACCTCTTGTCAGTTTCCCCATTCTCTGATAAAAATCAGGGGACTAATTTTCTTATGGGCCATTTCGGGTCTTAGCTTTGACAGGTCATTCCAAGGCTCTAAATTTGCTCCTTTCTCTGTAGAGAGGGGCCATTAATGAAGCAGTTGATAATTATTTTAATTTGGTCCTATCTCTAATTTCCACTGGTGAAAAGAGGGCAAACCATATGTTGTAGACAGAAAACAGAGGAGGCTTTTGGACTGTCACTGGGCTCCAAACAGAGCTGTTCTACCTGCATTTACTTTCTCCAGTTTTGCTCAGTCCCCAGGGTATTTTGATTATTAATGTCCATTGACTGCTGCCAAATGCTAGAACATCAAAGGACATGGGCCAGGCCCAAATACCTGCTGTTTTAATCATAATTAATAAGCAAGTCTTCTAATTTACTCTGGGTAACTAGAGTCTTTAAAGCATATAATATTGAGCAATATGAAATTGTTAAGGAAACAAAAGCAAATGAACAGATACATACTAGAAGCCCTATAAAACAATTTGTTGAGGCTTCTGGAGATACCTAAATCAGATGTTATCCTATGAGAGGGAACCACTGCATCATGGAGGGGTGGACTTCAAAATTAGGAGAACAGACTGGTCAACCAAACAAAAAATAAAGAAACATCAAAGTTAAGATACAGTACAGATAACTACACTTATTAACATACATCTACAAAATAGTCTACCCAGTAAAAGCAAAATATGTATTCTTTTCACCAATTCATGAAACTTTCTCCAAAACAGACCACATATTATGCTACAAAGCAAGAGTGAATAAATACAAGAAAATAAAACAATATGATGTGCCTTATTAAGTCACAATGGAATGAAAATAGAAATCATCAGAAAAACAAACCACTTTGTGCACAAACACAAAGAGATCAAATAACACACTTTCAAATGATCAGTGGGTGGTTAAAGAAATCAAGGGAGAAATTTAAAAATTCCTAGAATCAAATGATAATATAAACACACCATATCAGACACAGTAAAAACAAGGTTAAGAAGAAAGTTAATGCTACAAAGTAAATTCACTTAAAAATACATCTTAAAGTCATAAAAAAATTAAATTCATTAGAAGGAAAGAAATAATAGAAATAAGAGCAGGCTTGAATTAAATAGACACTAAAAAACATTATGAAGGACAAAGGAATCATAGAGTTGGGTTTTGAAAATATAAAAGAAATTAAAAAATTCCTAGCCAAGCCTCCAAAGAAAAAGACCAAAATTATGAAACTTAGAGGTGAAAAAGGCAACTGCATTGAAATCCAGATTATTATAAATATTTTGGAAACTTACATTCCTATAAGTTAAATAGTAGAGAAGAAATGAATAAATTCCTAGACACATATGACCTACGAAAATTGAACTAATAGAGTATAAAAAATATAAACAAATATAAGAAACCATGAGGTTGAAATAGTAATAAGACCCCCCCCCAAACAAGAAAATGCCAGGACCTGGGAGGTTTACTGCTGCATTTACCAGACCTTTAAAGAACTAACACAAGTGGTCATCAAAATTTTCCATGAAATGGAAAAGTATGTAATTCTTCCACATTCACTCTGAGAAATCAGCGGTATTCTGATACCAAAAGTGGAAAAAGACCCATCAAAAATGAAGTAATATACCAATATCTGTGATAAACCCAGAGGCAAATATCCTCAATATGATTCTTGCAAACAAAACAGAACTTGACAACACATTAAAAAGTTCATATAACATGAGCAAGTTGATGTCATTCTATATGAAGGGCTAATCCAACATATATAATCAATTCATGTAATACACCACATAATCAGAGCCAAGGACACAAATCACCCAGCAGTCTTGATAGATGCAGAAAAAGCCTTTAATAAAATTCAATATCACTTAATGATAAAGGATCTGAAGAAAATGTGTACAAAAGAACCTTTCATCAAATTGATAATAGCCACATAAGTCAAATCCATAGCCAATATTCATACAAATTGACAAAAACAAGGTATTTCCTCTAACATAGGGAACCACAAAAAGGTGTGCACTCTCATCACACCTGTTTAACAAGTGCTTGAAGGTTTAGCCAGGCCAATTAGGCAAAAGAAAAAAATAAAAGACACAAAAATAGGAATTTAAGAAGTCAAAATATTATTGCTGCAGATGACTTGATACATTAATCAAAATACCCCAGAAATTCTATGAGAAGACTTAAAGATCTGAGAAACAAAATCAGCACATTTACAGAACACAAAATTAACAGACAATATTAATACTTTTCTATACACATCAAGAAAGAAATCAGGAAAGTAATTTCATACACAATAGTTTAAAAAATACTCAGACATCAACCTAACCAAAAAAGGTGAAAGACTTCTATAATGAAAATACAGAAGAAGAAATAAACTGAAGAAATTAGAAAAAAGGAAAGACCTCCTTTGTTTATGGATAGGCACAACATAGCTAATGTGGCCATGTCAACAAAAGTGATCTAGAGAGTCCCCGTTAAAATACCAACAGCTTTCTTCACAGAACTAGAAAATAAAATCCTAAAATTCTGATGGAAGCCCAAAAGACCAGAATAGCCAAAGCAGTCCTCAGCAAAAAGCAATATTGAAGGAATCACAAAGCCCAAACTTAAATTACACTATAAAGCCATAATAAAAACAATAATGAAACAGTACTGGCACAAACAGAAACAAGTATATCAGTGGAATAGAATAGAAACATGGCAAGATGATGAGAAAATAAGGAAAACATGGAAACAAAGCTTTTGTATACAAAGATAGAAAGAGGGGTTGACAAGAGGGTAAGGGAATGGGGAAAAAAAGGAGAACTAAGTTATATAATGAATAGTTACAAATTCCCTATAATGAATGTGATCATTATGTTTAACTAAAATGTACCAATGAATTTAATTCAGAAAAAAACCATGCATTATCAGAACAATTGTTTTTGATAAAGGATCCCAAAATGTATACTGCAATAATGATGCTAGGAAAACTAAATGTCCACAGGCAGAAAATCACACCTATTACTCTCTCTCAACCTTTATCAAACGGTTCCCACATAAATTTTGAAACTACTAGAAGAAAATGTAGAGAAAAATAAAGGCACTTGACATCATAGGCATAGGCAGAGACTTCTGAATAGGACCCCTAGTAACACAGGAAATAATATCAAGAGTCAAAAAAATAGGACTATATCAAATTGAAAACAGCATAGCAAAAGGTATCATTAAAAGCATGAGGAGACAGCTTACACAATGGGAGGAAATCTTTGCTAGCTACTCTTTTGTTAGAGCATTAATATATAGAATTTATAGCAAATTCAAAAAACTATAATACCAGAACTAATGTAAGCAACAAATGAGCAGATGAACTGAACAGACAATTCTCAAAAAGAATACAAATGGAAAATAAGTATTTGAAAAAATATCAACATCTTTAGCCATTAGGGGAATTGAAAAATTACACTGAGATTCTGTCTCCTCCAGTCAGAATGGCTATCATCCGGAATATACAATGAGTGCCAGTGAGTCTATGGGGGAAAAGTAACACTTGTACACTACTGGTAAGAATGCACAGTAAGACAACTACTACAGAAATTAGTATAGAGATTTCTCAAGAAGCTACGCATAGACATACCATGTGATCCTTGGTGTACTCTTCCCAAAAATCAGCCTATTGCATGTTTTTAATGATGTAATTTTCAATAGCTAATCGATAAGGAGAGCCTATATGCCCTTCAACTGATAAATGCATAGTGAAAATGTGATATATAAACATAATGTACTGCCATCTAGTCCTAAACAAAGATCAAATTGGATATCATCATTGAAAAAGGATTGAATTGGAAATCATCGTGGAGATCATCATATTAAGTAAAGAAAGACAGTTTCAGAAAGTGAAATGATGTGAGTTTTCTCTTATATGAACAATCTAAAAATAATAAAATAAAACGAGGGCTGGCATAAAGTTAGAAGGTAGGCTTTTAGAGTTAGGAAGACGATCCAGAAGGAGGATGAAGTAAGCCATGAGGGAGAATAAAAATATATAAAAATACTTTGTATGCATGTATCAAGGCATCAAAGCAAATCTCATTATTCTAATATTGCTTATATGCACCCCTCCCAGCAAAAGAATTGAGATAATTCCTCTTTTAATGTCCTGAATCTAAATTCTTACAGCACTATTACACCACAGAGTCCTTTATTATTGTGTTACAGAGCAGGATTTGTTTGTTTGTTTCTTTGTTATGACTATTGTCTTTTTCTTTAGTCTTCAGCCCGTAGGGACTACTCTTAGAAATGAACAAAGTACAAGTGCTCTATTGTTATTCAAGAAAGAAATTCTTGAGAAGATGGCATTTGAGGTTAACTTACATTAATGCATAGTATCTCAAAGGCTACACTGTGAAGTCAGGAAATTTCACAAAGCCAAAAATTAAAGGTATTAGAACAAAGTTTAAAGAGAGAGGTAATAAATTCAGTATATGCTCTCAGTATCTTTGAAATCTAGACCAAGGTTTTACGTTTCCTGCATGTAGTTTTCTAAAACTTATCAGCAATTGGGCTAGGAATTCATGAAGATGTTTTATTGTAAAACAAAGAAAGTTTACTTAAACAGTGGTATAATACATGAAAAGCAAGTGACTTATGAGTTTGGACAAAGCACTAGATAATTAATTGGTTAGGCACATATTAAAATATGTGAATCTAGTGTGACTGCTTTTCAGTTAGCCACTAGAAATGAAAACTCTCTATATAAAAAGTTGTTTGAAGTTATCACAAATCTAAAAAGCAAATCAATTTTCTGGAAAGAGAGTCAATAAACTCAAAGTTATTTGAAATGTTTCAAAATCTGACATAACAGGTGTAGCTAATGCTCAAAGGCCTGTTAGGACTCACTTCAAGATATTTTTTGAGTTTTTAATTTAATTACATTAAAAAGTCTACTAGTCTTATCTCAGACTGGAAAAATCTGCAAGTATAAATTTTAAAACTTTATTGGAAAAATAAAACCAAATGACGATTGCTTTTATTTACTATTTTTAAAAAGGTAATAGAAAAATGTGTTCATTTTGAATAAAATAAATTAACTGAATTAACAACATGAAAAACTCTTTATAACTGATTAACAAAATAACAACAAAAGTATAACCACAGCTTTGTATTTATAAGAGGTTGGTTTTAGATTTTCACAAATACCATCTTTACATGGTTAAGTCTCTTATATGAAGTGGCACAATATCTGTATATAATCTATGCATATCCTCCTATACTCATTAAATCATATCTAGATTACTTATAATATCTAATAACATAAATAAAAACAAAAGTGATGCTATGTGGTTAGTACATATGAACTTTTGGTGTTATGTTTGCTTCAATATTTTGAATTCGTAGTTCATTAGATCTGTAGATCTGGAACCCCTAGATATCAAAATCCCAGTGTACTTGTAACAGAGATATTTAAACTAATTATTCCACAGTATTTATTTTACCATTTCACCTTTTCTTGTATTTTTATTTTTTACATTAATTCTATAATCTAGGGCTTTTCTAGTACCTTGTCTCAAAAACACCTTCCATAAATAAGCTACATATTAAATGACTATACTTGACTGCTACAGGAGTCAGCAAAAATAGCACATAAAGTCAAACATGGGGCCTCCAATTCACTGTATTGATTCGTAGTACACTCCATTCACAGGAGGCACATCCTCAGTCAATGAGATTTCTGTGCTACATATACTAGCAGATGTGAGTAGTTCCAAAAGAACACAGTGCATACAGTAACTACAAAGTCAACACTGGCCTCTTAGCAAACTGTTGGGCCATCTCCTGCCCTAGGCTTAAATTTGTTCCCACATTTATAAAGAAATAATTGATGGGTCTGTTTTTTTAAAGGAGCTAGAAAAGGTAGCAATTCTCACTATTGTACCTTTTTCTGTCTTTTACATAAGTGTTCTCTAATATCAACAAACAACTATTACTATAATAACTAAACATTGCTCCTTCACTGTATAATGTTCTTTCTAGCTGAAAAGTCACCCAAGCAATGCTGAGCCTCCAGAATACATTACTTTGTGTAGAAAGATACTCACCTCTTTTATAAATAATTTAACCTATTTTGAAGCACTGTTTTATTGTTATTATTTTTTCTTTTAAAGAGAAAATTTAATTATTATTATTTTTTCTCTTTAAAAGAAAAAATAATAGAACAAAGTTTTACTTTTAGTCATGTAACTGTAATTTATTGAAGTTTTCAATACAATGCTATATTCATTTTCATTAACAATACTAAATAAAGTGTAGAAGTACAATGTCATAATAAATGTGTTGGAGGAAAAATGATTTGTCGTTAGATTTCTTAAGAAATGATTACATTTGCATTGAAACCTCTTATCAGGGGCCTCTCAGAACAACTAATAATATAAAACTCCTTAGAGAAAATCCAAGGCCACTTACTTCACGATTAATCCCACTCCAGCTTCTCACAGAAAAGAGCTATAAGAGGGTCGCCATGTATTCATAAATACCACTCACATCAAAAAGTGCAACCAATTTTAAAAATAAAGTGCACCATAAAAACTTCTTACTTGTACCCAAATTTGAAACAGTGATGGATGAAGATTATTGACATACATAGGTTTCTTCACTGAACTGCAAAGTTCAGAGGATTCTTTGAAAATACATATTTAATTTTGTAGTTAATACAAAGTTAAATAGATAGTTAATTATTGAAAAGTTAATAAGATGTTGTTGATGCTCTCATGTTGATAAAGATCTTTTTAGGAATTTCATATAATAAACAGAATGCTCATTAAGGGCAGTCAGAGAATGCTTCTATTGTGCTCACTGTCATAGTGTTATTGAATAACAAAGTATTTGGCCTTAATAGTTAATTAAACTGTATCTGTTAAGTTAATAAGTGAACTGATATGCAGACACATAGAGGGATGGATGTTTGGGGTGGAATGAGTATTTTTATTTCATTATAGATGTAACATGGTTCACTTTGATTTGTAAATAACCATTAGAGTTTGCAGCATAAATTTCCTTGATGAAAGATGATGTTACAATGCTAAGACAAAGGACAAAATGTACCAGTGTCTCAGTTTTGTATTGATTCCATTGTATAATATGATATTTTACATTCTTAAACTAGTCTTAATTTACTTTATATTGTTGTAACAATTGTAATAATGTTGTTTGACCTATGAGAAAGATTTGAAAATTGGAAACAAATGTACCAATCATGCAAAGGGATTGTTTAGCCTGGATAGACTTTAATATGTTTACAAATAGTTGTTACATCAGTTAGGTTTGATTTGCTGATAATTCATAGTAATCAATAAGAGTATAGTATAAGTAATCACAGAAAACAGATTTGTTTTTGTTTCTCTAAATTTCTCAGCAATATGTTTATATATGGATATCCACATTAAGAGATGTATTTCTTTGTGGAGTAGTTATTATTTTAAATGAGACATAAGAATATAGAATGAAGGTGGAGAGGAAGGGAGGAGAGGGAAACACAAACCCAAAAAAGAATATAGCACATATATAGTAAAGGAAAGATGATATTAAAGTTAAAAGAAAAAGGAAATAACATGCAACCATTTAATACTTCTCTATATTACTGGGAAAATGAGGTAAACTGCCTTGGAATTCTAGTGATTATGATAGCAACCAAGTCAATACCCAATATTAAAATTAAATATCATAATTTTGTTAGTTTTTTTGTCTGGGATTAGGGTTCACATGGCAGACTGAGAATCTATGTTTCAATACCAAAGTGTAAGATAAGCAATATACATCATATATCCCCAAGCAAAATGCATTCCTACGTAAAACATCATAATTCTAAGTGAATCAGTAGTGAGAAGTTTAAAATGAAATATTAATTATAGTAGGTAAAATTGATTTTAAATATATAAAGTTCTGGTTCTTAGCCAGATGCCCCTGAATAGGAAGGGCAGAAAGAAATACTTGAGCTAATTAAAAAGATGTTCAATAACAAGATGTACTTTTGAGATAAAAATATGCTGGAGGTAAAAAGTGATCAATATTAATTGTAAGACAGCAATGCAGAAAAAGTTCAAGAAACCCTGGAAATGAAAATCTAGAGCAATGGCATAACCTAACATGAGCCACATAAAACTGAAGTGAATACAACAGAAGAAAAAGTTCAAAGAAGTCATGGTGGAAGATGAAAGGTAAATTGCTTAGAATATGAACACAAATAATTAGGTCCCTGACAGAGATAATGCTTCTATAATGAGCCCTTTGAGAAATTTAAAGGAAACAGTGAAAACAGATATGGGTATTTCACTAATTGAATTACCACTGCATGTTAGCTTTGACTACAATGAGGAAAGTGATTGTCACATAAATTGTATAATGGAATTATAAATACATTTTTAAAATGAATAATAGAACACTACCTTGTTATTAAGAGAGGATAATTATGCTAGTTACAATTAATAAAAGATATTAAACAATGCAGTCAATTTTCTTTCAGTACATAGCAAAATTAAAGAGGATAGATCTTCAATTTTTTTATCCTGTTAGAAAATAGCATTGTCAAATGCTTAAATATGGGTTTAAAATACTGAATACCTACAGTATGACAAACACTTCTGCCAAAGCCAAACCTAAAACTGGAAAGAATATGAATCAACTATGTAAACATTTTGAAAAATGTGTAGCACAGGATTCTGATTGCAGAAGGAAAGGAGACAGTGGTGTGATTCCCACTACTGCTCAGGCTTTCTAACAGAAGGCATTTTCCTGGATGCATTTCAGGTAAACAAGTCTAAGAGTGGCACAAGTTTTACTGGGCGGAAGAACATGGGAAGATCAGGGTCTGGATGTCCTTGACAATGGGAGCTTCGGCAAAATGAGCTCTGCAAAGGAGGGTCTCCAGAACTGTGTCTGGGGCCCCTCAGAGCAGTCCTCGCCACATGCTGGGCTTGTGCCATCATCATTCCCAAAGGACTAGTGAAAAAAAAAAAAAAAACTACTGAAAATTTTTGAAGTGAACTAAGGTGAAAGATGGACGCAAAAGAACATTAGAATCTTGGAAATGTTGTCTATTTGAAAATTAGTTAATAGCAGAGAAAAAACATTAAATTGAAGAACCATAGATCTTCATATTTGTCATTTAGACAGCCTAAAAGTATGGCAGCAATATTTCTCTGCTGTTGTTCTTTCTATTATTTCTTGCTTTTGTTTTTTTCTTCCCTTCTTCAGTTTCTTTTTAGACTCTCTACAGTACTGTTCTCAATTCTTTCTTCTCCCCCTGCTGGTCTGGAAGTGACTAGCAACATGATAAAGGCTAGGTGGAGGGCTGGGACAGCTCTTGAAGAGAATGCTAATTCTTTTCTCTGGATCCCAGGCAGCTGGTGTACCACATGACTGTTATTTAGAAATATAATACAAGTTAAATAGAGACAAAGAGTCTTAGTCTATTAAACTCAAAAGTATTTCAGAGAGAAAATATATCTATACTTTCTCCTTTAAAGTGTATTTGATAAAATTCCAGGTCCACAAAGTCACATTATTATTATATGACTCACTTTAATTTCAATTACTTATTAAATTATTTAAAAAATAACGCCTCATATTTGTTTAGTAGGATTTTATCACTGTCCATGGTCTTAATTTAAATTTTATTTCCTGCCTTTATCTTTAATTTTTCAGTCTTCCCATTTTATCTTATAAATGCATTTATATTTCAAATATTTATGTTAATCTTCCCTTAATATATTTAATGATATCCAAAAGTTTTACAAAATTCTAAAACCAAGTTACAATGATGTATTTAAGGCATACCAGATACTATACATGATATGATCAGTGAATAAGTAAAGAAAAAAATGTATGTAACTACTGTTACAGTTTAAAACTCTAATTCAGGAACATGGATACTACTCTTGTAAATTTTATCATAGTGTCTAACTCTTTATCTAGTCTCTTTTTGTGACATAATACATTATTAGAATTTCATTTTTTCAATTTCCTCATATTTTACGGAAAATATTGATAATTTTATTGATTCACCTGAGCTGATTTTGAAACCTAGCATTACTTAGCATTTGCTAGAAAACATGTGAGCAGGTTTTGTTGTTTACTCTTACAAGCAGACAGCTTTGAAATCTCTATCCCGAAATGTCCTATGGCAGCGTTTGTCAGTTCACTGTGTCTTATATCGTATTTTCATTACAAAGAGTTTGAAAGTGCAAGGAAAAATAATGACTTGTTCCTTCAATGTTACATCTTGTATTTGAGATTATTCAGCTTTACAGAAATAATTCCCATAGTTTCTTCTGGCACAGGAAACTATGAAACAAAATAAAATAGTGACTGTGAGCAAGTATGCAGAAACGTTTCAATTAATGCATGCAATTAAAAGTAATCCTGTTTGTTAAACTATGCAATTAAAAGTAATCCTGTTTGTTAAACTATTAAAACGAACCTGCATACACATTTATACAATTTACAGATAATTTATTCATTATCAGCCTTATGAGAACTGACTTAAATTTTTGTCTAATATCATGTCTAGATCAGTCCTTGAAGTTCATGACCTGATAAGGAGGCTTTGTGTTAAAGTTCTCAATGCTTCTAACAATAATACAGTTTTGTGGATGGACTACATAAATGCCACCATGTCTCATGCTTTGCTATGAGTCTCTGAATGGGTTTCTGCCATGCTGGTTTCTGCTTTGGCCTGGTGGGAGTTTTTTGTTGTTGTTGTTGTTTGTTTTTTGCAACACTCAGATTTAGGAAAAACAATAAATCATTGTTTTAAACTATAAAGCAATATTCATTTACATAACAGCCCTAGTCTACCTCTATAGTCAGGGAGACATAAAGAAAGTGAGTGAGAGAGAGAGAGAGAGAGAGAGAGAGAGATTCAGAAAAGTATACAAGCAGTCAACTCGGCTTTCTTAAAAAGTATACCTGCACCACTTTCTAACTTTATTATTCCAACAGAATGAATCCTGAATATTAGAATTATAATCATATTATAATTAAATAATAATCTAAAATTACATATTTCTTGCTTTCGTGTTCAATGTTTTTCAGAGTCCCTGGTTAGTGAAATGAGCAGCTTCTTTCTAGTCCAGTTGAAAAAACAGAGTCCTAGGGATCCCCTGCTCCTATTTCTCAGCAACACTAAGGCCCATTCCCCATAAAGCAGTGGTTCTATCTAGTTTGGAGCAAGCTACTGAGATACATAGAATGTGTGCAGGCAAAAGTGCATGACAGATTTTCTGTTCTTGGTTTCTGAAGGGGTGATCTTAGATGTTAAGACTAGTGCTAGGGTGGAAGACAGGAGTTACTCCATGGTCATACAGTGACAAAAAAAGGTGTAGGTAAGGCACCAGAGAAGGGCTCAGAGCAAAAGAAGAAAAGCTGCAGAATGGCATCACCCTATTTTAGGCTTTTGGAACAGGAAGACCCTCCTTCAGGGGCTTCAGACATTCATAGAAAACAGGAAAAACAGATGTTGGAAGGAATACAGTTACAACTTTCATGTTTCACTATTCATCTTTTCCTGTGGTTAGTCTTTTGTTTTTGCTTCTGTTCTCCAGTACTAATGTTAATAGGCTGAACAGCTAAGTTGAAACACTGAATACATTTCTATGTACTTATTCCTTTGTACTTTTTCTTCTCTTTCCTAGTTGCTAATCTCAATAGGAGTCATCTCTTAACTCCAGGATCATTATCTCCTCATGATATCCCAACTGTGCTAGCTCAGATCAGTGATTCTATTTATTAAACTGAACAGATTCATGATATATATTTAAAATATACATATACACAAACACACAGTGAGAAGTTAAATATTCACTTGATGACAAACAGTAGCTGATTTCAGGGAAGACTAAACTGCAGAGGCAATTTGAGTTGACTTTTCACACAAGTTTTGTCAAGCTGCTAGGCCTGAGCATTAATTCACTAGCGTAAAATGTAGGCATCAAATAGTCTACATAGCCTTATAATTTCTGCTGTATGTTTGAAAAAAATACCCGGGAACAAAGACTTTACAATGAAGACTATAAGAAGAAAAATTTAACAGATTACTTTATTCTTTGTATAAAGTAATATTTACTATGATTATGAAAAATCTTAGTAAACTAAAGCTCATCTGCTTTGCTAAACTGTTATAAAAGATGATTTTTTTAAAAAGATAGAAAATGACTGATATTTACACAGAATGGTATAGTGACTCAAAATTCCAACTGGATACAGTAATACAGTGTTACTAATTTATATTTTTTTCAGAATTGTTGGTTAATTGCTTGGTGCTGCAATTAAAAGTCAATGGAAATTAATAACAAATATTTTTCCACATAACTCATAATATATTCCTTTTTCTAAACCATTCATGGTTAAAAATCCAATATCCTGCATCCAACAGTTACTAATAAACATCCAATTATTTCTCAATTTAGCTAAAGAGTGGAGCAATTACATTATTCCATAATCTCATATAATTTTGAAATGACAGAATTGGTCATTTAACTGATAATTGTTTTTATCCACTCACTTTTACACAGTGCCATATTTTGCAAAAAACACCCCACTACATTTGTGTTTTTATTGCAGTAGTGATAGGTTCTAATATTCTACTAAAATTAAATCATAAAATGTTACCCAGGAAAAATAAACCTCAACTTTTTTAGCCCTGATATTGCATGTAGTACACATTTTACTTCTTGTTATGCTCTCAGACAGAATCATTGCAATGACCATCAGGCCACTTGCTTTGTAGGGGGAAACACCAAAACGAACATGCTGCGTATTTGGCTATGATCCAGCACCAATTGCACTCTTTGAAAGAACCGTTATGCACATTCTGTTTACAATAAATGTCGTTCTGAGAGGATTTCTGTAGCTCAATTCAAAGAGATATCACCTAACCATATAGATTAATTGGATTTTCTGAATCATCAAGCTCTCACATATACTATCCTTAATATTGGATATGCAAACAAATGATATTTCTGAAGCCATATATTATAAAAAGTGTATACAGCTATCCATGCAGGAATAATTATAAAATTAATATGAATTACAATATTACCTAATATTTTGAGTATATTAAAATACCATATATGGATCAATCAATTTGATCTTCACAATCATTCTATGTAGAAATTATATGAGTCCCATTTTACAGATAAGAAAACAAAGATACAAAAATATTAATTACCTTGGGTAAGGTTGTTTAATTAGAAATAGCAAAACCAAAATGTGAATTGAGGCAATCTGGCTTTATCTAGCCATTAGACCATAAGGTAGAATGTACTGAAGGTGGACTTTTTAAGTGAGGTTCTAAACCAGGCAAGTAACAATAATCATAATAATTTACAGAAAGAACGTAACAGTTATAAGCCTAAGTTTCCATTGGTTTTTAAATGACCTCATTACTAGAAAACATAAATAATTATACTAGTCTAGAAAATCCAAGGCATCATTTGTACAAAATTTGAAAAGGTGTGCTTGAAATTAACTTCCCTTTAAGAAAATGCTTTATAACTTGACATTAGGTATATGTTTTTATTACTATTTTTAGGAATACATATACATTTTACATTTTCTTTGTAATATATTTATACTAATATTTCATCCTCAAATAAGTCAATACTGCCTGTATTTTCCTATCTTGTACATGTGTTAATCCTCCACTGTCAAGGCAAACGCTGGATGATCTCCCTGAATGTGTTAGCTGTTAGCCAGTACTGACGAAGACATCACATGAAATTAACCTTAGTCCATATAAATCAGTATTTCCTGCTTATCTGTCACTGAAGGTATGCTTGAGTATAAAGGTAAACAACTCATTTTCATGTTTGTCCCCCTATAAGAATATGTCTAGGGTCAAAGCAGATTGTAGCCACTTTCATAGTAAAGAAAACCTGCACATCTTAATAAAGAAAAAAGGAAACTGAATCATTTGGAAGTTTGAAAAGTTTTAGAGTCACAGAGCTATAGTGGACATCAAGATTTAAACACAAAAGAGAAAGAACAAAACTAAAGTCATAATAGGTTTGGTTGTATAGATAAGACATGTACTCAGAAATCTGAATTTTCAGAGAATAATGACCACTGATTTGTGGATGTGTTTATATATTTGTCTTATGTTTAGAGTTATTTTAAATATTACTGTTTAATTTTAATTTCACAACCAAATTGATCTATTGTCTAGCCAACCATGTATCTTTGACTCAAACAATGCATATATTTTCAAAACTGTCAAAGAACTTGTCAGAAAATTTGATACACCTTTAATTACATCAGTACTCTTAGATCATCTTAGGAATTTCTTTGCTCAGTTTTGTTTGCTTCACTGGATTCCCAGGCACTGAGCTCAGACTGTTTTAATTTATGTTTATGACTAAATGTAGAGTCCCCCAATGCTGCATTTTCATCAGCACACTATGAAGTCTCATCATTAGAATCTGCAAACAGATGTAAAATACTTTGGTACAAGTCTCAGGTTTGGTCATTTTAATCCATATCTCATTAATATACTGTTTGAAGGATATTAAAACCTGCAATTATTTTCAGGAAATTACCAAATAAAAATACCTACTACTTATTCAAGTTGGCAGATTCCTCTAAGAAACATTTATATGAAAATGAAAAGACTTTACTAATTTTACTACTGTTTACATAATAGAGTCCTACATAATAGAGTATTGACATATGAATTTCTTGTCTTCAGAAAATATTGCTAAATTTTGGTTCAGTAATTGGACAACAATATTATAGAGATGAAAAATGACTATAGGTTTTAAATTTATAATTATCACCTAGTGAAAATACTGTTTATAAGTTTGAAACAATCTTCTATTAAATACATTAGTTCTTGGTATCATCTAAAGAAAACAGAATTACACATTTCTTGTATGGTTTGGTAAATAAAATCTGTACTTAAAATAGTTTTAAAAGAAATATCTTGTTTGAAAATTTCAAACAATTGTTAAGTCTTTATCAGAAGAAACCTTTTTGCTTGCAAGAATTATAAAACAGCTATTTATGGAACCAAAAGATCTTTAATTGAATATGATAATAGACACTTCATACACACATCGGCATTGATGCATTTTGAAAAGATTAAAGCAAAATTCAAGATGTCTAAGAGAAAAGAAATCCAGGACACAGAAATCATGGCACATTTCTATTTCTCCATTCCAAGAAATGATGTATGAGTTAGTGTAATAAGTTTATACATTGAAAATTTAAGACACAACAGTAGATTATCCAAAGAAATCGAAGAAAACTTAAAATGTATGGATAAAACATATTTTTAACTTTTTTTTAGATGGTCTTGCTATGTAATTTTGGCTACCTTTGTACACATTATGTAGCCCATCCTGGTCTCAAAGTCATGGCTATCCTCATGCCTCAGCCCCCTGAGTGCTGGTATTACAGTTAAATATTAACTGGTACCATGCCCAGTTAATATTTACACTTATTTTTTTAAGCAAACTTTGTTCTATGACAGAAAAGATAAATAATTAACATAAAACTCACTGGTTTAAGCTTTGCTGTAAAATTTTCATTCAATTTGTTATATTAGAGAATATAAATCGTAAAACAATACATAAATAATCACTGTCATTCTTCATCCCATTTATCATGTTGTTCATTTCCTTAGTAATTTGTAGTTTCACTCCAGTGTGGTGTGAGAAGTCTGAATTGCAAAATTTCTGTTACTTTGAATGCATTAATGTCTTTACTGTTGCTATGAACATGGTCTATTTAGAAAAAAAAAATAAACAAATTCCCAGAATATGAAGAATCTATGAAAATAGAGAGCAGCTCAGAGGTTGTCTAGACTTAGGGAGACAGGAATTGGGAGATAGTAGCTAGAGGGTAGAATGTTTTGTTTCAGGATAACAAAAATGATCTAAATTGATTATGATCACGGCTTATACAATTCTGTTAATATGCTAAAGTATACTAAATCACAATCTTTAACTTTTTAAATTGTCTACCATGCAGATTTTAGTTCAACAAAGTTATTATTTAAAAAGAAATATTTTTTAAAAGGTTGACATTGGGCAATATCAGATCTGAGAAGCCAGTCTTTTGTTTCACTCCACATAGCTATCCTTTGGGAGAATCAGAAAATGATATTGTGGTTTCTGTGGTATGGCTTATTTTTACTCTAGTCGCACTTATCTGGAGAATATCTATGACAAAGTGGGGTAGAAAAAATGTGAGATACAATGTGGCATCAATACTAAGTGAGAAGGTATTTTTAATCTTAAGACTACGCTTTTAAGAAAAACAACAATGATTTAAAAGGATAAATCCAGTTGATTTCTAAATTACTTCTCAGTTTCTAAATTAAAACAATTAATGAAGGGAGAGCAAAAGTAGATTTGATCTATCTGTATTTTGGCAGTTGGGAGACAATGTAGCCCTAACTAAGAGTCAAATTAAGAGGCACAACATGCTCATCATGCAGTACAAAGTACTGCGATCATTCTTCATACCCCTACTAATGCTCTTTTTAATCAAAGTAAGACTTCTATGTTCTCAACACAATTCTTAAGAACACATACATTTAAATTGTTTTCATACTTAACATTTCGATTTCAGTTATGAAAACTTCTCACTCTGAATCTTCATAGACTTTTGAAGAATATTCCATTAGGTTAATGAGTCAGTCAGCTGCAATATCTTTTATATTTTTAAAGCTTTTTTGGGTATAATGAAAGGGCAATAATTTTATTTCATTTAAAAGAGACTAGTTCTGAAACAAGGACATTCAGGAAAAGTCCTATTTTTCCTTTATATTTTATTATACAAATTGGGTTTTATAAGTCTATTTTACCAAATTGCCTGTTTAAAGCAACTTGTATTAATGTAAATGATCTGCTGGCCTCCTGTTCTTACCTAATACATTTAAATGCATTCACTGCTTTCTTTGCTCTGTGATACTAGAAGCAACAGATAATGCAGAAACAATGCTCATGATCCTGAATGGTTACTGAGACCTTTCAAATTCTTCGCTCAAGCTATAAAATATGAAAAACAGAATCACTTGATCTTCTAAGCTTATTAATATTTAAGAAATTTACCCAAGTATTAGCAAATGTATTTTACTTAAAAACTTCACCAGTACTATTATTTTTGTCTGCTACAAATAGATACATAGCAGTTTACTCAATTTTGAGATAACCAGAGGGTATTGTACATTGTGACTTACTGAAAGACACAGTGATACATGAGAAAATGTTGATTTTAAGAAAATTTAAAAGTCTGACTTATTTTGTGGTATGGAAGTAACAAGTTAGAAGAATAAATAAAAAAAGCTCAAGCCTGGGGTGATGGTAGACATTCTAATCCTAGTACCCTTGGATACTGAAGCAGGAGGATAATAAGTTTGAACCTAGCATGGACGATTTAGCAAGATCTTGTCTCAAGCTGGGGACATAGTGAAAAACTTGGGATTCAATTCTCAGTACTCCTCCATTGCATTGAGCACAAGTTTCCTCAAAAAATCAACATTGAACCCATTAAATATTTAGGCAGGAATTCTATTTTAACTTAAAAATGTCATCCTATTCACTTTGACATGACTAAAACCTGAATGATTTGAGAAAAGGAATTAGGAATCATGAAACACCTAAAGAACCTAAATATGATTTTTGTAACTAAAAAAAAAACCCTTTTTATAAAATATTATTTCATTGGAGACTTTGCTAAACAATCTGAAAATCAATGATATTGAAAGGCTTCAATGTTTCTTTGCCTACTTTTCTAAACTGCATACAATTTACATACTACTACATACTAGTACAAATCAAAATTACCTCTCATACATAGTGGAATCTAGCTTAGCAGCATACAACTTCTGCTAGTTTGATTAATTTTCACATAATAAAGGAATTATTATGCCCTCAGCTTCTAGACAGGAAGTTGTTAGTCAATCAACCACTTTCTGAAATTGCCTTCAGCTTGGTAGACCTCACACCAGGTCATTGTCTCTTTTCCAAAAGCACTCTGAGCAAAGAAATATTGTGGCCAAATCCTACACTTCCAACTTTAGGATGACTGGTCTACCCCACCTTGCCTTTGTTTTTTTGCCTTTGACATAGATCTTACTACTGTAGGAATATACTTGCTAAGTACTGATTTGTCTCATAGTGTACTTCCTGGGGAACTTAGCCATAGTCATGTAAAGTTGCAGATGTATAAAATTCTGATACTTGATCTTATGCTTCATGACATCCAAATCACTGTAGAGGGATCTAAAGTGAGATTCACACTTGAAGGGGGAAAGCCTGCAGCAAGATAGTCTCCTAAAGACATTTTCAAACTTTAGGTATAAACTGTACTATCTGAACTATTTCCAGATGGCAGCCAATTAAGAAGAATATGATTACTACCTTGGTGTGATGCCAAATTTCATCAACCTTAAAATAAAATGTAAAGAAAAAAACCCATGGGGATGTAGAAATAAGTTAGAAAATATAATTATTTTTGGAAGTGCGAAGACTGCATAAAAGCAATCATTAATCGTTTCTCTGATTAAATTTTTGTTCTGAAATCATAATGAATATACTACTCAAATTATCTGAATATATAAAAATATTAAGTACATTAGGAGGTGTTTTTTAATTAAACTGCATATGGAGCAACCTAAATAATTGCTGATTTCCTTGAAAATTCTAACAAACTGAACTTACTCAGAAGACATCACAATCTCAGAAACCAAACACTCTTGATAAACTATAAAAGTGGTAGGGATCATGGTCAATAGCAAGTGATCTTCAGGGAACTGACTCTAATGATGAATGTATTGAAAAATTACTGAAAATAAACTGAGATATTCATTTGCACTTATTCACTTGCTAAACTAGATTTATAGAGAACATCTCAAAAATACCTTTTTCATGTATTCCTTCATTCCTTAACATGTGGCTAAACCTATTATAGAGCTACAAAGGATATAAAGTAAACTTAAGACAGGTTTAGTCTTCAAAGAGCATTTATTTGCATAATGATAACCATAATAGTCATAATAAAAGCTTCAGTAACTATTTTAACTCCTATCTACTAAATGCTACTATTTGGTAGGCATGGGCCTATGTGATTTATGTATGTTATTCTTATTTGACATCAGCCATAAGAAATGTTATTTATCCCACTTAATACACGGTGAACAATATTAACAAAAGCAGATATGTTTCTTGTCTAATGTTTTCCAGATGCCAGTAGTAACATTGGAATTTACAAATAAATGTATATGGCCTCAAATACTATTACTATTTTTCTACCATTCCAAACTGGCTCATGAAATATTAAAATATTACTACAGAAACTTTTAACTACAGCATACTAAAGTTATTCAATGATTGATAAAGGAAATAAACAGTAATGAATTCAAGAAACAAATAAAAAGGGTTGGGGATACCGCTAAGCGATAACAGTGCCTGCCTGGCAAGTGCAAGGTCCTGAGTTTGATTTCCAATATCAAAAATAGAAACAAATAAAGATGTTGAGAAAAGTTCACTTTTTTCTATTTTTCTTATTAAAATGTTAAGCTAATCTTTGAGAGAATTTTTTAAAAGTATATATAATTTTATTGGCCCCTTTGGCTATGCAAAGTTATTAAGACATCAAAAAGTACTTAAATGTTTAGTAAACATAAAAATAAACTGACTGTGAGAAGTAGGTGTTTGTCTTCAAAAGATGAGCATAGGACTTTATCCTGTAGTAAAGGTGTGGAGGGTCCAGACAGAAATGCATGTTTCCTGACCTGCTGTGTTGCATTCTCATAAATCATGTATTCAACAATGAATGATTCATATTTTACAAAATGTTGGTTGCTGAGTTATTTGGTTCTGGTAGGCAGTCTAGGCGGGAGGAACAAAAACTCAAAACTAAGCCCAATCTGTAATGTTTAACATGGTCACCTTTCCTTATTCTCTTATCACATACTTACTTTAGGTCTATAGATAGGGCTTGAATTGAGGGTGGCAGGGCTGATAAACGAAGAGGAGTGAGAACTATCTTTTCAACATGACAACAGTCAAATAAAATGTAACTAATTTTTTTTAAAAAGTCACTAGTAAAGAGATGTAAAGCAATGTATGCAGGTGCAGCCTTATTTCAACTAATGTCTTGAACTATTCAATAATTATGTGTTTGCCTTTGAAGAGATTCGCATAATAAGTTCTTCAATATATTAACCTCATTTCAGTCATATTTGAGATCCTATTCTCACATATAGGATGATTATTACTTTTATATAAAAATAAAAGCAAATCATTGTATAACCATGGAGAATCCCTTAAACAAGTGATAGTTTTCAAGTGAGTTCCAAGGTAATTACGAGATTGAGCTAAACTGGGACAGAAGAGAAGAGGACACATAAGATAAGGCAAGCTTTTTTATTATTGTTAAGCAACATTCAAGTAAGCTAATGGCTATATCTAAGTTAAATATTCTACAGTCATAAACGCTAAAGCATACAAATAAATCACACAATATTCACATCAACTATAAAACAGTTTATAAAGATCTCACTTAGAAGTTCAGCAGTATTCTAAGACTGCTTTACACCAGAAATCACAGAACATTACCATGGGCAACATGCAAGACTGGGACTCTTGACTTCTTGGCTTCCTCCTTTCCCTTGTTCAAATTCATGTTGCCCCATATGGTCTCATGACAGTCAAAGCCATTGTTTCACAACCAGAAAAGTATGAGTGAGAGACTTTCTTAACTTATCTTGGAGTAGTAGTGTTTCCAGCTGTTATTGCTAGACTAAATGCTGCACACAAAAATGTGCACGAAATTATACAAGTGAAATTGGACATACACATGTTTAATTGGTAAAATTTTAATCATGAAATTAAGTAAAAGAATATGTGGGTGACTAGTACATACTTCCAAAGAGTGGAATCAACATTATATTTTCTCATCTGTTAATAACTAATGTGGCTGAATATATTAACAACTACCTACTTAGTTAAATTATATTATGCAAGCTAAATTTATAGCACTATTTTTATTTGCATTCAAGTATAATATTGCAATTCACAAAACACAGCCAGAAGCAATTTTCACTTACTGCACTATAAATAATAATAAACCATGAATGTTTTCTTGAGAAATTCTGTAAATGTTGCTATTAATCACATCGAGTATTATTCATTTTAAATTTACTTAATGAAGCCCTATGAGAGGGCAATAACTTTAGACCTAATGATAATTTCTGACATTTACATTCTCAGAAATAATGACACTCAAGAGTTCATTTGAAATGATACTAATTTTTAAAATAGATTGATAAAAAGCAGAGTGATTTGATATTTATAGTACAATATAATTTTTGGAAGTCACTTGTTAGCCAGTCACTCTGGGGAGATAAGAAGTAAAACAACTTAATGAGGCCCCTTTTATGATATTTCACCTTACATTTGTCTTATTTTCCCACCAGTGTCATTGAGTAATTCAATATCAGATACTCTTAAGAATAAAGAACTGTTTATGTAACAATGATCTTTATATGTCTGGCTTGTGTAAAAATTAAACAGTAGATTAAAAACAAAAGCCAATTTACATTCTGATCTTATTCTTCTTTTGTAGTCATTTTCCATTAATACCATCAGAGCATCTAATATTCCAAAATTGACTCATTAGGATCATTTTTTGTTTGGTTTTGTTTTCCTGTTCTCTGCTGTATGGTTCCTTCTGTCACGTTTAAGATAGTGGCAAGCATTCTCATCTTCATTTCAGGTTTCAAAACAGCTTAGGGAACCTGTCTAGTCTTCTTAGTATGCTTGTTAAAAGCTCTATATCACTGCATTTGCCTTATGCATTGAATACAGTGACTGAACACCTACAGTGTCACAATATGTGTATCATGCAGGACTTAGCAGTTGATTCCAGGTCCTTTAACAGAGTAATTGTGTAAACTTGAGGAAATTGTGTAGTATTTCAAAGCCATAATTTCTTTCTCTCTAAAACTGGAGCAGTGGTAGTCCTAATCTTTTGTCTGAAATTACATTAGCATGGAGAAAACAGAAAGGATGTCTGCCCTACGAAAATATTCCTCCTCCTTTCCACTAAACATTATCCTTTTGTGAGTGCAAAAGTTTTAGATTACTACATTGATGTTCATGCTTTAGCATGTCTAGTGGTTTTTCAGTTGTACATCAAATTTGTCTCTCAGTCACATGGCAGAATATAGTATTTTTCACAGGTAATAGTTCAATCCATGTTTATAAAATGTATTAATAACATATTTTGCTGACAATTGCAAGTTTATGTGATCTTATATAATAAATTATAATATGCCTTTTTCATGTTTATTGCTTCTCATTGAGAATACACAAATAAACCAAAATTTTTAAATAAAGAAAAATTTGATTCACTAAAAGATTTAGCTACTTTGAAGTGAAGCCTGCCAGTTAATAGGAATTTGGTACTTTTTTTTCAAATGTCTTCCTAAACTTTAGTTCATATATATGATCGACTGCAGATACAATTACGTTCAATATTGTTTCACTATATCTAAACAGAAGAAAATACTGGTTAAAAGTTTTATTCCCCTGTGCGTTGACACAATGTCTCTCAAGGAGTTTGAATAAAATTAATTTGAATTGCTTTCAAACACAGTGCCACACATACACACGCGCATGCGTGCACGTGCACACACACACACACACACACACACACACAGTCCACCCTCCCCCTGCTACAATATATGGGCTAGGAAATTCAGAAATAAATGGAAAAATGAATAAAAAATATGTCAAGATTTTTTACTAGTTTATATATTATAATGTACTGGTTGTAGCAAATGAATAATATAGATAGTTATATTTTGTCTAGAAAGATCCTACAATGCTCAAGTTGAATACTTTCTAAGACTTACTCCATAATCAAAATTTTCAGCGTTTTAATATGTACCTAGTAAAAGAAAATCAGTTATTATCACCTTCAGCTTAATTTTTCATATTGCAGATGTAAAATACAATGAAAAACTAGGATAAAGGATATGTTTATTATGGAGTAAACAGTTGAGCAATGTATGTAATAAGAATAAATCTTTTTTTTCCAATGATTTTTCCTCTCTGGCTCACTCTTCTGTTTTTCCCTTTTGCATCATTCTATTTCAAAGTGTTTATTCTTTGATATATGTATAAGTGTGAATAACAATATATATTTTTTGATAAATTACAAACCATATCCTTCTAAACATAATTTTTTTTTTATCAGACACAAATATTACAGCAATCTGCACCCAAGAGGAAATGGGAGAGACAGACCACTCAATTTTCTTTACAGCTGAAAGGAAAAACATACATGATATCAAGAAATCAAATTCTTCTTTTTTTTATTGACCAGGACAGAACCTATTAGCAGTTGTCAGTATTTACTCAGTAACTGATACTGCTGACATTATCCAGATATATTCCCATAAGAGAAATTGTTTTGTGACAGTGAAAATGCAAAACATTAATAGGAAACACAATTTTACCTCTCTTCTTAAAAAAAAAAAAGACTGCTTTTCCATCTTTAACTTTATTTGGACATAAGAGATATGGATAGCTTTTCTTAGATCTGTTGTCTTGACTGATAGCAATTTTGATTTTAGGTATTACACTATTAGGCACAAAATTTCTATATACATATTGTATTTATTCCTATACATTGACAAAAGTGTTACATTTGATTATATAAATTCAAAGTACTCTTAAGAATATATAATAATTAACCTGACTATTTTCAATGTCTGTCCTCTGGTTTGCTCTTTATTTATCCTTTGTGCTTCTCATACAAGAGAAATATCAAGATATTTAGATTTGTGTGTTTGATTTATTTCAGAAGAAAACAAAGGAGGGGATAAGAGAAAGAGAAGAAAGGAAAAATGGATTCAAACGGGATAAAGAAAATGGGGATAAAGAAAGAAAATGGAAGGGAAAATGGAAACAAAGTTTTTATAATGGGAAGGGGAAGAAGAGCTAAAAGGAAGAATGACAATAGAGAACAAAGAAGACAACATGTAATATGTATAGGTACATCCCTATGATGAATGTGATCATTATGCATGGCAAATATGTACTAATATTATTTAAAAAATAATACTGAACCTGTTTTTATTTAGATATAAATTAATTTCTTAGTTATTCGTTAGATAAATGCTTTGAATTTGTAGCCAAATAAAATCGAAAACTTTTTCACTTTTTAATTTTTATGTGTGAAAAATATATTCTATGGTACATGTTACTTTGCATGTCAATATATAAAATTCTACCTTTTTTTGTTGCAATCCTCTTTTTAATGCTGCCTGTCCCAGATATCTTTCATGAGACTCTTTCCATTCTGAGCCTTTAGTGATTTTATTATTTTTTGTATTATAGTCTGCTCATAAGATATGTTTGTTGTCTGTCAAGGTTTTAATTTCTTGTAGAAGTTATTTATTTTTATATAAAATATTATAGTGTCGTGCACTAATGCTTCATTTGCTGAACTGGATGGAATTCAGTGAAGCACTTTCTTTAACTATTTTTCTCCTTAAAGTTCTTCTTTTTAGAAATAAAACCACAGAATGCAACACCTTGAAGAAACTTTCAAATTGTCTTTCTTTTGAGTGAGGCTGAAGATTACACTTGTCATTTACTTTAATGTTATTATTTTAATCTTTTTCTTTAAAGTAATTCCAAACGCCCGCTGAATATTGTGTTTTCTGGCATATTTTTAACCAAATATTCCCTCACATAATTCTGATACAATAATTAAATTCAAGAAATAGTAGACATGAAGATACATCCTAGAGACCCTTGTTAAAGAAGGAAGGCTTTGCTACCGCAGCTGTTGAGAGTTGGGTGGCAGCCAGTTTGCTGGTGGCTGAGCTGGAAAAAGCAGCATTGGGCCAGATTGTGTCCTTCCTGGGTCTAAGCCTATGCACTGACTGCTCCTAAATCACATATTTTAACCTGCATGGATAAATATGCTGTAGGACTCCTAGGTAAATTGGCTAAGATTTTACAGCTGAATCTGCATTATGTTTTGAAATTTTCTCTGCCAGGTCCTTCCCTAGGCACTGATGTGTATTTTATATTCTCCTTGCCTATCAAACATACCATCAACTGTACACAACCTTTTGACCTGAAGGACATAGGGTACAACATTGTAGATGAAACATTTTCATCTGTAATCCATATTCCAATTGTGCTATGTTTTCAACAATATGCTTCATGGTTTTTATCCCTTTTGTACAAGATTTGGATTAGGATGATATATTACATTTAGTAGTCATTTATTTCTTATCTCTTTTAATATGAAATTATCTGAGACTTGTCATTCATGATGTTTGAATGTTCAAATATTTGAGGTTAGTTTTATATAAAATATCCCTCTAATTGGGACTGTTTGATATATCATCTGATTGGATTCAGTTTATATATCATTAGGCAGTTGGAAACTTCATGAATATTTTTTTGAAAAATTCAACCCAGGTGGTTTCTACCTGGATCCAATTAAAAGAACACAGTGCATATGCACATTTTTTAGATGTTGTCTTGGTTTTTGGTTCTTAAACTATAGGAATTAATATAAATATCTTCCCATTGAAAGCTCTTAAGTAATCATTGTCCTTTAAATTCTGAAATTTGCATATCCCTTTTTGACTAGTTTTGAATTCAACAACAAAATTAAAGGTCACAAATTTGACCTTCTGTATAGATAATAGTTTTAGTTTTCTTATCCTCTTATCTTATTTCCCTTCTAGGACCAACTGAACTGGAAGGAACCTCAGGCGCTTGGTAAAGGGATGGAGATACCATAGATTTCTGGAAGAAGGTAAATGTATTTCATTCTAGGTATAAAATGTTCATGCTGTTCATAAGAGTTATTTATGACCAGAACCACACAAACTACTATAAATTCTCTTAACTTTAGAAATTCTTCCAGTTTTGTTTTTTTTTTTTGTGTGTGTGTGTATGTGTGTGTGTAAAATATTTTTTGAAGAATAATGTGCACAGTGATACAGTTGTCAATGTTAACCATATGCGCATTGCTTAGGAGCTAACACACATTAAAATTTTAGAATTGAAATATATTTAGCATCATAAGAGAAACTACAAAACCAAAAATAAATTCATAAGAATTAGTTACAAGTAAAACAGTGCTGTAGCCTAGCTAAAGTAACTTCCCTCATATTCATGCGTATTTTAAAATAAAATGTAATTGTGTTAGTATTTGATTCCTTTCACTGTATTCACTCATCTCTTTAGTTTTATTTATGTTAACTGAATTCATGTAATTATGTTACAATTTGTTATTCACAATTTACTGATTTACATACTTAAGAATAATCAAAGCTTTTTAATATTTCCTGTCACGTTGCATTCTTTCAATAATTATCTTCAATTCCCATTTAAATTTCTTTTGGAAAAAGCAGCTATAATTCTTTAAGTAAATATTGTTCCCAGAAATAATATTTAATTAACATTAACAAATTGAGATCAGAAACTCTCAAATGATTATATTCTTTGTATAATTTGATTTTTTTTTCTGTCATTATGTATTTTACTGGTCAACTGGCCTCCAGCTTACTTTTCATCTTGTTTATCCTTTAGAACAATATTTGTCACATGCCTGTAATCCAGGTCCTTTGTGAGGCTGAGAAAGATCTGAAGTTTCAGCCCAGTCTGTGCAACCTAGAGATAGGAAGGTGTCTCAAAACACAAATGAAATAAAGTAAAATATATATAAAAAGAAAGGTAGAGATGTAGCTCACTGTGAAGGCTCTGGACTCCTTTCCCAATATAGAAGAAAGAAAAGAAAGAAAAAAGAAAAGAAAAGAAAAGAAAAGAAAAGAAAAGAAAAAAAGAAGCATTATTCCCCAATGTTTGCCTGTCTGTCTTCAGTGTCCATCAATTCAAAGGGTGTCATAGCCACATAAATTCAGGAAACTATATAGCAGCATAAGGCAACATATACATTTAAGACATAGACTGTCACCTCTGTTTTTAAGTAATACCTATAAGCATTTCAGAACACTAATGTTATCTAAAATACATTTTTAAAAAGAAAATATTGTTCTAGAGTCATGCTTTTGTATTATTTTGCATTTCTAACTATTTTCCAGGGTTTCTTAAATTTATTTGAATCTCTACCATATGATGACAGGTTTTTAAACTTTAATCAGAACAATAACATTCTTTATTCATTGAAACTGCAGGCTTAAATTCCAAGTATTATTATGCTAAATTGTAACATTATATGTAAAGAAAAAGATCTCTGGGTTTACTGCAATTTTGTGGATGTCACTTTTGTGATTTAAGCATTTCCCCTTTATGATCTTCTGTTGAGATTGCAATTACAAATTTTTCATCAAACTGAAAGCTCCCTAATGGCTGATAATCCACATTCCTCATCTCATCTCACTCTTTATCAACTTCTTCTGTCACTTTTATCATCCAGTAACCTCCATTTTTAAAGTTTATTCAGTTGACTTCTGTAAAACATTGAGTATTATGTGCTAACTTACACTTTCACTGTAACTCCTTTCTCTCCCTTCTTTCCTTCTTTATTTCTTCTTTTCTTTCTTTCCTTCCTTCCTTTGTTGTGATTTATCCACACTTCAGATAGTTTGGACACTGTTCACAAGTCAGGGCAGTGTTTTCTGAATTGCACCAAAACAAAGCCTCTCTAATATTAAAAACTTTGAACTTTGTCATTCAGCTACGTCTTGGTTCACATTTCTTCCTGTAGTTTAGTTATGTACAACATAATTGTATCAGAATACTTTGGTGGAAACTACATGAGACATGAACATGGTTGGGTAACTTAAAACTTGAGACGTCTTTGATGACTAATACAATAGTATTCAATAAACATTTACTGAGTTAATATTAACTCAATTCTAAATTGGGTGTATTCAATACAAGCTGTTCTCCAATGAAAGTTTATACATTTTAAGGTATGAGAACTAGCTATTTGTAAATTTGGAGAAAAGTTTGTTTTCTTTCAATTATCATCATTTTTAAAAAATAGGCAAACATTAAAAATCTTGAAGTATATATTATAAAATTTTATGAGCTGATTTTCTTTGTTCTCACATTTGAAGAGTATTGGACTATATAAATTATCTACATAATGTAGATTGAAAAAAAATTTACATGGCTAATGAAAGTGATAAAAAATTTATTCTCTGCTAAATATTTAATTACTATAAATCACTGCTTTATCTAACACCACTTAATCTCAGTCATGTGAATTTAGCTTTAATGTATTCTAATGATTTACGGATATAATCCAAAACCTTTCCATGGAATGTATAATTTTGTTTCTACACCTTAATCTTGGCTGATTTTTTAAACAAAATACTTATATTTAAAAATATATATCAAAAATATATGCAGTGTTTCTATAGTAATAGCCAAAGGGAAAGTGTCCTCTATTTTCTTCCTTGCTATAATTAACTTCAAATCTGAGAGTAGAGGAAACTACTCTGAAGATGACAAGATTCAATAGGATACCCATACTGGTTTTTATTATTAACTGCCTTTGAAGTCCTATAATGTCTCCAATGTTTGGTTTTTATTAATAGTGCAATGTACTGCTGTGTTTCATTATACTATGCCTGATGATATAGACAATTTTATTGAAAATAACAAGAGACATCATAGTAATTATTGTAGATCACCTAGTATTGTGGTTTTATATGTCCTTTTCATTTCATGTTTTTCTAGGAATTTGTTTTGTTGACTTGTTTTGATTGTTTTTCCCTCTAATAGAGAAAGGATAGGTATACATGTAGAGACTTATATATGTGTAGAACTTCTAAACAGTTCACGAGAATGGATTATAGTTATTGTAAAAAAAAAAGAGAGGAAAAGAAAGTATTCTAAAGAATATAACTTCATGTGTGAACAGAATTGTTTGAAGTCTCACTGTCTGAATGTCCACTTTGTATGCTTTACTTATGTAACTTGAACAACTACTTATAAGAAGAAAATATGTAATTATCAACTAGTGATTTCTTACTGGTTTTTTAATTTTGAAATTTTGTATTATCTCTACCCTCTTGATGTTTCCTTTTTTTCTTTAAATTTAAAAAAGAAAAACAAGTAGAAATATGTATTTTTTTTATTATGTATTTTGACTGTAACTCTCAGGGCTACACCATGCAGGGATGATATTCTAAAGGCAGCCAGCTCAGCCTTCACTGGAGGTCATTAAACACACCAGAAGAAGACTTTTGGTTCACTGATGTGTCATTATCGAATTAAAAACTTGTTAAAGGGCTTTTAAAGAACCAGAATTAAAGGCTTAACAAACCCACCAAATATACATGTGTTCATATCTCCTGAACTGTACATTTAGTGTTGATAGCGATATCCAAATAATCTAATTCTAGTACAATAAAAAATACTTTGAATCCAATTTTTATATGTTCAAGAAATCTGATCAAATTAAGACTTTTCAGCTGTAATATTTTCTTGGCAAGTCACATTATTAATTATACAGAATGTAATGACTATAATAATTTTAAAGAATTTTAAAGCCATCATTGCAAGTAAAGTGATTTGTTAAATACCTAGATTCCAATATAACATTTTATAAATAGCTATTTGTCAGAACTAGTAAAGAAAGCAAAGTTACTGTGATTCCAATGGTATGTTGAGAAAGGCAGCTTTTGTCAACTTTGTTTCCTACATTTTACAATAAGTAATTCTATTACATATGCTGAAAACATAGGTGATTGTGAGTTATTTAGAATGAAGTGAAAAAGTACACAGTCGATTCTTAAAATGCCCCCAGTGTTTAAAAAAAAAATCCAGCATCAGATAATACAGTATCACACCAGATCAGATTTAATAAAACTGGTACTGTACTGTTAAAACGTAGAACGCCTCTTTGATATCAGTGACTCTGTTATTATCCTTCTAGAAACCTTTTTTATATTAAATGAGTCTGTCTTAAAAAAAAAGATAAACTGTGGCGAGAGAAGAGAGTGCACATTGGTTATTCCTAGACTTTTACTATATTTTATTTGTTTTCTATATTATCTATTAGTATGCAAAAAGAGCAAGTAATTTAAAACCTGTTTAAAACCGCCATTCAAACTTCTCTAAAACTCTTCTACTGAGTATAGTCAGGGACCAGACAAATGGAGGTCATTTTTTTCCAACAAGTATCACCCTGAGTATCATTTACCAATCAGAAGGCATCTGCTCCACAGCTTTCCTGAAAGAAAAACAGCTTCTGTGCTTCTTACAGGTAAATGCTCGGGCTGATTTGATAGTGAAATGAATTTTAAAGTTGACTTGTTAGAGCAAGAATCAAGTAAAACTATTAGTATAGCTTTAAAATACAAGTTTCTAAAAAATACTATCATTTTGATGAGAATATAATTTTTACCTTAGGACAGGGTCCAGCAATATAAAGATAAGTGGACTGTGCTTCAGAGGGCCAAAATACAGTAGGCTTGCTGTATTGACAAAAGGTGAATGTTTGGCAAATAGACCACCAGAACAAATTCATACTCGTATCTTTGAAAAAAGTGTGGAAGAGGTGCTATAGGAGGAATAACAAACAACATCACCCACACGCAAAATAAAAAAAGAAAAGATAGAAAATTTCAAGGGAAAATTCTCATTTATCTAGATATTTAAAGAGAAGTTAGGAAATTACAAGTCTTTCTAGATTAAAGGATATGGATATTTAAACCAAAAGGAGTAACACCTAAAATGATAGACTTCTGAAAAGATATGGAGAGGTTAGGAGACAGGAAAATATATTACATTTATATGACTAAAGTAAAATAAATATAGAGAGCTCGTTGACAGAATTTCAAATCATGTTTCCACTCCTAAATGCTTCAGGAAAGACAGATTTTTCTCGAATGAGCTCTTAGTCTTTTGCAAGTTCTAACAGATGGAAATTTTATATCATGTATATCAACTTCTTTAAGATTCTCAAAGAATGAAATTGTACTTGGCTCTTGAAGTACATGAAATAAATTTTCTGAGTCTGTGGGGAAAAAAATATCATGGTGTCGAAAGTGAAAAAGAAAACTGAGAAGAAATTTTGTTTTGTTTTGTTTTTATCAATTATGAGATCACTTGAATGAGAAAGTTTTGCTGAACACAAAATAAGTAATGTTGATTGAAAAATAATTAAATCTAAGTGATTGTTTTCAGGGAATTTTATCAGAGAAGCGTTCATTTCACGGGGGAAAAGGCATGCTCAATTTAAAAATATCAAAAGAAAAGCAAAACCACACAATCCTTACAGAGCACCTAAACGTGCTGTCTTTTTCACTCTCCAAGCACAACACAATACTGGGGATCAAACCCAGGTGTTCTAGCACTGTGGTATATCAGCTATGTTTTGATTAAGTCAGGTTCTCACTAATGTGTTCAGGCTGGCCTCAAACTTGTAATTCTCTTGCCTCAGCCTCCAGAACAACTGAGATTACATGTCATTTCCAGTTGAGAATAAATATTTAAACTACAGTTACCTATTGAGGAAATCCAAGTCTGGTTTTATGTCTCATCCAGACCACATTTAGAGAAATAGAAAAAAAAAAAGACAAAATGATAATAGTATAGTGAAGAGGATATCAGATACTTTTTTTGTCTCACTTTCTCTGTATATTTATGGAAATGACAGTGCTTAATCCAAAACCCTAAAAGAACACATGATGGGGTAGCAATAGGCAGAGTAAGCAAACAATAAAACTTGGGCAACAGTCAATGTTCTTTTTCTATTAAAAATCATGCCCTCATGGATTCCGAAGAGTAAGAGACACAAAATCTACTTGTAGCTTTCAAAGGCAAGCACATCAAAAAAAAAAAAAAAAAAAAAAGTAAACATAAATGGAAAGAAAATAGAATTTCAATGGTTTACTTTAAACTTAAAAAGTAAAGTCCTGTTTCTTCTTTAATGTACTCCAAAAAGAGTTTTGAAAAATGATATTCTACACGCACACACACACATACACACGCATGCACACACAAGCATGCACACACACACGTTTTCAAATAAATTGAGTGAATTGTTAAGGAGACGAGCTTTGCCTGAGTATAATCCTATTTCAAAGGAAGGGATTTAATAAGCTATTAACCATCTATTGAAAGTCAATGTTAACATTTTAAATCCAAAGTGCACAAAAAATCCCATCAAACATCAAAATCATTTTATAATTTTAATAATTTTATAAAAATCATTTTATAAGTCTTCCAATGGCATACAGCTAATTTAAAAATAAAAATCTTACATATCTAAATTTATTTTCAATCTCATATTTTATGCTGCTTCATGCTCTCAAAAATTTTTTAAAAATGAATTGACATCGTTCTATTTATTGGACAAATTATCTTTTCTTTGTATCCCAGCAGATCATTTGTATGTTTGCATTAATACAATCACTGAAGCAAACTTTGTCAATGATGTCACTGAGCTTACCCTGATTTCCAACCATAAAACACCCTGATAAGTTAATGATTCCCTCTTTGCAATTGTCCGTGGAATAAGGAAACCCAATCACCCAGAAACAGAGAATCATACTTGTCACACACACAAAAGGCAACTGTTTGCTGCAAGAACACTTAGCTCTATCACTCTTATTATAAGATTCCCCACATTTGAGTTTCAGGATTTGCAACCTCAGTGGGTATGAAAACAGAGCGAGCACAAACTCCCAAAGATTGTTTCTCAGAAATGGAATTCCCAATCAGGGGAATGCAAATCTCTAGTTTTTGTCTTAGTTTTACTGTTTGCCTGGATGGTGTGGTCATCTAATATATTTAGAGTGGTGAAGTTTATACATTTTAGAGAATGCAAGGCAGTAACATGTATTATTCATTAATTCACTCATTTAAAAATTCTTTAATTAAATACTAAAATAAATGTTTTTACTGTAATTCATTTCTCTCAGCAAAGTTAATTGTACAATAGCATTTAGATGCATTTGAATACTAAGGAAAACTGTTTTATTAGCTTCAGCTTCAAATTGGTCATTTAATCTTAATTTGGAATGGATTATTTATTCAATTGGAGTGAGTTATATTCTGGGAAAATACATAAGAAATCATTGTATATAGTCATTTAAAAATCAAATTTAATTTAACTTGATATTTCATTTCCTGTATGTGAGAAATATTATTTGATGCCTCATTTTAGTCATAATTTGTCAGATATAAAAATGAAGCTATCAAATAGTAACTGAAATATTTTTAAATTTGCAGAATTGGCAGTAAGTGTGAATTGTAAATAAATTTCAATTCCCAAAATTGCATTCATTAATCAGTGATAATTCACACTACTATAACTTCATGGATCTTGTTCTTCAGACTCTCCCTTATGAGTAATTCTGTCCTTTGAAAGCCATTATTAGATACATTAAGATATATTCCAACAAATGACTCTGGCTTGACTGCTGGAGAAACATCCAATTAATGATGAAATATGAAGTGACTTGTACAATTTTTCTTATTGTAACACCTAATTCATCGTAATCGTTGAGGGAAAAAAATCTACATGTAGTCATTCTGAAATGAATTACCAGAAAATGTACATCACTAGAATATTGATTTCATCAAGATCTGCATAGATTTCTCATGTGTTCTTTTTTCTAGTTTATGTGGAAACTTATGTTTTTATGTATACAACGAACAGTTAAATGCTTTTAAATTAAATGTTTAATATGTTAATGATTTGGGGGCTTTTACTTTACAAAATTTTAATGAGTTAATTAGCGTTAAATGTAGTTTTTTGCTTTTTTTAAAAAAAACTATGTCATGTCATCTATTGCTAATATTTGTTTCTTTTTTCTTCTTAAAGTTGTGTTTGACATACCATATAGCATGAAACCAGTGGAGTTAAAGGTTATTATAGTATCACTTTTTCATGTAGTATCATATATTCAAAGAGGAAACTGAATATTACTATCACTACTAGTATCAAACCAGCACATTAAATGTATATATTATTTGAATCTAAAAACAACTCTATAGGCGTATAAACAGGATAATATAAATAATAATTTGAAGTGATAAAGTGGCCTCCTTCTTGCTTTTTGCATCGCATTATATTCTGTACACCGTCATACCTACTGCAGAATTCTGTCTGGATCTTGATATTGCAGGCAATGCTTCTATCCCACTTCCTGCAAAGCATGGTCAGCGTTTGATGCTTCATTATGCATAGCCTCCCAGCAGCAGAGCCCTGCCTTTCTAAGATTATAAGGACAGTAATTGGCTACTAATGTGTCAAGGAAAGAATATAGAACTCAGTTCCATAATGTTAACTAGAGCAAACATCAAAAATTCATCCCAGTGTCAGAATTCCTTAGATAATTAATTGCAGTCACATCAATGAGATTACACTAGCTTTTCTCTCTTCTGCCCATCTGGCTTTTGAACTTCCTTATCTGTGTACCCCTCAAAGTATTCTCTAAGGACAATTCCCCTTCTATGTTCACCTTACTACATCAGCATTTGCTTTCAAGAAACCCAACCTAAAACACAAGATAAAGGGTAAAATAAATTTGGTCCTGAGAGTGCTATGTCAGACAGCTATAGTACAGTTGTGAACAATGATTCAAAAGATTTCTGGGCTCCTGCCTAACTTTTTGAGTGGAAGTGTACTGCTTTTCAAAGATGATATCATAACACTATCTCCTGGGAATTCTCTCCAATGCTGTATATATTTCTTTCAGAGGGAACAAAGTAAGAGCCAGGTTTGCCATCCCGCCCTTCAAATTATTGGCAACATTGCCTTTGGATAGACATGTAATGAATTCCTAATCTTTGTTTCCATTGTTCCTTTTGGACAGACGTAGAATGAATCCCTAATTTTTCCAGTAATATTCAAGATGCTGGGTGATTATAACAGATTATAATTATTTTTTTGAACATCTAATCTGTTGATAGACACATGTCAGTTACATAAAATAGGTATATAATTGCTTATTTTAAAAATTTAAAAACCTGAAATTTTTTACCTATATATACTGCCTAACTTCATTTTGATTAAAAGTGTCTGAGAAATATTTGCATGCAGATCTAACTAAATCTGAAGTTCTCAATTTTATCACATTACTATGTAGAATCAATCTAAATAATTATCTTCATTATCCAAAGTCATTTTATGATTACATTTAGTTTTCAATGTAAGGTATCCCAAAAGTTAAAATAATCAGTGTTTTCTTATTTCAAAGATTCAAAATTTGCACTAATTGATATTTTCTTGCAGTTATGGTTAGAACAAGAGTTGTAGTTAAATATTTCAAAGCATCTCTATGCATTTCTTTCACATTTGTTTAATGCATCAGGAAAATGTTATTTTTGTCTATGTGTCTATAAATGAAAGAGTGTATCTATTTCTATTTTTGTTTTATATAATTTTTTATATTTTAAATGACATCCACAAATTTTACTTTGAAAATGTACGACAAAGTGTTTTTCTATTTGTTATATTATTACAAAGATCTTATTTTGAAGACAGGAAACTTGACCAGAAAACCTAAAATTTTAGTATAAATTATTTACAAAGTTTTTTGTGCTACAAGGATAAAAACATATGCTATTAAACATAGTGAAAAGACAATCATAAATTCACAAGACAAAGAGTTTTATTTATGCATTCAATTACCACTATAAAACTACTAAGCACACATTAAAATAAGCTCATCTAAATGAAAGAAATATGAGAGGATGATTTTAAGTAGTTGAAATCATTAGCATGCATCTTGACAAGAAAAATAAAAGCTTAAATGAAATAAATATTTAAGGCTAATATTCCATAGCTTTGGAGTTTGCAGTCCTCCAACAGCTAAAGCGTTATCAGAAAAATAAAGATCCAATTTATACCTCACTGCTTCAATCATTTCACCTCCACAAAACTATCCTTAAGGGAGGATATGTGAAGCTATCATTCTATTAATATTTCTTCTTAAAGTAAAAAATATAATGAAAAGTAAAAAGAGATAATGGGTTCTCATAATTACCTTTGAGCTTTAAAGTATTTCAGGATTTCTTAAAAAGAAAATCAAGACGTATTAAGATATATAATCAAAAGAAAAAAAAATCCTTGAAATCCTATGACCAATGCTAGCTGCAAGAATTGTATTATCTTTACCTTTCTTATTTTGCACAGGAGAACAAACTTCACCAATAACTATTGCACAGATAATACTTGTGCTTTTTTATAAAAGTACTGGGTGACTGACATTTGTTTCTCTTTTGTCAATATCTGATATGAATCTTTAATTTCTTAGTACATTCTTTTCATAAAAGTTCAAAAACATTCATGAATTTACTTTTTATTGTCAAAGTTTTATATGATAATCTTTTCGATGACAGTCTCTTTTTTCTTAAGCATAGAAGGAGCAAAGTAGATATGTACCATTACATTGGAATTGAGACCATGAGTCTTAGTACACTAACACTTAGAATCTATCTGTATATGTGTGCATATGTAATTATATAAATATAGTTAAACAACTTCACACAGTGTAATGTATTAAATATACAAGACACCAAACATGGCATATTCATAATTATCAAACTAAAATAAATTATTATATCTGTGTTTTGAAGAGTATAATGGCAGATTAACAACATTTAAAAAAAAATAAAAATTGTGAAACATTCATACATTGTTCATTAATTTTTGTCAAGCACAGTGTCCCAGAGAATACTTATGAATACTTTGATTTATGTCTTGGAATTCATAATATATTTCTTTGTTTATTAGGGTGCTGCATAATATTCTTCAAAGGTTAATTTCTAATTGGTAAAATTTATCAAGTATTTTGAAAGTTTCAATTTAAAAGGAAATTGATGTGTGTGAAAGGATATAGTAACACTAAATTCAATATAATACTAAAATTTAATTTAAAAAATCACTTAAAAGTGCTCTTTCAAAGAAAAACATGACAGTATAGCAAACCTCAGATATGGTAATGCTGAACTTCATAAAAGTATGAAAAGTAGAGACATATGCAGATATTTGATCAAATTTACTTTCACTATAGACAAGGTGAATTTCTGTTGCTTATGGTTTGGTAGGTTTTACTCAAAGAAGTATGAAACACAAAGAATCAAAGGAGATGATTTTTAGAACTTGACAAGAAGACACAACAATTGGTCCTCTCTGGAAGATTAAGGTTAGAAGGAAGCAGATCAAGATAGAGATGTGAATGCCTTTTTAAAGACTAAAAACATTGGGCCAGGGGTAAAGAGAACATTCCAATGATGCAACTACACATACACAATATTAAGAATGGAGCCCTGTGAATACTAGAATAGGTTGAAACCATCTATTTTCAGCCAGATGTGGTGTGCATTCCTATAATCCCAGCTCATGGGAGTCTGAGGTAGGATAATCGCCATGAGTTTGAGGCCAGTCTGGGATACATAATGCATTGAAACCTAGCTTAGACTACATAGCAAGACTCTGTCTCAAACAAACAAACAAACAAACACTCATCTATTTCCTCAACTACTAGAATCTGCAAGAGTCATTTGAATGATGAACCTGTAAATTTCTGAAAATGAAGGAAAGATTCAAGGTTATTATAATACTAGTAGTGAATAGCAATCTGTTAAGAGCAACAATATTTTAGGATCATCAAAATTTAGTATAAGATCTATGTTATTATGTATCACTTCTATGATCTTCCTGTGACATATATTTATATATACATAGTGGATACACACATCGTGATCAAAACTAAAAGGTACACACACACACACACACACACACACACACACATACATATGTTAGTAATTCTATTCTGGAAACATAATATTTACTCAAATACATTTACATTTTCTTCAACTAACAAAAACAAATGTGAGATATATTTTAAGCATATTCATACTGAATTAACTTAGCACAAGAACATTTATATATCAAACAGATAAATTCATCTCTTCACTAATTTTCCCATTTTTCTATTACCTTAATAAGTCTAAATAATTAACACATCTAAAACACTAAAACATTTGAAAGTTTTAAAAATTATTATTATTTTAAAGAAAAAAAGCAATGATAAAAAAATTTCAAAATGGAGAGTAGCAATGGTTAGTACAATGTGCACTGTTATTGTCAAAGTAGTTGATCCTATTAAAGGCCACAGCCATGAAAAACTGATTAATATAGGCAGACACCTTTGTTTTCAATGAATTAACAATTAGTACTATAGCTATCTTAATTGTTTTGTGTATGTTTATTTGTGTATTTTCTTTTCCTTTCCTTTCTTTTTTCTCTTTCCTTTGGAACAGCTTCTTTCCACTTCACAATATCTATTGTCCATTCTGGATCCTATTTACTTTTTCAGATTCTTATATTAAGGAGACAATATGATACACACACATGTGAGACTGATTTACTTCACTTATGAGTATAGTCTCAAGTTACATCCATTTCCCCATAAATGTTCTTGTTATCCTTTCTTATAGCTGAGTAGTACTCCATTATATAAAAATATCACATCATTTTATTCATTTCTCAGTTAATGAGCATCTGGGTTGCTTCCAAGATTCAGCTATTAAAAATTATACTGCTGTAAATGTTGGTGCACATACGTAGCTGTGGTATAGATGTTTCAATTCTTCTAGGGAAATACCCAGAAGAGGAAATCCTGGGTTTAATGGGACATCTAATCTTAGTTTTTTTGAGGAATCTCCACATTGATTTTCATAGTGATTGCACCAGACTATATTCCCACCAGCAGTGGAGAAAGGTTCCTTTCAGCATTTGTTAGTGTTTGATTTCTGGATGATAGCCATTCTTTCTGGGATGGGATGGAATCTCAGTGTGATTTTAACTTGCATCTCTCAAATGACCAATGACACTGAACATTTTTTCATATATTTATTTTCCTTTTGCATTTCTTCATCTCAAAAATATATGTTCATCTCAGATGCCCATTTTTGGATTGGGTATTTGAATTTGGGGGTCTGAGGTTTTTAATTCTTTATATGTTCTAGATAGACATCCCTTGTCTGAGGGACAGTTGGCTAAAATTATTTTCCACTCTGAGCATTGTGTTTTCACTGGGATGGGGATTTCACATGCAAAATCTTTTTAATAAGATGAGATCCCAGTTGTTTATTCTTTGAAGTGTTTCCTGCGCAGTTTGTGTTTTGTTCACAAACTCTCTGCCTATTCCTGTTTTCAAGATTTTTACCTACTTTCTCTTCTAATATATTTGGTGTTTCTATTTTAATATTTAGGTCTTGGATCTATTTTGCCCTTAGTTTAGTGCATGGCGATAGACTTGAGACTAGTTTTAGTCTTCTGCATGTAGAGAGACTTTTTCAGCACCATTTATTGAAGAGGCCATCTTTCTTCCAGTGAACATGTTTGGCCACTTTGTCAAAGATAAAGTGGCTGAGTATGTCTGTAGTTGTATCTGCACCTTCTAATATGTTTCACTGGTCCTCAGTCTTTTAATATTTGTTTGTTTGTTTTGCTTTGGTGTTTTTTTTCCCCCAGTACCATGTTAACCTTATTAGTAACTGTGTATTATAATTTAAAGTCAGGGATAGTGATGTCTTTTGCCTTACCTTTGATGCCCAAGATTGCCTTTGATATTCTAGGTCTCTTCCATTTCCAGATTAACTTTCAGGATGTTTTCTCCAGGTCTATTTTGAAAAAAAAATTTTTGACTCTTGTTGCAAATCTTCTATAGGCAATCAATGCCAAAATTCTATGGCTCCTCCTTTTCACGTACACCTTATATTCTCCTGTTTGCATTATTGCCATTGCTAGCATAATCTTAAATTTTTGTGTTTGCCTACATTTAATCATTATATAATCCTGAGTTCTTCAATTTAAAGTATTCATTATGTCAACATAAATACCATATGATATATTAGTTTTACAACACGGAAGATCTTTTTATATTAATCTTTTGTAATTACTACATACAACAATATTGTGAATAAGATAAAATGAAATAAAAGAAAAGATAAAATAAAAGACATATATGAACAGATGAATGTAATGATATACTTGTACACACATGTGAATATGCATTGGTGCATATACATGTCTCTGAGTATATGTCCCTAGAAGTCAATTCAGAGAAATTGGTAATAATTTAATTTGATCAGAACTACTTAACAGATTAGCTGTCATAATCAGTAGAAATCTTAAACTAGGCAATTTGAAACAAATCACTGAGACTTTCAATTTATATTCCATCATACATCATAGCATGATCCTATTCAACCCAAAGAAATAATTGAAATATTTAGTGGAACACAGGGGTTGGAATAGGAGGAAATAGTATATATCCAAATAAAGGAAACTTCTATAATGGCTCCCTTTTATAAAGTAATGTTTCCGTAATTGTTCACATTCAACAAACTTGAGAACATAAACATATTTTGGCAGATAATAGCAGTTGACTTAGAATGTAGGACACATGGAAATTTGGGATCAACTACAGATCTCTTCAAAGTCTGTGGAATAACCTACCTATTGCAGTAAGAATTCCCATATCATGGACCATTTATTTTTTCAAGTAACTAAAATTATATTACAGAATAAATTTCTACAAAAACCAAAAAGTGAGACACTAAGATCAACTTTCTGTTAGATTCTCAAGGGTTTACTTTTCCCATTTTTGATCATCTGTAGTGCTCATAACTACAGAGAATATTATAATTGTTCTCAACAACAGAAACATTTTTCATTTTGCTTACATTTTTATCTTTTTAAAATTTCAGATTATGCCTTGATATAAGACCTTAACCAACTAAAATAAATCTCTTTTCTCTTTTACAACCTACTCATACAAGTATATATTTATCATATTCCCCCATTTGTCATAATATATCTTAGCCATACATAGTAAGTATCCTTAATTTTCTTTATTAAATTATGGATCTCTTTCCTTTTATCATTTTTACCATCTATAAGCTGACTAATTTTTCAGTATGTCTTTTATGTCAAAGAGGAAATCAGAGAGAAAAAATGAGAGAAGTAATTGAAAGATACTCATTTTTTTAAACCCATAGCTGTTGATTGTATTACAACTACCTAATTTTGAATATATGAAAACACTTTACACTAAATTGAGCTTTGATTTACACAAACAAAAAATTAGATAAAGACCCTAACTATGCTGTGAACACATATTATTTAATATCCTAGTGGATTCTTCATAATTATTAATACTTTAATAACCATATATTCAAAAAATGTAAAAGGAAAACATAAACGTTCATTAATTAACAATTATTTATTTTGGCAGGTGGTGACTCTGCTTTTCAGTGTCTGGCTGTACATGTGTTTTTGTATGAGAGAAAAAGAGAGGGAGGGAGGGAGGGAGGGAGGGAGAGAGGGAAAGAGAGAGACAGAGAGACAGAGAGAGAAGGGAGAGAATGAATCTGTAGAACAGCCATACAGTGTTTATGTACTCTACTTAGTTTGCATGATTTTCTCTTTAATTGGTCCGTGAGATCAAACCCAGGGATGCCCTTTCATTTAGCTACATCTACAGTCGTTTTTATTTTTTATTTTCAAAAAAGTTTGCTAAGTTTCCCAGGCAGGATGTGAGCTTGCAATCCTCCAGTGTCAACCTCCATCAGTGCTAGGATTACAAGCATGTACTATGGCACCCAGATTCTTGCAAGGAATGTATAGAAATAATTTGAACAGAACAGCTATTCTCTGAAATTGTACGTCACCTATATGCTCTTACTACATATTGAAGTAAATAGCAAGCAGAATTAAATACTACTTCTAAGTCCTGTCTTGTGTGATTTCTTTTTTAAAACCAAACAGAAAATAATCAACAAAGAAACTTACTTTGTATCGGAGGTATCTTTATTGTGTTTCCTAATTGACCATGTATTTTTATGTTATTCACACCTTTGACTGTATTCTCTATCAAGTTATAAAGTTCTTTTCTCCATTTCTATTTCTTGATACTTTCACAATCCCATAAATTATGTTTATGAAGGCTTTTTCAGTCTCACCATTAATGTGTTTTTTTTTTATCCTGAACACACTGACCACAATGTTCATTAGAGAGATATTTATCACATATTTCTGTTGGTATTCTTTGAATGATAAAGCATCTTGCTACTTACAAGACAGGCAATGATGAGAAAGTGTATTTATATCCTTTCATGGTGCTTACATTCCAGTAGTGAAGGCTTAGTGAATCACACAATCACATTAAAGGTAAGAATTAACAGTGCCAGATGCTAAGAAAAAGGTGATCCTCTGTGCTCTCTGTTCTTTCTAAGGTTTTTGTCACATTAGAGTAATGCAAGTGGGTTTTTGTAATATTTCAGTAGATGCTTCTTAAGAAAAGTGGACAGGTCTTGTCTCTCTTGATGTCTAGTTCAAGTTCTATAAGCTTACTCAATAAATGCATCTTAAATTAAGTGCAGGTGTTCTAACTGGGGACTATTTAAACATCCCCAAACATAATTTTTCTGCCACCTGCATCTGATATACATTGGATTCTTGTTAAGATGCAGATCCCTTTGAGTCCTTGTGAATCACAATCTTTGATGGGGACTGGAAATTTAAAATTTCAATTAATTATCAAGTGATTTTTGTGTACACTATTACTTTGGGAATTACTGGGGCAGAAGATATGAAGCATATATTTATATAGTAACTTGATCCTTAAAAACACTCGCTTTAATAAGGTAGTAGAGTAAATATGAAAATAACAGATTTTATTGAGTGTTTCTTTGTCTACATATTGGAAATATTTAATGAGTACATTATGCTATACATAAGGTGTTTTGCCAAAGCAGTCAGTGACATTTTCTGTCATGTGTATGAGGAACAGGTACTCCTCTCAGCCTATCTAAAATCCTATCTTTCTTAATAAACAAATGCTTTTTTGCTGGAACACAAAGTATATGTATAAAAATAATAATCTTTCCTGACTGCTTTTCATCTACAAATATTCAGTTGATTTGGCTATAGTCAGAAAGTATAAGAAATTTTCAAGTAGGGTTGGTTGATAGGAAAAAAATTTTTAAAGCGTATCTGTTATTTTCCCTTGCCATGTCTTCTAATAACATGGTTATGCTGAATAAGATGTTCAAATTGTACATCTGAAAGGTGAAGTAAAGTGTTAAATATTCCTGAGAGAATGGTAAAAATATAGAAAGCATGTCAGCTTACCTATTTCCAGTCTTATTGTTATATGTGAAATATAAATGGCTTATTATTGAAACTATTATGATAGGAGTTGTATTTGTAATTCTTAATACATATTTTCAAAAAAGACATGTCAGGTAGAAGATTGAGTTTTCCACTGATATCCACATTCTAATCCTAGGAATTTCTGAATGTTTTAGATTACATGACACAAAATTACTGGTAATGCCGATAGAATTACAGTTGCTAATCAGAAGAGAGGAGATTATCTTGAATTATTTGGTTATGCCAAGTCTAATCACAAGCAGATATTCATAAAAATAAGCAGTGTCAGATTGATATTGATGAAGGCTGATAAGATCTTGACTAGCCATTACTTGACTTGGAAGATGAAAGAGTATCATATGCAAAGAATGTGTTACTCTTGTGGTGTAGCAAGGAAATGGATACTCACTTGCAGCCTGGAACATAGAATGATATGAAATGCTATGGAAAATTGATTTTAATCCAGATTACTTTGTGCTTCTAACCTCCAAAACTGAAACATGATGAATTTGGGTTGCTTTAACCCACAAATGTAAGAAAATATTATAGCAGCACTTGGAAACCTGGACAATATTTAACTTAACAGGTAATCTGATGTAAATTTTAAGATGGAATAAAAATTAGTTATTTGAACAATGGCATTTTGCTAGAAGAAAAACAAATACTTTAGATCTGATAGTAAATAAAGATGTAGGCAAGTTAGTTAACATACTATGTCTCAAACTCATTAGCTATTGTTAATGCACTTCTAAAATTGTAAAGCAGTCAGTAAACAGGAGCTGAGCAGTATATCCCTAAGTGCCCTCAAACCATCAGGGCCTAATTATGAGCTTTATTAATATAGAGTACAGTTGCTAGAGATTTTCATTCTCAGTCTGTAGTATTAAATTAATTGCTACACAGTTATTTTAGTGTTCATTCTTTTGAATTTCTCATATATTCTGCAGGTCAAATTCTTGCTGGACCTACTATTTGTAAATACTATTTGCAAAGAAAGACCTACTATTTGCAAAGAAAGAAATTTGTTTAATTGTGTACCTGCCATTATGTTTTATACCTAAAATATTCCCCCAAATTTTTCATGTTTGGAGGCAGAATTTCGTATGTCATGGGGTGCATGACTTAAAAGGGTAGGTTATTGTCCTCAGCTTGTACCTTTTCTCTTTGATTACTGGCCACTATGAAGTATAGACATTTCCTGTATTATACTGTTTCTGTTTTGTTGCCACTGAGTCCACTAAAAGTATGAGACAAAATAAACCTTCCATCCTGCACAGGCACTGGGTATTTTGTCCCAGGAACTGTAAAATTACTAAATTGGTACCTGGAGTGAGACATGTTGTAACTATGATTGAGAATGTGGTCAGAATCTTTAGAACTGTTTTTCAGAAAGAGTTTAGAATGGTTAGGATATGAAAGGTAGAAAAGTCTCAGAATTCTATAAGCAGAGATTAACCAGAGATTCTGGTTAAAACTCAGAAGGCCAGAATGCTGATAGAAACATGGGGAGTGAAGGTCTGGTTCAGAAGTTTTAGTTAGCAATGATGACTGTATTGGCCACTGGACTCTATTGGCAGTATATCTCACTCTGACGTAAAGCTTGTCTACATTTTGCCCATATCATAGGATTTCCATGAGATTAAGATTAATAGTACTGCAAGGGACTTTGCAAAAGACCTAGATTAATAAGGAAAGACTAATACAACGGAGTAATTTGCAAGGCAACCCAATGATCAGGGTTTGGCATGTATGCTACTGGCTGTTTCTAGCAAGGTCCATATTGAGAATCAAGAGCACAAACCAAAGCACAATGATATAAAATTTTTCATTCTTTTTAGAAAGGATGCCTCTGTTAAATTTAGGAAAAAGTGAGCACAGTACTGTCTGAATGACAGCATTAAAACAGAAACCAAGTATTTTTCATCAGAACACTATGAGTGACATTCTGAGGGCATCTGAGAAATTGTTCAGAACTCATCATTCTCAGGCTCAAGAGCAAAAAACTGTAAAGCTTTTGTTTGAGAAGAGAGTCCTACTATGCCTTTTGAGGATGGAATTCCTAAGTAACTGGTTCCTCGGAAATCATATAACTGTACTCAGCCATCCCGCCACTCAGTGGACACTAGAACCACGGTCCCTGGAGGTCAGACTACTGCTTGAGTTGGCAGCAGACCTTGGCACCAAACACATATGTGGTGGTTGTTCAGGTATGTAGAATAGAAGAGTTAAAAGATGGGAGAAATTTCCACCTACATTTCAGAAGAAAGTCTAAAAAGTCAAGCAATGTGTTTCAAAAGAGCAATGTGTGCAGCTATGAGAGTGAAGTGACATTGCCAGGAAGTTGGAGATACCAGCAATACAGAAGGTAAGCTGAGGAAAATCTCAGGAAATGTGATGTGTTAGCCCAAGAGAGAATCCGTGAGAACTGCAAGTAGCAATTATATAGAGGTGGGACTGCTCAAACCCTTTGGAGTTCTCAGCTCACCACCACCTGTATTAAGTGTTTGCCACAGAGCTGTGATCTTTAATGTTTGCCAAGGAGCATCTTGGTCATCTTTGGAGGAGGAGCCCTGTCAGAATGAGTAAGTCACTTGGGACATGATTTAAGAGTGGGTATTCTCATTCCCTGCTATTCTTTTCCATCTCCAATTCCTTGTTGCTATGTAGTACAGTTGGTTTTCCTCCACCATGCCATTTCTGCCTTGAAGCTGACTGACTATAGCCTGAAAGTGTGAGCCAAAATAAATCCCTCCTTTAACTTTCAGACATTGTATATCCCAGTGATGAGGAGATAAAGCATGCCTATGTATTGAAAAGATCTTTTCTGCAAAACATGCTCTGAACATCATGGTCAAAAACAGTTAGCTGTCAGAGCACAGATTTCTGTGTTTTCTGTTCTGCTCCATTATAAATGAATTTCCCCCCAAATAATCTGAAATAAACTCCAACTTACTAATTATCTAAGAAATGTATATAAAAAAAAAAAACCACAATGACAAGCCAGGTGTGGTGGTACATACCTGTAATCATAGCACTTGAGAGGCTGAAACAAGTGGGTCACCTTGTTTTTCTGGCCAGCCTGGGCTACATAGTGAGACCCTGTCTCTAAAAACAACAACAACAACAACAAATAACACAAACAATGAGATATCATCTCACTCCAGTTAAAATATTCACAATCCAAAGACAAGAAATAATAAATACTAGCAGAAATGTAGGGAAAAAGGAGCTTATACACCGCTCATAGGAATAGATATTAACATTACCATTGTGAAAAGCAGTCTGAGGATTCTAATAAACAGCTAAAGATATAACTTCCATGTGTCTAGCAATTCCACTATTGATTATATATGCAAAGGAGACAAAACCTTTATACCAAAATGATACTTGTACCTTATGTTTATTTGAACATACAATAGCCAAAATATACAGTCAACCCTTATGCCCATCAAAAAATAAATGGGTCACTGAGATGAAATACCAATATTTTAAATGAGAATAGGTTTAATTTGACTCATGGATTCAAAAGATCCAGTCCACAGTTTTATGGCTATAAGGCAGAATTATTACAGCAGAATAGTGTGATAGAGCAGATTCATGTTCATGGAAGCTAGGAAACAGAGCAGAGGAAAAGTCCCAGAGAGGAAGGTGATGGAGATCTGATATGGTAACCAATATTATGTCTCCAAGACTGAACAACAGATACTCCTATATTAATCACTTCAGTGACTTCCAAGCTAGTCTGAATGACACAGTTAAATTGAACAATTACATCTTTAACCCTTGTAATTTTGACACCTAAGCACACATGCTTAAATTACATTTAATCTCCATATAAACCAAATAGTAAATTAATAATTCTAGGTAACATATTGCAAGGGTCTATGTACAACTACAAATATGAGAGACATTTTCCCAACTCTTAACAGTTCCATAAGTTTTTAAATGATCAAGTCAAATTCATTTCTGTGACTCAAGAGAAACACTTACTTTTGAATCTCTATAGAAAATCAAAAACAATTACATAATCTCAAGGTACAATAGCACATGGTAAATATTTCCATTCCAAAATGGAGGAAATAGGTCTATGGGAGAATGATATTGTGATGTTGTGCATCTGCTGTTTTTCAAAAATTTCATTTGCACAGACATTGAATCACAAAAGAGTCATTATATAGTTTAAATTTATAAATACAGACATAACACAATTTATTATGTAATGTTGCAATTAAAAGACTTGGCCAATCATACACTCCTCTATATATTTTACATTTGGAGTTGGAAAGAAACTTACATGTTTTTATTGTAATGATTAAGAAATTTAAACTAGGAAATTGAGACAGTAAAGATCACCAAGGTAGAAGTATTGTAGCCTTGTCTATCTTCACTATGGGAACCTTCAGACCATTACTGTTTCGCAAAAGTAGTACTGCTTTCCTAATGTCATTGTCAGTGATATGACTAAAAAAAGAAAGATGGAAATTATTTGAGTACTTTATTGAGGCCACCTTAGATGTACTCACTGTACTTGAATTTGTTTAAGGACAAATTCTTATGTCTGAAAAGTTAAAGATAATAATTATACAATAATATTATTCACTGTTATAAGAAAGTGAATTAAATTTTGAGTTCACACTATATGCATTGTCATATTTCTTTGGGATTGAGAAAAGGAAAAGTAATGGAAAGCACCTATTAAACTGTTCTCATTATTTATTTAACTTAGGCTATCACTAGTAACTAGTATTGTATTTCTAAATTTAACATTGTTCTCAGAAGTGAAACAAAAAGGAGAAAAACCAAGAAGCAGAATTTTGTACTCAAATTCTATGACTTTCCTGAATTTAATATGAAACATTACCACTTATAATACTGCATTACATACTGAATTGTTAAATGTAGAAGGGTATACATTAGTTATATTTGCTATGTCATTGTTACAATTTTTAAAGTTCTTTACAAATATCACATCCTTCAATCTTCACAACAACGACGTTACATTACATTATTATACATAGCTTACAGAGAAATTCTGTCTTCTCTGAAAGTAATAATGTTCTTTCTGTCCATTTTGTATCTCTGTCAAATTCATATAACTTTTATTTTCAAGATCTATGATCCCCATCAGCATGTTATGTTACATCTGAGATTTAATTCAAACACTTTCAGATCAAAGCTTACTAAAGGGAAAATACTAAAGTAGATGTAAAAGTACATATGTAAATCTGAAATCAGTTGAAAATGTAGAATAGTTGTATTTCATCATGAAATAATCCATAGGTTAGGCTTACCTTTTTATTTGCTGCTATAACAGTCATGTGATTTTAAGCAAGACAAAATGAAAGATGCTTAAATATGAGACATCTGGGTAGAAAATATCTTTCACCAAAGATATTATAATATTTGTATAAATTATGGATTTTAACAAGAGCAAGTTAATCAGGACCAAAGGGAAGACAAAAAAAATTCACACTGCAGAGACAGATGCAACAATGAGCAATAAAAGTAACTTGTGATTTGCTGGACTTTTCAAGTTCAAAAAGTAACTTGTGTAAGCACAGGAGAACAACTTATAAGAACACACAGAAAATATACTCTATGAATTTTAGTTAGCAACTTTGTGCTAAATGAAATTTTGAGGAAATGAAAAAGCTGTTAGTATCAAAGTAAGCTACATTACCCAAAATGAGATTTCCAAAATGATGAAGACTTCCTTCTTTCTATTCCACACAGAACCTTTGCATTTGCTGTTTTCTCTTTCTCAAATGCCTTCTCTCAGGTACCTCTTATCATACTAAACATACTAATTGTATCTGTGCTTTAATGTCACATTATTACCAAATTCTCTCTTTACCACTTTTGTGAAAGCAAAAGCGTTTCTTTCATCCCTCTCTTCTGTTTTATTTTATACTTTTAATCATTTGTTCCAGTACTGGGGATTCAACACAGAGTCTTTCTACAGGGCTAACATCACAATTCTTCTTCTTCTTTTTTTTTTTTTTTTGGAAAAAAAATTCTAAAATTCCTAAATTATTCAATTTGTGCTTGAAATTGTGATCCTCCTGAACCTCTCAGAGTGTTGTAATTAAAGAGATGTGCAGTCACATCTAGCTTTATTTATTTACTTGTTTGTTTGTTTATTTATTGAGAAAGGGTCTAAGTGGTTATGTTGCCAAGGCTGGAATTAAACCTATGATACTCCTGCCTCTTTTTCCTATTTTACATTTTAATTCACAGCACTTAATTATGGTTTTTGTTTATTCTTTTTTCTTCTTATCCAAATAAATAATTCTCTAACATCAATGGATTTGTTGAGTTCAGTGCCTAGAAGAATGACTCTCACTCATAGGCAGAACTAAATAAAGATATTAGCTGAGTAAAATTAAAGGATGATACAGCATGATGATGCCATGTGCTACTTAAGAAATACATAATAGGTTTAAAAATAAAAATTTGAAAAGTGGTTACATTAAAATATTTTTATGGAAAAATATTATCAAAATGCAACATCATTTCAATGCAAAGAGAAACATTTCCAGTAAGAAATATTTAGCATCCAGAATAATCGATTGCACACCACTCCAAACGTGCCACAGACTAGATAGAACCAAAACTCCTTGAAAAGTATCTTGGTTAGGAAATGGATCCCAGGAGGTTTACCTGGAGATAATGAACTCTACACTCTATTCTGGGAGAGCTTTGAAGAGAGAGATTTCAACTTAACCTGAGTTTTGCAAACTAAAAATTTAAAACAAATTGATATCAAGTATAAATTAACAACTCTGATAAAAAGTAATTAAGGATTTAAAAAAAAAAACTGTCGGGGATTGCAAGATGGCCAACTGAGTGGTAGCACAATAAGAGAGCCTCTCTGAGAAAAAATAAAAAATAAAAACAACTCAGATGCTGGAATCTGGCAACATGGAGAAAGCCAGACAAAAGCAGAGGAATTCTCATGACCCAGGAAGAAACTGAGGAAAAAGAAAAAGCAAAAAAAAAAGAAGAAGGAAAAGGAGCACGGACAGAGGGTTGGAGCTGGGCAAGCCCCGATCGCTGTACCGGCACGTCTTAAAGTCAGGTGACTCACGATCGAGCTGAGATTGTGGACTGGTGATCTCCAGACCCTCGGGTGGAAGAGGCGCTGAGACAGGGAGTGGAAACAACCAGTCGAGCTGCAAGAACTTTGGTGAGTGATGGGAACTATATTCCCCAAACTGGGAGGACTGGCTGGGTGACATTTTGGAATTGGGCAGGGCTGGCTTGAATCAAAACCTGAGGGAGCATCTGCTGATGACTCCTAGTCCAAAGTAGATTGGTGGGATCTGCTTGGTCAGGGCCATGCCCCTGGTTGAAACCCAATAGCCAGGGAGGAAGCTTTTCTGGGCCAGTGGCATCCCCAGGGAACACACAAACTTGTTGAAGCATAAAATGGTTGACTAGTGTAGGGGGAGGAGCCAGCTCTCAGTGTACAACTTGCAGATCTGCAGCAGACTGGGGGGGGGTGGTACTTCCCTAGCAAGTGCGCTGCAGAAAAAAACTGTAAGCAATACGAAAGGCCCAGAGATCTCCACCACCCACTCATCTGAAGGGTGAGACAAGACAGAGAAAGAGCAAAAGGACCCAACAGTGGAACCAGGGAAAGTGAGTCCAAAAGAGGTAAATGCAGAGGAGGTTGAGAGCAGCAAACCTGTAATGTCAGAGACAGCCTCATTGTAAATAAAGAAAAACATCCGTGATCTTATCGTCGAATTTAAATCTGAAATTCTAACTCAGGTGAAGCAATATATAAGAAGATTAATAAAAGAAGTCCTGGGTGATACTCAAATAGACACAAATGAAAGAATAGAGGAACCCAGAGAAAGGAGAGCAGTCTTTGATGAAGAATATTAACAAAACCTAGAATATATGAAACAGATCCAAAAAGAATATATCAGGAAATTAAAAACTCCATTGAAACCTGGCAAAACCTTTTAACAGAAACTAAAGACAAACTTTCAAAACTTGAAGACAGATTTGCAAAATATGATTGTGAAAGGAAGGATATCTTAAAAATAACAAGGAAACAGGAAATAATGATACAAGGGCTAGAAGATGACAAGAAGATTTATAACTTAAGAAGAAAATATGTGAATGAAGATGCAGCAACAAATACAAATGAAATAAAAAGTCTATTCACAGAAATAATTAAGGAAAACTTCACAAACAGGTAACAGAAGTGAAGTTCAAATAAATGAGGCATACAGAACAGCATCCAGCTACATCCAAAATAGATCTACACCCAGACATATAATAATCTGGATCCCAGAAATCCATCACAAGAACAGAATTTTAAAAGCAGTCAGAGAAAAGAAACAGATTACCTATAAAGGAAAACTCATCAAAATCACAGAAGACTTCTCAATGCAAACCATCAAATCACGAAGAGCTTGGAGTGAAATATTCCAAGCTCTGAATGAAAATAACCTCCAACCCAGAATGATGTACCCTGCAAAACTGTCTCTCAAAATTAATGGAGAGACAAGATATTTCCACAACAAAGAGGAACTGGGGGAGTTTGTGACCATCAATCCAACCCTGCAAAGAATACTGAAGGACATTCTAGAGAGAGAGAAGAAATTCACCAGGGTTCCAGGAATAATGGCAGAAAGGCCTCAAAGAAAGGGGCAAACAGTGGAATGAAGGAGAAAAGCAAAAAAATAACAACAGAAAAATAGCATGGCAGAGATAAGTCAGAGAAGACTGATTATACCACTGTTTTATCTTGACTGATTTTATTTGAATCTCATATGCTTGAGAGTGTCGAGTCTGAAAGTAGGGGCAACTACTCTGAAGATGACAGGACTCAGTAGGATACCCATTCTGGTTTGATTGTTAAGTGTCTTTGAAGTCCTATAATGTCTCCAATGTTTAGATTTTATTAATAGTGTAAAGCAATGCTAAGTTTTTATTATATTTGACGATATAGACAATTTTATTGAAAATAACAAGAGACATCATAGTGACTACTGTAGATCACCTAGTGTTGTGTTTTCGTATGTTCTTTTCATTTTGTGTTTCTCTAGGAATTTGTATTGCTGACTTGTTTTGCTTTGTTTCTCCCTCTAATACAGAAAGGCTAGGTATATGTGTAGAGACTTATACATGTGTAGAACTTCTAAGCAGTTTACAAGAATGGATTATAGTTATTGTAAAGAAAAAAAAGGAAAAGAGTATTCTAAAGGATATAACTGCATTTATGTTTGAGTGTGTGGAATTAATAACCATGTTGCTAAAGTTTTAGTAGGATGGATGAGCAAAACTGACTGCAGTCTCACTGTTTGGATGTACACTTTGTGGACTTTACTTCTGTAACTTGAACAACTGCATCTAAGAGGAAAGTATGTAATTATCAACTAGTGATTTTTTACTGGTTACTATTTTTGTTTTTTTTTTGTTTTGTTTTGGAGATTTTGTATTGTTTCTACCCTCTTTCTGTTTCGAAATTTTTTCTTTAAATATAAAAATTAAATAAAAAAAGCAAGAGGCGGAAAAGAAAATGCTCTAAAAGAGATAACTGTATGTATACTTAAGGGTGTAGGATTGATAACCATGTTACTAAGTTTTTGTTGGAATGGTGAACAGAACTGTTTGCAGCCTCACTGTTTGAATGTCCACTTTGTATGCTTTAATTTTGTAACTTGAACAACTATATCCAAGAAGACAATATGTAATGTATCAAATAGTGATTTCTTACTACTTATTTTTTTTGAAATTCTGTATTGTTTCTACCCTTTTTTTTCTGTTTTGCTTCTCCCCTCTTTTAATAAAATTTAAAAAACTGTCATATTGTTTTCTAAAACAATTTAAAGAAAGTATATTTAAGCTAAAGAATAATGGGAGGCATTACATCTGTTAAAAGAGAACAAGAAGTAATTATACAAGAAGAATTGAAATAAAAGCATGAGGTTATATAAAAACAGTAAAGTAAGTAATCAGGAAGCTAGAAAGAAAAACAAATGCAGGGTACACTAAGTCAACATGGACTGACCTGAGCTAAAGGTATATTTTGGGAAAATGTTTATCACTAATAAATGATAAGAAAGCACAGTACATGTTTTGGAAATAGCAAAAAGCCAGATTGAGCAAAGATTAGTAGAAAAAAAAACACGAGAGAGGTATTAAAAGACAAATATTTTTGTAATAATTGACATAGCTTCAAGAAAATCTAATAGGATATCATAGGTAACTAAAAGACTATAGGAAAAGGAAATAGCAAAGAGAAAATGAGGGAAAATGCAGTTTACTGAAAAGAGACATGTTTCAGTATCTCTTAAACTGAACAAATCACTTGAGCAACAGGTAGAGCAAATAAAAATAAATCAACAGTTATAAATAATGTCAGAATAAAACAGAATAAGTAAGTCTGTTAAACAATTAGAGAAAAAATAAACAGAATAAATTCTAAATAAAATTAATAATTGTACTCACTCCAAATGCACAAAGAGCAATTATAACTTTGTAAAGCAACTAAGAAAATATTATAATAATTTAAACCTGGAATTTCAAGTCCAACTAAACAATTCTTCCATATAAAAACAAAATAAATTTAATTTTCTGACATAGAGAACTTAGTACGTAGCATATCTCTGAAATGAAATAAAGTGGTTGCAGAAGAAATGTAATTTCACAAATATATTAAATATAGCAGATGATTCAGGTGCTTTTTGACTGTAAAATAATAGTTATTGACATTGAAAAAAGTTATAAAATTATAAATAATAATTGATGTTACTTTTTTAAAAATTCTGTATTCTACTTTTTTCTCATTTTTCTATTTTGTCTTTTTAAATTTTCTTTTGTTTCTCTGTTAAAATAAAAAACTGAAGAAATTATGAAGATAGTTCTTAGCTGATAGATGATGATAAAATTCTTATATTCGAAGAGAAGAGATATTGATCAATGTTAGTTTTGTTTTTTGTTTTTTTGGTTTTTTTTTGGAAGAGAAGTACAGTTGTTAAAATGGTTTCTGTTTAAAATATGAAGGTTAGGGTGAAAGTAACTACAAATCTGAAAAAATGGCAATGAGCAAGAGAAAAGAAAGGAAGAAAGATGTATGCAATAGCCAAATAACCAATCACTATACAAGATAACTCTACAAGCAAAATTTCAACAGTGAAGTCCACAGTAGCCTACTTGGAGACTCTACCATGCATTTCACTTATTTTAAATCCAGTACTATGCTAGTTTGGGCAATTTGCATGACTTCTCTAAACTTCTCTCTTCTTCTTTAACATGGGTGTTGCAGTTGAGTTTTCCTGATAAGCTTATATTGAACATTACAATGGGTATAATGACAATGATCAATATTACCTAAGCAACTAAACTTGTAATCTTAGTGGTTGATCATTATTTTGACCCATATTGTACCCACCTCATAATTTGGCTCTATAAGATTTCCTTTTGAGAAGTGAGCTTGTTGGCAACCCACTATCAGATCCTCTCCTGTTTCTCACAGAGATATCTCTCTCAATAAGAGAGATATCTCTCTCTTAACCTCCTTTGTTCTTTGATTTTGGGGAACACAAACTTGGTGTATCTGACATATAGCAGGTTGGTGTATCTGACATATAGCAGGTTACATTATTTCCCCTATATCAAGGTCATAACTTATCAACAATATCTACTCTGCTTTTGGTTTCATTGTAAAAAGTTACCACTGAGGTATCTATTTCATCCAAGTTTTAGTACAGTTAGAAGCAAAGGAGATGAGTTTCTTCCTTCAACTGTAAATTCCACACCCCTCTCATGTACAGCCTAAAATTACAGTGACCAATGATGCAAGATGCTCACCAACAGTATGGATTCATGTAGTGTCTAAATTCCATGATGTTTTGAAACAAAACTTTCAAATAAATGGGACATCAATCTGATTTCAGTTATTTTTCTTTCTTAGTGTGTGGTTTTATCCATAAGCCTCAAGTTATTTTGAAGAATACCAAACCTCCTCAGTGTCATTTTTATTCTACAACCCTGAAACCCACATCCATAAGTGTTTACATCCATAAATCTTTTACATTCTTGTGATTACCATTCAAAATCCCTGTTAAGTACAGAAGACCTATGACTCTTTCAGGTCAGCTAGAGAAGTATCATAATAAACACATTTTTGAGTATGGTTATGGGTGCATACAGAACATTTTACTTGTATTACATCATTCAGTGTATTTCACAATGTCTTGTGGCATTTCGTCTTACAAAAACTTTCCAACACTCCACCATACAGACATTCAGTACAATAGGTTTTACTTCTGCCAAGATTCTCACTACATTTTTGGATGTTTCTCTAGTATTGAATTGTTGAATTTGCTTATATGACCATTTTGCACCATTTCAACTAGTTAAATATGTACTAACATTGCTGTTTTGTCATCTGATTGAGGGAGATCTTCATTCCTTGTGTCTGTATTGGTGGACCCTTTCACCATTTCACTGTCACAGGAACTTTGTTTCACATAGCCAATATCATCATCCTTCTATGAGTCACCTGATGATGTACCTTTGGACCTTTTCCAAAATGTGCAAATCTGTTTTTATCACGACCTATTGTACTGAATAGGGCTACTTGTACCAGAGCACAGATGGATTCAATCTCTCCTCAATGCCAGCTACTGTGAACCACACCCACATTCCATTATAGTAGAGTGCATGTTTACATAAGAGAATAGTGTCGGTGTATTTCACCCACTGTTCCCCTAGACTCAGGAAAATATATGCAAAATTGTTGGAGGGAGAATTATGTGTCTTAAAGTTCTGATTGTATACTTTTGCACAGCTTCACACACCTTGCTGGTCATCCTACCAAGTGGGTAAACACAAAGGTTGCTTCCTCTATCACCTAAGGTACATCTATTGAGAAGCATGGCCTTATGCTAAAATATACATTTACAGTAGAAAAGTACGGGATGAGTTTTGTAGCCCGATCTTCTGCCATCTTGGTGAGATAATTCACACTAAATTTAAAAATCAGTTGCTAACACTCATAAAAGATTTCATTTTAGAGAATGATACAAGCAAAAGATACAGAAAAATGAGCATTTTTTGGCAAATGTACCCTATAGTGACCAACACAATGTCAGTCAAGGACTGAAAACCATTCTTACTTTATATCATCAAAATAAAGAAAAAAATCCACATATCACCTAAAATTTTGTCACAAAAACCATTTAACAAAATCCAACATCCATCAAAGGTGAAAAATTTCTCTTCAAGTTAGGAACAGAGAAATTTTACCTCAACATGCTTAAAATCATCTTCAAAAATTTCACTATTAGTGTGTCCTATAATTGTGTAAGGCTGAAAAGTTTTTACCTAAACTACAGAATGAGAAAATAATCTTTATGCCACCAATTTTATTCAAGATAATAGTAAGCATTCTATCCAACACAATAAAAGAAAGTAAATAAATATCATAAATGTCAAAGAAATTAAATTTCAGATGACTACATGGTTTATATAGACAACTCTGCAAAAATTTATAAAACAGCTCAGATTTAGAAAAAAGTTAATTCAAAAGAGTTAAGAAGACAAAAATATGGCTTTTTCCAAAATTTTTATGTAAAGGAACAAGCACTAAAGCAACCATAATATCTTGAGCTATAATAATTGTTTCAAAAAATTAAGCGGAGATATCACTTTACTTGATGAAAGCTTAATAAAAATAGGTAAAATAGTCAAGATAGTAAGAATTGGCAGAGAGATCAATATGTAGACCACGAGAACATACAGAGAACCCAGAAATTGATGAATATAGTATACTCAGATGAACTTTTACAACATGCAGAACACATAGCCTTTTAAACAGTGTCAAGGATTTGGACATTTGTAGACAAAAATGGTGGATTTCAAGGCAATAATCATGAATTTAGATATAATACATGAGTATGAAAATTATATAAAAGTTATAAGAGAATATTTGATATTTTAAGGAAAGGCAGAGGTTTTAAACTTCACACCAAAAATAAGCTATACAAAGGAAAAAAAATAGGTTGAACCTCATTCAATTTAAAAGTCTTTTCTTTATGAAAGTATTTATAAAGATGTATGAAAGATAAACAAACTGTAGAATGGAAGAAATCACCAATATCTGAGAAAGAACTTGTATCTATACTACATCAAGGATTTTCAAACTCAATTGTGAAAAAACACTTCAATAAGAAGTGGCAAATTAAAATCCAATTAAAATGTGAATGTAGTATATGTTACTAAAATGTCCACTTTAAAAAGTAACTTTGGGCCAGGGATATTAGCTTAGCAGCACAGCTCCTGTCTGTGAAACACAAGGTCCTGAATTTGATTCCTAGTACTGAAATAATAGATAGATAGACAGACAATGTAACTTTACTGGTCTGAGAACATTTCCACCAAACATTTGATCTCAGCATGGTGTGATGTCCACACCAGTGGTTAGAACCTCATTATTGGAGGAAAAGGTTACTTTTATGTTACGTGAATAAATTAAGAAGATTTTTTCCTGAAATGTAAGACACAATTGAACAGTTCACTGAAAAAACCAAAAAGATGTCTAAAAAGAAGTTCCTAGACATGCTTGACATTATTAGCTATCATGGAAATAAAAATTATAACTGCATTGAATTATCATCTGTATCTATCAGAATGACTAAAATAAAGGTAGAAAAGTCAGCACATCAGATGTTGATATACCTGTGTAGATATGGACCTCTCACATCACTAGTAATGTACGTAAAATGCACAGGCTCACTAAAATATAAATTGACAGCTTACACTAAATCTAAATATCTAGTTACAATATGACCCAGATATTGGAAATTTATCTCAGAAATCTGAAATCTTATTTTCACTTGAAGACCTTCAAGAAGTGTTTGTAATATCATTATTGTAATAGTAAAAACCAGAAGCAATGAGGATGTCCTTGAACAAATGAATGATTAAACAGACTGTGGCTTACTGCCATTGAATTCTACTCAGCAGTAAAGCAACAAAACTGGAATCCTATAATAATTTGTATGAGTCACTGGGGAATTATGCTGTGCAAAATAGTCCCAGAAATCTGTACGTTATTCCACTTATATAATTTCCAAATAACATTCTAAAAATGAAGAAAAGATGGGGACATTTGCTGGGGGTTGTGACTGGGTGTGGAGATAGGGTTTGAAGGGGATTCATGAAAGAGTTGGATGTGGACATAAAAGTACAAAAGAGAATATCTGTGGGTATGGAAATCCATGTGTGCATACATAGTAAAGATAAGCTTTACAGTGGACTGTATATAACTGTGGTTCCACGATGTTTTAAAGGAGCATGCAAAGATGAAGAACCTATAGGGTAAAAAGAATGTCCATGAAAATTCAGTGTAGGACTAGTAGTAATTTTGCAGACCTTATGAAAGACCTGTAAAGATCTGAATACAGACACTACAACCCAGACAAGTTTTCTCTAATAGAGAGGAATGTTCTCAGGGCATCATTATGCAAACACAAAAATCAAAAGCAAGCCACCATAAATATATTTCCACAAAGAGTGACTACTACTTAATAAGCACTCCCAACAATCCGTCCAGAGGGAACCAAAAGAAAGCACTGTCATCTGAGGAGATGAAGCACCATGTGTTTATTGCCTTTGAAAATCTTTCAGTGCGACAAAATGTGAAAGTGGATGACAATGATATTAATGATCTTTACAATGTGTAGGTCTAGGCAGATATTGTTGGTGTGTTAATTTTCAACAAACAAAATTTTCAAAGGTAAAAAATGGTAGTAACTGTAAAAAAAGAAAAACCTTACAAAATAAAGATCCAAAGAAAACAATATTTGGATAACTATATAATATGTTTGTCTTTTAACTCAAGATTAATACAAAAGTTTATATAATAAAATACAGTAAATGGTAAATTATTCTTATTTGGTTGATAAGGATAATTAAAAGGATAATTTCTGCAATAAATAAGGACAATTTATCACTGAAGAAAGAAACATGTTTATTTATAAATTGTTGCAGCATTAGTGCAGAATGTGAATGAATTTAACAGTAGAATACACGAGTGTCCTGGGCCTTTACAGTCACAATCTTCTCAAGAATAATTTACCATTTACTGTATTTTATTATATAAACTTTTGTATTAATCTTGAGTTAAAAGACAAACATATTATATAGTTATCCAAATATTGTTTTCTTTGGATCTTTATTTTGTAAGGTTTGTAAGATTTAAATCACATGACTACACTCAGTATCGTGACACTAGTAGTAACAGCATGAATCGATGTAGGATATAAAATTGTATAGAAGTACATATATTTACATACTCCAACCCACTTAGATTACATGTAAAATGGAAAACTTTACAGGTTTAAAAATATCTCAAGATTGTTAATTATATTAATATCAGTATTACCACTGTGACATAGTATAGTTTTCAAAATTTTACCACTTGGGAAAACTGAACAAAAAAATGAAAGTATTCTCTCTTTAGTGAGGCTTTACAAGTGCATAAAATTTACTATTATTTCCAGAAATTTCCAATGAAATTCAGAAATGGAACTCATGTAGTCAGTTTATTAACCATGTTCATTTAGTCGGAGACTTTCACACACATTTTAATAAACCTTTTGGCCTGGCTGGATCACATTATGTAAATGGAAATGGTCTTGGGCTGTGTATGAAATATATGACACTTCATGTCAGTTAAATTATTTCTGCCTCTGCCCTGTTCATAACAGACATCTATGATCAACAATGTTGAACATTTTTGTTATGAAAATAAAGTACATTTGAATAAATGCATTTAAATTCAATAGTGTTTGCAGTGGGTTAAAGTTTTCCTAATATTCACTGTTATTTATTTTTTGTAATTATTATTTTTGTTTTGTATAGTCTCTTTAATTTTTATAGATAAATGTATATATGACAAATACATATATTTTTCTACAAGCATTTATTTAAAGATTAGTTATTAGTTACTTCAATGAAAAGGATATAAACAAAGGTTTTTTAAGATTATGAGTTTTAAGATTATGTATTGTATTTGCCTGTATTTAAATCACTTTATTGGCTTGGTTGTACTTGTCCAGTTATTTGGTAATGAGAAATAAGTATTCTTAAGTCATAGTTTCTCTATCACATTTGCTCCTGTTTACATAAATAACTGAGAATATGATTCAATGTGACATACCCTGATTTAGGTTTCTAAAGCCATATCCTTACACATTACCTATGGTACATAGTTAACAGGTTTTTGCTAATTTATTCTGAATTTCAAAGCACAAAAGTACTTGAAATGTATTCCTAAAAAATATTAATAAATTATTTTTTATTCAGCATTCATAGGCTCAAGAGAATTATGTGTGTGTGTGTGTGTATGTGTGCTTATGTTTTTTTGTTTTATTTTGTTTTGTTTTGTTTTGTTTTTGGTACTGGGGATTGAACTCAATCTTGCAATGCCAACACGGTGCTTGTGCCACTAAGGTAAACCCTTGGCCCAAGATAAAATGTTTTTATGATAATTTCACATGTCATGTGTCAACCGTGTTCTATATTGACAAAACTAGAAATAACTAAAAATTAGTTATCAATTAACATAATAAAAGTGGTCTCTTTGTTACATTTAAATTGCATACATTCAGAATGATTTATGTCAGATAAAGCAGTTCAGCCAGAATACTGGGCATCGGGCTTCAGATCTGGGGCTGCCACTTGCCCATATGCTCCCTTGAACTCTGATTCAAGGATTTTATGAAAGGAGATAAATTCATAATCTCTAAAGTACCTTCTTGTCTGAGTTCATAAATGAAGCATTATGGATGTGGGTGACTTAATTTGAGAGTGAGAGAGAGCAAGAGAGCCAGAAACATAAAGACAGACTTAAGATAGTTTAACAAAAAAATAGCTTTTTAAATTATGATTGCCCCTTTTTTGTCCATTCCACAATTGACAGGCATTTAGGTTATTTCCAAGATTTAGCTATTATAAATTGTGCTGCCAGGGCTGGGGATATAGCTCAGTGGCATAGCACCTGCCTGGCAAGTATGAGGTTGTGATTTTAATTTCCAGTATAAAAACAAACAAACAAACAAACAAAGTGTGCGCCTATAAACACGGGTGAATATATATTGCTGTGTCGTAATGTTTTCAATTTTTCTGGGAAAATACCCAGAAGGAGAATAGCTGGATCAAATGGGACCTTCAAACCTAAGTTTTTAAGAAATCCCTACACTAATTTCTACAGTGGTTGTACCAGTCTACACTCCCACCAAAAGTGGAAAAGGATTTATTTTCCCCCACAGCCTCACTGGCATTTGTTATTAGTCGATTTCTTGATGTTAGCCATTGTTTTTGGGGTAAGATGGAGTCTCAGTGTTGTTTAGTTTGCATTTCTCAAACAACCAGTGATGTTTAACATTTTTTCATGTATTGATTTGACATTTGTATTTCTTCATCGGACAAGTATATATTCATTTCAGATGCCCATTTTGTATTGTGTCTTTGAATTTTTGGGGCCTGATGTTTTTCAATTCTTTCTATGTTCCAGATAGATGTCCTTTGTCTGAGGGACAGTTGGCCAAATTCTTTTCCAATTCTGTGGGTTGTGTTTTCACTCTGTTAATTTCCTTTCATATGTAAAAACTTTTTAGCAAGATGAGTTCTCATTTGTTGATTCTTGGAAGTGTTTACTGGGCAGTTTGGTATTTGTTCATGAACTCTCTGCTTACTTGTAAGTCTTCAAGATTTCTATCTAGTTTTTCTTCCAGTAGATTTAGTGTTTCTATGTTAATATTTAAATCTTTGATCCATTTTGACTGCATTTTAGTGCATGGTGATATTTTTATACAGCTATGAAGAAGAATAAACTCAGCTATGAAGAAGAACAAATACTCATACAGTCCTTAGGAGTCTTGAAATTGATACCTTGAAATCCTACCACAAAAATATACTTGAAAAACCCATAAACATCCAGTGTCCTCACACATCTCATTATCTTGAAATTATGAATATCCTATTTTTCCTATTTAAGAAGAAAATTTAATTTCATTCAAGTAATATTTAATTGGGATAAAGGAGTTGATTGCCTCTTCATACAAAAGAAAAAATGATGTAAACAGAGTAGCTACAGACATAAACATGTAAATATAATTATCAACAAATGGAAAAGTAAGGTGCACAGAGCCAATTAAATAGGAATAATCAAGTTTTGACAAGCATGGTAGAATATTGCAATGTTACATCTTTAACTACTGCATAATAAATGTGCTTTTAAAACTACAATCTTTTGACAAGCTAATATTTTTAAGAGTCCAAAAAATATTAAAAGGAATTTTAGAAATATTTGAATGGAGGGGTAAAATCTATCTTGGATAAGACAAAATCAGAGCAGGACCGTGTTCAATAATTCATTTATGTTCTTGCTTCACAGAGTGGTCCTTTTTCATCCCATTTTCCTCAACCCTCCCTCCCTCTCTTGATTTCTCTGCCCATTTGAGAAAGATCTATCCATACTTTGTATTAACTATTTTTTATTTTGCACTTCATTTACAATTTTGGTTTCTCATACAAAGGAAATATCATGATATTTAAGCTTGTGTCTCTAATTTATTTTACTTAATGTTATTGTCTCAAGGTGCATCTATTTACCTACAAATGACTCAAGTTTACCTTTCTTGATAGCAGAGTAGTACTCCATTGTGTATAGATACCACATTTTCTTTATCATTCAACTATAAAACGGACATATAGGTTTCTTCTAATTCTTAGCCATTATGAATTGTGCTCCTGCAAATGTAGGGAATATTATCATTACAGAAAGTACAAATCAAGTGCTAACTCAGTAATACCTTTTGTTTATTTAGTTTCCAGATGTCTATAAATGTTTAATCATCTGTTTTTCTTAGTCATAAAATGCAGGAATATGTAACAGATAAATATGTATTCTACACTAAATGTAAAGATCAGTGGTAGAACATACTCATCCAACCTATAAAGATGAATGTTTTATGATATTTTTTGAAATGTCTTGCTTTATCTTAAAATTTTCAATCTGTGAATACTATTCACTTTTATTGTATATCTTGTATGTCTTTGACACAATGAATTTTTTTCCCACAAGAATGAGACTATTTTATACTGCAGTGTGATCACTTAAAATAGTATTTTATTATAAAAAGCTTTGAGTTAAAACTAGTTTATGATAGTTCTTAGGGATGTTTCAGGTTATGTTTTAACTTTGTATACAAACATATTAAAGAGTCCAGGGCTCACTTTATTTCTGGTATCTGAGAGAACTTAGAAGTTTTGAGAATACTCTGTTAATATGAACTTAAATGAGAATATTTTCTCAGAAAACAGTTTAATAAATAGTTGCATGATACAAAAATAAAAGATAAGATTATAATATGAAATTATTTCACATAGAACCCTTTATGAAGTTAAACAGTTGACATTATATCCCTTTAGTCTTTGATTTACCACTCAAATTTCATCTTTAATTATTCTATTCCTGTTTCTGAATTACTCTTTCTTTCTAAATCACAGAGATCAAGTTTTTCATATTATTAATTTCCCATCATAATGTATATGACTCAATAAATACTTGCTGAATTATTAAATAATAAATTATCTCCTAATTAAAAGTATTGGAAAGTTTTAATATTATTACTCTTTTGGGTATTTTCTTTTAGAATAAATTTTTTGAAGATATCTATTCTATGTAGTTATTTGTAATTTTTTTCATGTTTAATGTTAAATTTCAATATGTGTGTACCACTATTTAATCTGTTCCACTTATAAATGGGATGCTCTTCAGAAAGAAAAAAACTATCAAAAGTCAGAATTTAAAGTAATAGTAATTAAAATAGGTTCATGATGTAGGAAACCCAACTATTTTTTTCCAACAGAGGAGTAAAAATAACACAACTCCAGAGAAACTTATGTCCTGGCAGGGCTCCTAGAGTTCCAAAAACACACCTACTCAGAAATAGAAAATGAGCACATCTGAGAGTATACTTTTTTTGGATTTAGTTTATTCTAGTGTTCCCATAAATTCATTAAATCAGCTTCCATCCACGTAATCAACATATGATATATTTTGGGCTAATATTGTCTCTGAAACATCATTTTGAATTAATAATAGAACTGAAACCAAAATAAAATGCACAAAAAATACTAATAAAAATCTCCAATAAGGGATTAAATAAAATGGATGAATTCATCTAACCATGACCTATTTTAGTACTTCCATTTGTACATCAAACATTTGCCTGCATGATTTTCATGCTACAGACATTTTCACATCTTTGACCCTGGAGATATTTGTACTGCTTAGCATGCAGCTAAATTGCGTTCAAACAACATTTGCATATGTAGTATGATTTGGTAGACTAAACCCTGAGATGTTGCTCTCAAAAGAACAAGCTCTATGTTTGCTTGTGAATTTAGTAACTTCATGAATTTGAAATAAGAAAAAATGTGAAAAACTATTTTTTGGATGTTTATAAGAATAGTTTCCTATTTACATAGCTGGATGGTATATAAATACAAAACATTTTCTCCTTTCTAGTCTGTATATATAATTTTATACAGATACCAAAAGACAAAAACATAACAAAAGACAACCTTATAGATTTGCAATGTTTCAATGTAAGCTTTAGTTTCTATAGTTTTTCAGGTAGGAAGTATGGAGCAAAAGTAACTGTGATGTTCCAATCTACGTAATCTTCAATGTAAAATAAGTTTCTACCGGATATTATTATGAATGAGAAGAAGCAGAAATAATAATCCTGACTCAGTAGGAAATCAGGTTTTGTTTGAATTATAGAAACATAACATAATCTACTCATGAAATTCTAATATATAATATAGCAGCATAATTTAAATTAGAAAGGCAGTTTTGAAAAAATTCAGAGGCTAGAGAGATTGTGTGGGATTGGGTGGAAGAGAAAGACTTTAATAGGAATTAACCTGGCACTGAAATGTGCAAATAATTGGGTAAGATACAGAAGGATTAAGCAAGGTATAAATTATATTAGACATTAAGAACGATTATGATTTGTGCCTAGATATCCCCCAACCAAAGCCTTATGTGGTCATGGGAAGCAGACATTTTGGAGGTGGTTTAATCTAGTGTTTGTGATCGTCTAGTGACGGGATTAGGAGTGTGAGTGCTACAACTACCCTAGGGCATGTCACCTGCATACAATATAAGGGAGGGAAAGAGCTCTCTCTCTCTCTCTCTCTCTCTCTCTCTCTCTCTCTCTCCCACCCATCCTTCTCTGTTATTTATAATATCTTCTGGCCCCATGAACTGTTGCCCCTCTGCCATGTGCCACCTGCCTTGAAGCCAGCCAATTATGGACTGAAACCTCTACAAACTGTGAGCTAAATAATCCTTTCCACATTTAGCAGTGGGTGTTGGATATTGTGTCTCAGCAAGAAAAAAGTAACTTAATACAGGAACAGACATTTAAAATTTCAAATACAAGCAAAATTTCAAAAACCAGGGAAGTTTATCTGAAGCCAGGAAAGTGTCATGGACTATGTCCCATGGTCATTTCACTTATTTTGCAAAAGCAGTGTAAAAATCAACATATTTCTCTGATAAATTACGCAGGTGAACTTTAGGCTGAGATCATGGAGATTATAGAAAAAAGGATGGAACCTTTTGTGTAATTCTTTTAAATGGTCTCAATTTTAGAATCTGTACATTTAGGGATTGAATGGGTCCAGTGTGGTTAGCCTTTCCTCATTGCTCAGAAAACATATCATGAGGATAAACAAGATGTTCTTGGTTACCCAGAAGGATGGAGAGACCTTGGAGGCAATTTTGTAGTTGTATAATGATATAAACTGGCTTGACAAGAATGTATTTGCTCAATTTCTGTCTAGTCTCTATGTATTTCTATTCTTCAGTATCTTTGACAGCCACATTTAAAGTGAAGGAAAAGTTCTAGTTCTACTAGTTACATCTTAGTTATTATTATCAAACTAATATACTGTTACAATGCAGCTAAAATAAAATATCATAACATTTTTTTATTCACTTAGTTACATAGATATTTGGAGTTCATTCCAATCACTTTGACCAAAGTAATGAAGTTTTTCTCCATACAATTATTCATAGGATCTATTTTCATTCTAAATGACCTAGTAAGATGGTAGTTATAGATTACTAATGTTGAGATTCAAGATAAGAAATTTGGTAGAACCAGATTCATCATAAATTTATTTATTTTGAACCAGGATCTTACCATGTAGTTCAGGCTGTCTTTGAACTCACTGGTTTTGAAGTTACAATGAATCTCCTGCTTCAGTCTCCCAAATACTATGATACAAGGCATGCATCACCATGCTGGGCAGGACTGTTCATCTCTATCTACAGAGATATGAAGTATGATTAGCATTTAAGCAAAAATAAAAAAAGCATAAAAATCACATTGCTATTAATTTCTCTGAAAATACTCCCTTTCACTTTCTGAAGCAGTTCTAACAGTTCTAGTATTTCATTGCTGCCTTGATGTTCTGAATCAAATAAAAATGTTTAATAAAATTTCTCATCTACCTTATTCACTATATTTGATGCTGTGTGATTTCTGGTCCTTTCTCAAAGTCAAATGACCATGAAAGATTAACTTTTTAAATTGATTCAGGGCATGGAGACAGCCAGGACAGCACAACTAAAGCTAATCAAGGGAGAAGATTTTCAGAATTAACTCACAAAATGCCAAGAACTGTGCGATAAGTGTGTTTAAACTAAGAAGGAATTTTGCCAAGGTCCCAAATGCTGGAGACATGGAGCTGTATTTTAAACTCTAAGAGTCAGGAATCAGAGCCAGAAAACTTAACTAAGACTCCTGTTCCAGATTGCAATATTTCTTAAGTTATGGTATATATAAAATAATTTGGATAAGCTAAAGTTCTGTTATTGCTCATAAATGAAAAAATTTAAATTATATTTGGGAATGAGTAGGTTGATAGAAGTGGAGAAGTGGACAGTAGGGAAGATAAATTATTGTTTAACAGATGGAGTTAACACACTACAACAAATAAACTTTTAATTTAACATAGAATGTTCTTTGATATATTATCACTGTTGACTCAAAAATTCCCTACCAGTTACAAGTCTTTTAATAAATGTAGAACTGCTTCCATGCTTCCTCCCTGTTTAACTTGCTGGAGAAGATGAAAAAGAAAAGATGATTAAGTGTAACTCAACCCGAGTAGATTAGTGGGGAAGAAGCTGGATCATTGGAGCACTATATTCATAGTTGAAGACAATATTTATGGACAGGGGCCCCGCTAGAGGAGTGGGATCTCTGGGTGTGCTTCTGTGGAAAGCACGTCTTACTGCTTCTACCCCTCTGTATTCTGCTTCCCATTAGCCATGAAATTTTGGTCATCATGTTTCTACTTCAGTGTCAGCTGATTATGAACCAGTTGATCTCTGAATGTGTGAGCTAAATAAAACCTCTCCTGCTTTGTGTTGTGTGTGTTGGTATTTTGGTGTATTCCAGGAATGAAAAGCTGATTAATTCAGAATTTAAATATCCACTGATATGTGGAAGGTTGTGCAGGTAGTTTAGCAGTGGAGCACATGCCTAGCACACACAATGCTCTGGGTTTGATCCCCTGCACTGAAGAAAGGAGAAGAAGGAGAAGAAAAAAGAAGGAGGAGAAGTAGGAGGACAAGGACAAGGATAAAAGGGAAATAATCACTGATTCCACCAAAACTGTAGGGTTTGTTTACTAATATATTGGAAAACAATGCCCTGTCATATACACTAGTACAGGAAAGAAAGAAATGAAAAACTAATTCTAGATTATTTCTGCATGTTTTAGAAAATACAAAATCTTGTAGGAAAATATAGAGTACTTTTTAACATGTGGCTAAATATAACACACAATTTATTTTTAAATTTATTTTCATTTTTATAACACTTGCCATTTGTGTTTCTAGGAAGGTAATGCATGCATATAGTACCAAACTCAGAGAAACAAGTTTAGAGTAAAATGTTGCTCTATCCTCTGTAGTCAAACAGCAATCAACATTGAGGCAACTGATGTTCACTAACTTTTCTCTGTTCATATATTTTGCACATTTTCTTGTTGGCTGTGTGGTTACACTAAATGATGTCGACTCAATTGCCTTGGGATAAGTAAAGCACATTTTTTAGTGTGTCTTGGTGTATCATGGCCCACTACTTAGAAAGGGACTCCTGGGGAATTGGGTCCCTGGGATTCATTTCACGTTGCTCAGCCATCTAGGCATATGGACACTGTTGCAGCCAGATTGTAAGGGGGCCTAGCTACGGTCTGCACTGGTAACAGAACTTGGCAACTTCCATGTGATGCTGGTAGTATTGGCATATGGAATAGAAGAATTGTGAGGTGAAGGAGGCTTCAACTCAAATTTCAAAGGAAGAGCAGGGAGACAAGGAGATCCTAAGAGGACAGTGTGTGACACTAAGAATAAAGCTGAAAGTCCAGCGGAGAACACATTAAGTTGGTTATGCCAAACATGTGGAAAATTTGCTGAAAAAAGTTGTGGGTAGAGGGCAGAGCCAGCCCAGGGAAAAGACTATGTGGGCTGCAACTAAAGCCCTCTAGAACTCACATTTTACCACTGTGTGCCATGGATGCTGGATATAAACCTATCGGATTTAATGCTTTCCCTGCTGACTTGCCTTTATGATTGTTTTCTTTTCCTCTTGTCCTCCCTTTTGGTATGGGAATGTTTGGCCTGTGCCATTGTCCTTTGAGAGTATGTAACTTGTTCTTGATTTTTATAGACATTCACAGCTCAGAGTTTGCCTAGACACTCAGGAGGGACATTGACTTGGACTTTTGCAAAATGCTAGAACTTCTAAATATAGGGGAAGAGATTATTGTGTTTTTATTTGTACATTGAATAGTTGTATTATTTAGGTGTAATTATGAATTTATTCTTGTGTTTGGTTAGAGATTAAGCATGGTTTAAGAGAGATATTTGGATGTCAGGCTGATAAGAGTAAAATGTGATCATTATTAAGCTTAGTTGTGTCACGTTGATTGGCTTACAAGCCCCCTACGGGATCAGTAAAGCACACTTCTGGGTATATCTGGGTGGGTCATGACAGCATAACCTTGGGTAATAATATATGGTCCCTAACTACCTCTCCTCAGGTATTGTTATATGCTCTTCTTCCCTGATGCCATGAACTAAGCATATTTGCCCTTTCACTGTGATGTTTCTGCCTTGAAGTCAGCTGACTATGGACTGAATCCCCTGAAACCAAGAACCAAATGAAATCTCTTTTCCTTTAAGCTCCAGGTGGTGAGTTTTGTGCCCCAGTGGTGAATAAATTGACTACTACAGTTGGTTTACCTTTAATAAATAAATAAATAAATATCCAATTAAATATTTCTGAGCAGTTTAGGATTTCTTTTTCTTTGATACAGTAACTTGCAAAGAAACTTTGGGGAAAATATTCTCCTTTAAAGATGATGGCTCTTTTAGCTGAGAAATTCTAACATATCCTCAGATAAATTATTTTCCAGTTTTGAAAGTATTGCTTTTGATGTTTAAAACTTATCAATTGCTACTCTCTTTATACAAGATTAGAGACTTTTACCTTGACATGGTTTCACCGATTTGAACCCTCCTATTGGCCATTCCGAGTTTATGTTCTGCTTTCTTACTATACATCACTTATTTTACTTCTGCAAAAGTCCTAGCTTCTCCTCATTTGGGAGCTCTACACCTGTTTTTCCCCTGACTGGAGAGCTCTTTACCAACTTTGCAGAGCTCCTTTCTATATATCTGTTAATTTTCTGTTTAAACATCCTGAAAGAGGGAAATAGATTTTTAGCCTATAGGACGGAAATCAAAAGATGGAGGATCAAATATCAAAGAAAGGGAAATGAGATTTGAAAAAGACGGAATTGTGATGTGTTATGCACATGAACAAAGTGCCTATAAGGAACACAATCATTATATACTATCTACATGTACAAATATATATGGAATCCAAGAGATGAGGGTGGGGAAGAAAAGGAGGTAAAGGCAATGTAAAAGAATCAAGATGTGGCATGCAGATATGCCAACTCCCCTGGAAGAATGTAATCATTATGTAGTACAAGCTCATGCCAAAGAAAATTAAAATAAATAAATAAGTTATAAAAAGTCCTGAAGCAAGCCTTCTCTCGACCTTTGCTACATCGCCTACCCTGTAGCTCTCTTGTATAACGTCTAGCAATTACAATCACTTAACTTGCAATTAGGCATTGAACATCTGTTTCTTCAAACAAAATGTAATGGATCTTCCAAGTTCACCTCAGTGTCTTTAACTTTGTCATAATGATGTACATGTCAGGCACTCAACAATATGTAGTATAGAATTTGATAATTAAAAAAAATAAAAGAAACCAGTAAAGAAATAAGAATTTTATTATTTTTTCTAAATTTTTACTAAAGAAATATTTTAGCTCATAATTTGTTCTCCATCTGGTAGGGACTAGAAATAAATATTTACCACTAATTTGGATCTTATATACATAGAATTTCAAAGGAATACTTTCAACAGATACACTAAAATGCATCAAAATCATTTATGCCTTGTCATAAAGGAAAAGCATTGTCAATTCTCAAAGAATATTTTTTTGAAAAATGAATGCTGAGAGATTTAAAAATTCACCTCCCTCAAAATTTTCATTATAAGGTTATATTCAAAGTAATGAACACAACAAGCTCCTAAACTGAATGCTCATTCCTTATGGAAGAAAAAGTTGAGGTAGGAACAGGGATAGTACATAATTTGATGTCATAAGAAAATATATAGTATTTCTAATCCATTATGTACTGGAGAGTGGAACACTATATGCTTCACTTTCTTACATGACAGAACTAGTAACACTTGCCTAATTTGCACTTATATGTAAAAACCCATAGGATTCATTTTCATCTTAGTGTCTATGTTTGCAGAATGCCAATGTGTAAATTAACACATTTCTAGTACGTGGAATTTCTTCCTTCTTGAAACCAAATATATTTCTTTTCTTCTCTGTTATCAGATGAATGTGCATGGTGTAAGAATTTGATTCCATAGGAGTTCAGCATCACATCTACATGAGAGGTTTTACACAGGAAAACAAACTCAATATCTGAGTCATCAGCCACCTGAGCAATGTTGGCATTACATGCAGGTAGTTTGGACCAAACTTGTACATCAGCCCATACTTTCACTTTTCCAGTGCTGATATAGTCTCTGCATATTGTACAATCTTGAAGTGACTTGTTTTAACAAGAAGACGCAAAATCTGATGGGTAAAGTCAATCCTGCCTTTTCAAATTTTCTTCTTGGCTTTGTGATGCACCATCATGTTATACCCTTGTGTCTATGTTACATCTTGTGCTATATTCTTGTGACTATAACACAGTTTTTAGCTTAAGTAAGGTAAAGGGTTCTGTTTATTTTTAAAATGAGTGTGATATACTTTAGCTCTTCCTGTCCATATTGCTCTCTCCTTGAGTTGTAATAAAATTTTGGAATCTGCATATGATTACATATAGGACAACACCAAACCATATTTCTTCCAGAAACATTCTTATCAATAAGACATGATGCTAATCAAGAATGTTCAAAATATGAGCAAGAATTTGGAAGTAATCAAGGCCAATATTCATGCACTGGCCAGGCTGCCAGGGTCTAGAAACAAAGCAGTGGAGATAGACAAGGTCTCAGATTACATGTTTTATCAGAACTTGTGATATTTCAACAAATAGCAGGGAATTCCACTTAGAGCACTTAGTTTATAATAGCTTTTAAAATTGAATAACCAAACTATGTTGAACATTCCAAGAAAAGACATCTGTCAGTAATTTTGGTATCTAATCTGTGTTTCCTCTAGTAAAAGTGATATACTCCTAGTGCTTTCTAAAATATCACATAGTCAGAGAGAATACATTATCCTAGACACAGAAAGCCTGTGCTTAAGAGTTAGGAAAGCATATTGCATACGACCATTGATTAGTAGCTTTATGGCAACAGTATATACAATTCAGTCTTATTTCTGATCTTTTATATTATTTCTTCTACCACATTTCTCTTTAAGAGAAATAGAAATATTCTGTCTATACCAGGAATGTTTTTGTTTGAAAACTGATGAGTTATAATTTTAAAGCATTTATATAAATCATTGGAGTAATATGCAAATGAGTAATGAGAAGCTGAAGAAGAGCTACCATGTAATGTTTGTCACATAACACTTCTTTTGAAAACTTGATTCTTTAGAAGTTTCTTACTATTATTTTAAGTTTCAAAATGAGCTAGCACTTATAAATGTTCACATATAATAGTACAGCAGACTATGGATAAACGTTGGGCAAAGGATCACATGGATATTGTTTTTTATTAAGATTTTAATGGTTTCTAAGCTTTTTCAAAAAAGACCATATTAAATTTTATAGTGGCTTTTATCAAAATCGTCTCTAAAAATTATGAATCTTTCATTCTCATATATATCTTTAACAATCGCTTATGGTGTGTTATAAGCATAATGCTGCTTTATAAAGAATATAACACCACATAGCATCTTGAGAAATTTAACCATAAGATAATGTTAATTCATTAATTTTTCATTCCTCAAAGCAAAATCATCCCATGCTATCTTTTCTAGCTCATCATAGTTTAACGCTTACTGAGAGATTATTAATGGTTCAATTAATCAAGCTCTTTGTAGATGGATTTAGAAGAGGATTTAAAATAGATCACTGACCAAATAGAATAAGCTTAGTTCATATTTTTAAATATTATGATTTCAATATATACTGGTCTTTGTAACAAAGGCTGAAGCATCTACAGTTTGAGGACGATCAAAAAAGTTAAACCACCTAAAAAACTGAAAGAGAAAAAACTGATATGTGATGACTTCTCTTTTCTAGATGATAAATTTTTGTTGCTAACATTTTCATTGTTTGGATAAAAAATTTATTATATTTAATATTATTTTCTTTCTGAGCAACTTATACTTACTTTAATTATTACAAGTTATCTATGTTGTTGAAGATAAAACTGCTTAAGAAGTTGAAACACAAAATTCAAGTTACTGGAAACACTCCTATTTTGCATATGTATATATATATGTGAATGTTTTTATACATTTATATAGAATCCACCAAAAATATATGCATACTTCATAAGTTTCTCATACTAATAAATGTCTGGACACTGATGGCCACCACATTGAATACTTCACATAATTGTAGAGACCAAAAGTAAAGTGTATTAATCACATGATTCTTCATTAAATTTAATATGAAAATATTTATAGAAGTTTTTCTTTTCCTGATGTATATATCTTTGTCAGACTCTATATTTCCAGAAAGAAAGATTTATTCATAAAACATTATGAAAAAAACAAGTCTTCAGTGGAGGTAAAATATAGGGAGTGATGTAACATTTTATATGTTAAGGTATAAAGAATCATACAGTGGAAAGACATTTATAGGTTTTATAATTATTTTAAACTAAAGCCTTAATTTTATTTACAGTATTCAATTATATATTCATGTTCTCAGCAAAACACTTTATTTTCTTGAATGAGAAAATATTAAGTATAGATTTATTATACAGATCCATTTCTAGAGGTATTCCTAAATATCATCCTTGCCTAGCATGCACAAAGTCTAGAGTTTGACCTCAAGTGTTATGATTTATGTATAGATGTCTCCCCAGAAGCCTCATGTGCTCATTGGTGGGGGCTTTCATGAGGTGTTTGGACTTTGGGATCATGATACACACGAGTAGATTAGTGCACTGAAGAGTTTATAGCTATATGTGAAATAGGAGGTAAACTCTGGTTGGAGGAAGTGGGTCTCTGAGGGTGGAGCCTGACTAGTCTAGCTCTCTCCTTCTTGCTTGAACTCACTCTCTCTCTCTCACTCCTTCTCTCTCTCTCTCTCCTTCCTGGTGACATGCTATGAGCTGTTTCCCCTCTTGTGACCCTCTGCCATGCTGCTGTGCCTTGGAGCCAGTCAACTATGGACTGAAACCTCTGCAAACCGTGGGCCAAAATAAACTTCTCCTTCAAGCTTTTAGTGTTAAATATTTTGTCCCAGCAATGAAGAAAGAACTACTACATCAAGCATCACAAAAATAGTATACTGCTTCAATAACTAGTGTTATATTATTTTAAACCAAAAATGTCACAATATCTTTTAGATAAAAAGTGTTGAGAAACTTTTCATTTTGAATATATACTCCCTCTGATACATTTATGAATATTTTGAGATATGTACATATATGCATATGAATGTGTATATATATGATCTGAAAATGTAGGCCTTTCTAAAATCTCCTGGAGAAAATGTATCTATTTCCTACATTTAGAGATGATGATTATATATGTTACCTGTTTAACATGTGAGAATTTAAAATAGGCTTAAAATAAAAACAAGGTCTCTGTTACTTTTCATTGAACTGATCTAGCTCTAAAGTCAGACAGAGCACCTCCTGAACTGTAGCACAATAAGAAGTATTAAAAAAGTAGAAGCAAAAGGAAGTCTGTAAGGGTGAATAAAAGTAAAGACTTAATGGTACTCAAATCACAAATAATCCTAGGACAGAAAGAGGAAAAATATCCAAGAGGTTGGAAATGTCAGTGTTGTTATGTCATGATCAATTCAAGAAGCAGATGCACAAATATAAATACAAAATGATACCACTCTGCTGATTTTTCCAAGTACAAAATGAATTTGCCCTGTGTTTCTCTACATAAGAGTTTATAAACTTTGTGTTTAGGTTGTGTTTGCCAAACCACCCTACCAGCTTTTGTCTCAACATAAATTCATTGAGCATTCTAAACTATCAGATTCCATTAGCTGCTTAAAATTTCACATGAATGACTCTGGAATTACACACTATAATAATATCCTCTAGAATAATTTAATAATAATTTGACTAATTTAGAAGTTTTATTTTTATTTATTCTACCTACCAACATAAAAATGGTTACACAAATATAAATTTTTCTTTAAAATTAATTGAACATAAGAAATACCATTTGTGATTTTAGGGAAAAAGTAATTATCTGGTTCCATTTGTAAAAATTACTTTTATATGTCTTTGATGTAAGCTTCACTCAAGAAATTACATGGGATAATTATGGGGTTTTTTTGGTAACGATTCAGCTATTGGACAATAAAACCTAAACCACAAACACATCTAGCTTTAAAGTGTGTAAAATTTGAAAATATTAACTTAAATTACAAATTACCATTACTTAAATTACAAATACATAAAGCATGTGCCTCAGCTGTTTCCATCTATAAACAAATCTTAATAGATCTAGAATTCATTTTATGCTGCTTTCTCATCAATAAAAGTCCATATAAAACTTCATTGACTATAAAGTTGCTCTTCTTCTGACAATTTTAAATGGGAAATACAATACGTCAGTGATTAGTATGCAAGAAAAGATTAGGAATAAGAAGACTATTTCTTAAGTGGATGTAGAAAAAATAAAATAAGACAAAAAGAAAAAGACAAAAGCACCTATTTTCTTCTGCATATTTGCACAAAGATCCAAAAAATCCATTCTACTTTTTTTCTAGTTTAGTTTCTCAATCATATGCAGAATATAGTGTTGCTTGTGATGTTGAGAATTAGCAAAACCTTTTTCTTTAATCTCCAGATCATAGTCAACAGCACACTTTGAAAGTTTTGGTGATAATGGAAACAGGCAGTAGAGAAGCAATGGATCTGCTGACTGAATAATGAGGGAAAGGAGTAACGCTACAGAATCCTACGATTCCAAGGTGCATGGTAAAAGCACTAATGTAATAGTCATTTTGTGTCTCATTTAAATACAAGTCTGTTTCTATCTTTAGTCTTCTAATTTCACAAATTAGATGTAAAACTCTCCTCATTCATTATAGGTAAAGAATGATCAAAAGAATAGAAATTTTCATCACAAAGCTAATTGCATTGTCAAATTACCTCATACATAATGAATCATTAAAAATGATGTATTCTGTAATAATTGTATGCTGCTAAAGGTTAAAATAGCTTTAACATGTGGGAAAAGAATTATAATTGAAATAAATTCAGCTCTATATTGCATTTGCCAACTATGAAATTACTTGATTATACTCGAGTTTTATAAACTTTATCTAATGCAAGTACTAATATTTTATGTGCTGAAAAGAAAATCTTCCTTTTCATAAACACTCTGAAAAACTTCCAGACACCTTCACCATAAGTTATGGGTAATTAGTTCTCCAGATCACTGATCTCTAATTGCAGTTGCTAAACAAAAGTTATTTCACTCCCAAAGAATCAAATATCAAGTACTGAAAAATCACATTCCTTCGTGTGTCCAATGAAGACTTTCTCATTAAATTTTTGCAAACTCAAAAGCATCGATTTATCTATAAATACATAAATTAATTTTACAAATGGATCCTTTAGGCAGTTCTACTGTTGAGTTGAAAACAGCCATTTTTCTATGCCGAACAGAGATAGAAATGAGTTCTGTGATATAGATACCATAAACAGGCTTAAATACCAACAGAATAAGATCAAGTTCTTATTATTCCATGAGATCAAGCTGACCTCATCTATCAAGGAAAATTATATTATGATAAAACTGTGAGATAAAGATACCACGATGGATATTATGTATCATATAAGATCGTGAGGATACAAAATGTAGGTAAATTATCAATTCTCCACAGTACAAGTAGGTTAGTGAAAGATCGTCACACAGGCATTGCCTAATAATCACATTTTATCCAGTCAAAATGAGATTCAGTAATCACAAAAAGCTTGCAAGCATTTATTTTCTGGTTGAAATGATTCTTGATGATCATAAACTGTGATTGCTGCTACTGTTCTGCAACAAATCAGAAAATACATAGTGATTATGCTAATAACACAATTTTGAATTTTAAGAGTATAGTAAATGTGTATCCCAAAGTTTATCCCCAAATATCAAAGTTATTCCATACAATGGTGACCTTTAGAAATAAGCCAAGAGGTAAAGGAAGAAGAGGACTCATATACTTGGTTTGTGGGGCTCACCTAGGTCATTAGCCTTATAAAAGACAAGTTCAATCACCAATGCTCTCTTATATGTGAGATATCTCAAACATACAACTATAAAAGACAAAAGAACAGCATTATCTCAAGGCTCAGAACACAGCAAGTCACTTGAAGTTTTTAAATGGCAGACCAGAATAACTTTTGTTAAAAAGAAGCAGACATACTGAAAATAGACTGGTTTCACATGTTAGTTATTGAAGTGTCCCAATTTACAAAAATTAGAATATAAGTTTCTATGATATGTTATCAAATCTTATTTGAGTAACTATGTAGAATTTATGCTATATTTTCCATTTTTTAAAACAGATACAGTTTTTTAAAAAAATACACATCATGAAAGAAACTTTAAAATGTAACTATGAAGTGAATAGTAAGCTTAATGAAGGTAAAGATCCATTTCGATCAAGTCCTAACTTTAACTTTTTAAATTTTAAGCCTCACTTCAGTCACACTGCCACCATCTCTGCTTTCCTCTGACCTTTCCTGCCTCATAAAATTTGTATAACTATTCTTCATTTTTCACTTGAAAATCTTACCTACTCTCATAAGTTAGATTGACCCACTCTGAAGTCCAGAAAAGTTCGTGAAGCCATCCTCCTTGGCAATGAATATCATGCTTTGTGATTTACAACCCTGCCATGCCTCCTTCATTCCACTGTGAGATCTTTTAGGTAGGTTTATTTAGGTCATAGTTTGTAGAAATCCCAGTCCATAATTGGCTGGTTTCAAGGCAGGGTGGCATAGCAGACAGAGGAGAAACAGTTAAGAAACAGGGTAAAAAGTAGCAAAGCAACAAGGAAGGGAATTTAACAGCTTCTTTCTGCCTTTTTTATATTGTATCTAGGCTACAGGGATTAGGTTGATGCCAAACCAATTAGCGGAGTGATTAAGTAATAACACACCCTTAATCCCAACGTCATGCACTCTAGATCCTGTCCCTCTGAAAAAGCTCCGCCTGTGACCATTTGAGGCTTGAGGGGAAGGTCCTAGATAAAAGTGATAACAGGTGATGTTTTAGTGAGACAATTACCTCACATTCAGCTCCACTTCTTAAAGGTTCCACCACCTGTCAACACTGACAGAGTGAGGACCGAGGTGTTAGTTCCTTACACTTTAGAGGGAAACAGCATATCTAGAGTACAGAACTGTTCTAGGTATCTCAAGCACTTGAATCAGTAATGCTTCCCTTTTAGTTTGGTACTTGCATAAAGATTAAGTAAACAAACATGTTCTCCAAATTACAATCAGGAGAAAAAAACTACCATTATATATCTTTTTAACTGGATTAAAACATTATAGGTGAAAGAAAATAAAACAAAGTGATGTGTTCAAGTGGTAAAAAAAAAAAAGTAGAAACTTTAAGATTAAGAACCAGCTAGTCTCTGAAGATTTATAATTTTACAAAAATGCTATATGAAGAACTCAAAAACTATTTTTTAATCCTATGACAATCTCAGTTCTGTCACAAATCAGATGTAGATTCACGAAAGTACTGAAAAGCTCATCCAGAAATAGATGAATCTGGTTGAAGAACTGTGTGCTAAGGTTATAATAATCAATATTCTGTGTAAAATGGGAAAACAAATGGAGAAGAGCTGTTGGATGATAAAATAGCACATTCTTTATTTTAAAAGGCAATTTAACAACTCATGATTAAAAAGGGGGGAGAGATTCGGGAAAAAAGAGGAATCAAGGTATACATACAGGTACAAATTCCCTACGATGAATATGATTAAGGTCCAAATTCCCTATGATGAATATGATCACTAAGTATATCTAAACTGTACCAACAAACTTATTTTTAAAAAAAACTGCCTCTAATCACAAAGTTACAAAAATTTATAAGCTATTATCAATAGCATTATTATAACTATTGAAAAATGCCTAATATTGGAGATCCTTAGGCCTTAGGATATCAGTCATAGGGAAAATATTTAAGGCTTGAAGTTTTTCATAAGTCATACAGGAGAAATAAAAAATGTTTTATGTTAGGTTGATATTTATAACATGCAGTAATAAATGATAAAATGATCTTCAAGAAATGTATAATATTTTGAAAATGTGTTACTTATAGATGATGGAATAGGTTTTAAAGAGAGAATGTATCATTTATTGATACATGGAAAAATAAGATTAATAGAAAAATGAATCGTTCTACAGAATCCTAGACATTCTAGCAGTCCAGGTTTTTTTAAAATGCCAAGTTTTATTACATTTGAAATTCATTGACCTGAAAAAAATATTTACTACGTGTTTAATATGTGCCAGAAACCATGCTAAGAGCTAGAGAAGTGATAAAAATATTTTAAAAATCTGCTATTTTACACAGTTTGCATGCTAATGTACAAAGATTAAAACACTGAGCAAAAATGGTACATTTAATAGAAAAGCAAGAGAATTCAGGAACAGTATATTACAACACTATACAATCCCCAGATCCCTGATTATAAAGGCAAGTAAACTAGGTTGGAAGTTTCAATCTACTACATTCTTTCTAGCTGTGTGACTTGAGACCAGATTTATAAACTCATGTTTCAGCTTTGTAGTCTATAAAGATGAGACAATGAAATATTATTTATCTTGTAGTGATTTATGAAGATTCACTTAATACATATCAGTAAATGTGTAAAAAATAACAGGCATTGCTATTCATATAGCCTAAAATTGCCATAAAGATGTGAACTATTGAAACATTTTCTATGAAATAAATGCATTTCCATTAATAATCTCAATGGTTATCTTCTACAAAATTTACACATTTAATGGTGAAATTTTAGTGGCTGAATAACTTTTCCATATTAAAGACAAATTAGAAAAGGAACACAAACCATATAAATTTAGCAGTAAAAATATAACTTTTTCATAAGTAAAAACTATAAGTATTTAATAATAGAAAAAATGTGCCATCTATAAGGGAAAAGATGGCTAAATATGCTACAAATTCCTTATTTATTATTATTTCTTATTCTAATTTTTTCATTCATCTTTTTTTCTCTAAGCAGGATGTGCATGTATATGAATGACATACACACACACATACACACACACACGGGGTGTAGAGTATGAAATTGTTTTAAAAATTTCATCAAGTGATTATAGTAAAAAAGGCACATCACAAAACCAAAACAGAATAGATGACATAGTTACAAAAATTTTTTATATTAAAAACCTTTTAAAAAATAATACAATAGGAATTCCTATGCCTTAGAATGAAAATGCTGAGAATGAAGTTAGTAAATTTGATGATCAGTTTCTGAAGTCAGTCCCTATAATTTTAGTCATTATAAAAAAAGAAAACAGAGAAGACACAATAATAGACTGGATAGCTTAAGACAAATATTAGTGGAAAGAAAAGAATATATGTATTTGGCAATTTAAAAAAGCATAAGGTAAAACACATGTGATATCCATATCTGCATATCTTAAGGAAAATATTAATTGAAAGAATGTCTACCATCATCAAAAAGAAAAGATAATGTAAAAGGTCAACTTTCATTAGAAAATGCTATATTAAAATTCAATTTTAAAAATAATATAAAAATGTTCTCAGTTTCTAGCCACCTGATGAAAAACATAAAAACAATGGAAAGATATTTTCAGATACACAAGGTTTCAAAAATGAATTATGCAAGATAAACATAAAACATAAAAACAATGAAAAGATATTTTCAGATACACAAGGTTTCAAAAATAAATTATGCAATAAAATGTAAGAATAAAGAATATAATGATTCAGAGAAAAGATAGAAATTAAAATGAGGAATAAGATAAAGAAAAAATCAGATTGGCTTCAGAATTATAACTGTCCTTAGCAAAACATGACAGTTAAGATAATGTCAAATTCTCTACAAGAATCTGAGGAAAAAATATTGGCACAAAGAATCTTATTCTCAATCAAATAAGTGTCTAAAAGTTTGAACACAAGTGGCTTTGTACAGGAGAAATAGGGAAATTTACATCTACTCACATAGAAAATTTATAATGTATCAGAGGAAAAGGAGGAACAAGATTTTATAAAATTTGAAGCTTTAATAATTCCCCAAGTATCCCAATGTCCAAATTTGGGAATCTAGAATCAGAGCAGAAAGAACAAGTCAGGATTGATGGTGCAGGCAATGGAAAGGTCAGTTGACTCTAGACATTGGCAAATCATTTAACTATACATATCACATACACATACATGGTTGAGAGAATGGAAGAAAGGTAAATGATTTAGATAATGAAACTAAGTATTTAGCTCCCAAATACTAGACAAATTGAAACAAAGAAAATGTAACTAAACAAAATATAAAGATACTGCCAACAAGGAAAAATGCTTTGTAAGGATGCACAAAATAAAAAAAAGCATACATCCAAATAAAACAAGCCTCAAAATCAAGGTGCCCCAAACAGACATGGGGAATTTTTCAAATTATACCCATAAGGAAAATGCAGCATAGACACATATTTTGGAATGGCACAAATGTGTAATGAAATATGAAAATATGTAGACAAAGAAAAGGAAAAAATGAAATCTACATACTAACTTTGAAAGGGGAAGACAGTGGCAGTAAGAAAAGACTGAAGGAAGAGAGAGAAGAGAGACAGAGACAGAAACAGAGATAGAAAAAAAGAGGAGGGAAGGGACAAGGGAGGAAAGAAGGATCATGTGGTGTGCACCATGCGTGTATGTGTGTAGGCAGGGACTCCCTTTCACTCTTTACTCTACGTATTCCAGATATTTGTTTTAACCTTTCCCAAATGAATGATTTTCTTTGTGCATCATTACATAGAAAATATATGAGAAGAGCAATGGAAGAAAATGAAAATGTTATAAAAATTAAATCATATCCAAAAGGTTTTGTCCCAGAAGATTCTATATCTGATGGCCTGGAGGTGCTTAAAGTTAGGTTATTCCCCATGCTACAAAAGGTGCTCTATTGTGTAACAGAGATAATTAAATCTATGCCAACAAATTTTATGAAACAAGAAGTAACTCTGGCATTATAAGCAACAAAAATGCACATAAAAGGAAAATTATTGTCCCTTTTTTGTTATCTTTATCAAAATTGCACCTAAAATGTAAAGAATGTAGTGCAGTTACATAATATTTATCTAAGAAGTATAAGAAATTCTTATTCATCAAAATTGTTGTAATCCTTTAAATGTAAAATACAATGTTCACAGAAGGTGTCTGTCTTACTTTCTTAAGTCTTTACTAATATGCATAAGTATATTAAGAGTTCTTGAATGATACCAATTAGGTCTGTGAACGTACCATACCTTTAAAAAATTCACATTACTGAAATTCACTGAAAATTCACTACTTTGAAAATGACAATATGCAATATATTAACCAGTTACTCTCCTATTATCTCCTACTATCTTGTTTTGCAATTTTGTATCAATGTTTTTTCTCTTTAAAAAAATCACATTAAAAGAAAGGTACATGGAAAACATGATCATTTTTGGCAACTACTATGGTTTCTACTTAAACTCTGACCAACATTCTCATGTGTTTTCTGGGTGGTTGGATCATGTAGGTGGTATTCTCATCAGTAGATTTATTGACTGATGGTTCTAGTAGCTAACTGTCCTGTTAAGACCTACTCAGAGGATGGTAGCTCTACAATCATGGTTTCTGGTCCTCAGAAACTAACTCACTTCTGTTTCAGCTTCCTGGAAAATCTGAGTAACTTTTCCTCTGCTGTGCTCCACTGCTACTCTGTTTCTGCCTTGTGATTTGCCAGAATGGTGAGCACAAACAAACCTCTCTTCCTTTAAACTGCCAGTATCGGATATTGTGTCTCAGCAATAGGAAAATGATTAAAGCACCATACTAGTATTATGTTTTTCATGAAGCAATTGCTACAGGGGTACAGTTTACAAAATTCATTGTACTGTGAGAGTTTTATATATGTTATAGTGAATAACATCATTATCTGTAACTGTAAGAAAATCAATGATTTTCACAAGGCAACTTAAAATGTTTATTTTAAAAGCAATGTTACTTCTACTTGTCAAGCCTTCTTTATGAATAGGTCAGTCCATTATTGGTAAACTCATTATGACCTAATGAGTCTGTATTTTTTTATGTGATTTTAATTCCTGATTTCAGGGAAATACATATATGTTAGTATTTAAATTTATAAGAAGGTTTATTTGAGAATATTTGCATCAGTCATAAATAAATTTTTGGGTAAAATATATTTATCTTTAAATCTTTATTGGTAAAGTTTAAAATACTATGAAATATACACAGAACACAGTATTATTTATATACTCATTTATTAAATGTTTAAAATATTTCTATCTATTGATTCATCCAACTATGCATTTGCATCTTTATTTGTCAAACATTTAGAAAGAGCTTTAACTACACCAACTTTTGTATTATAATATTGAAAATTCAGACTACCTGCTTTTATAGAGCCAGTCTTGTCAAAGAGAAAAATACTGTGGTAAAGAGTCATGGTATGCTAATGTGAATGGATTGCCTAGCACATTCATGAAATATAGTCATGGGTGTGTCTGTGGATGATTGATATGTAAGCCAGCAAACAGAGGGTGAAAGAGTTCCAGTAGCGAGTGGCACTTGAAGTAGTAAACTTATAGGTTGATTGCAATAAAATGGAACAGAAGGAAGTATGCCCACCTTGAAGCACTCTCATCTCTCTGAATGGGTCTGTCCTTTGCTGCCATCGCCTTTGGACAATGGTCTCCAGGTTGCTCGTTTCTCCAATGCCAACGCAGATTCACACTGGTAACCTCCAGTTAATTTCCAAGCCTTTCACCTTGAACTGTTGCTGCGTTCTTGACCCCTCTTCTGCAGCCTCCATATTCTTGGCTGAAGATCTATTATTCATTACTGTAGCCCTCAAGCATCAGAAAGCTAACGTAAACTGTTCAACCTCTGATTCTCATCTGATTTGACTTCTGAGACATATATTTTATATTTAGGTGTCCCCCACCCCCAGTCTCACATGTTCAGAGGTGGGGATTTAGGTGAGGTTATTTGATTAAAACAGCATGATATTCATCATTGGATTAGTCCACTGATAAGTTTAAAGTGAAATGTGATGTTCAAAGTTGAAGACTCCTTGGAGAAAGTGGGTCATTCAGGATGTGATCTTGAAGGGTCCGTCTCCTTCTTCTTTGCTTGAATTATCTCTGCCTCTTGCTGCAATGCCATGAACTGTTACTCTTCTGCCATGCTGTCCTACTTTGGAGACAGTTGACTGTGAACTGAAATCTCTATGAACTCTGAACCAAAATCTCTCCTTTAGTTCAGAGGTATCAAGTATTGTGTCCCAGCAATAAGAAGTTAAATAAGGCATGTAATACATATAGATAGATAGATAGATAGATAGATAGATAGATAGATAGATGACAGATAGATGATAGATAGATACATCCTGTTCCTCTAGAGACCCTTAAATAATACAAATATCTGAAAAGAATAATAGTATATTGTATAAAGAACTACAGGAATGGATAAATTGTTATGCCTAACTTACCCTAAGAATGCCAAAATTCAGCTTAGTGATACAGATTCTGAACTGACTATTAAGTCTGAATGTGTATTTACAATTAGAAAAAGATTACTGTGGTTGCCACATCTGGTCCTTGAGCGTATCCATATGTCAACAAAAAACACTAAAAATCATTCACTAGAGAACAGCTTGGTGGTTTATTGCAAATATACATTCTTTTATCCTCATGAGCTCTATCAATATACATATCAGCTAAGTTCATCAAAATGATCAACAACTCCTTTATGAAGGAAAAGTTATGGAAGTTGTATATGATACCTAAAATTGACACTTAAAGAAATACACGTAGTCAACAGCAGCACACTTTACACAGAACTAAGTCTTCTCAAATCAGATGGATTATATTAGACACAAAACCTACAAAAATAAATATTTATATGAAAGGAAAATTTAACCATTTAGAAATAACAAATGATAGATAAGTAGATTCTAATAAAACAAATACAAAGGCAATTTTACTTGATAAATTACATGGGTTTAGCTTCTGGCAACTGCACTATTACTAGATTTGCTTTGGCGAATGTCATATTTTTAAAAGTTTACCTAATTTTAAGCTTTAAAAAATTTTAGGCTTTAAATAATTTTAAATTTAAGCTTTACATAATTTTAAAAGTTTACCTAAATTTAAGCTTTAAAAAATGTGGTAATCAAAAAGGTTTCTAGAAGAGGGCCATACATATTCATAGTTGTCTGACATCAATATAGGGAATGATTAAAAATGTTTGAGATAACAGAAGACTATTATTATAGTGTTTATGTACTTTTCAGCTTCTGTAGAGTATAATAAGTTATCAGATTCTATTATCCTAAAATTAATTATTAAACAATTGTTAATTGTCACTGTCATTATTTAGTAAATGATTTTTTAAAAGAATGGTTTTTCTAAATGTGGATTAGTTCTGAAGGATACAACTTATGAATTATTGTTTAGAAGTCCAAATACATATATATACAATAATGAGTAAAATTTATTTCTGTTTAAATGACATTAGACTGGCCAGTTTAAAAAATTCTTTAAATTTTATGGTCCTATGGAATTCAAAATTTTAGAAATAAAATTTAAAACTGACCCATAAAGAAAATACTAAAGTTATTCAATGTAAATACCGGCATTTGACCTTAAATTTTTCCACAATATTACATAAAGACTATTCTTTTATTCAGATGATTAAGTATACTCACATATAATTATAAAATGATCACCAAAGTCTTAAATTTTGAGCAGGCATACTAAAACTTTAAATGCAACTTATTTTTCTGTGTGTCCTTTGAGTTGAGAGACATAAACATTACAAATATTTCGTGCATAGAATAAAAGATGTTATGAGCTTTTATTCTGTAATATTCTTTTAGTGCTACTTCTGCAAAAGTATAATGGTTTTGCTCCAGCAAATCCCAAGATTAGCTCATTTCCCATTTTTAGGAAAATAATGGTCTCAGACAAATGTATTAATGAAATAATATCACACTCCTTTTTATTATAAAGTTTAATTACAGAAAATATGTCACTTCTCCAAAAGAAAAAATGTTTTTCATATCCTAAAACTGTTGCTAGTCAGAAGAGATAAGGATACTTTTAATAATCAAGTTTCACATACAACCAACTAAAATAGCTTTATACTAGACTTTTCAGCAGTGATGCAGCACTTTATAACTTTATAGTTTTTTTATTTTATTTTATTTTATTTTATTTATTTATTTATTTTTTTGCTGCCTCCGGGATAGAACTCACAACCTCACGTTTACAGAGTGGGACCTTAGCCAACTAAGCTACACCCCAGAGCACTGTTTCAGGGATCATTTCTATAGTATGATGCAGCACTTTAACAGCCATGATTCTCAAATAATATTTAGAGAAGTTCTTTTTGTCTGTTAAAGTAGATTTATTTGTGATTTTTCAGACAGAACAAGTTCGATAGTTTACTTCAAATATCCTTAGCGAATTCAGATCAAGAATAAATAATGTACTACATAGACCAAAAAAATCTTTTAAACAACCTCTTAATGACACTTCTTTGAAACTTAAAAGAGCTTGTTATACTAGGAAGAGATTATATTAAATACACTTAGCATCTCAATACTGAGCTTAATGTCATGCTCTTTTATTATTTATCAACTCTTGAAGTTCAGTTTGATTTCTTTCTTCACACAAGGATCTCTGATAGTGGTACTTCAAATTTCTGCAACAAAACTCATCAAATGCAGACCTTCAATGAGAACTTACTGAATAAATGCTAACATGACAAGTGAAACAGCCAGAAGAGAGAGATTACTATGAAGAATTCACTATATCAGTTTACAGGGTTCAAGGTTAAGAGATACAATGCTTCTAAAAAAAAGTACTACAAAGAAATCTGTCCTTAGCAAAAATAAATGTGATAAAAAATTTGTCTGCTGTACTTTTGAATAATCATAGTACAAAATTGTGTTGAACAGAACATAATTTCTTCCCCAAGTATATCAGTCGGAGATAAAGGGTCTGAAAACCCTATCCAGGCTAACACAGCTCCTGAAATTCTCAGCATTCAGTCCCTCCCTTCAGTCTCTATCCTGTCAGAATGCAAGCATGCTACAACAGTTACCATGATGTCATTATATCCATTGTGCATCTTACAAAAGTTTGTTTATTAGATCAGATAGGCACTCATTGTATAATATCTCACAGGGATAAGAATACAGCCAATAGATAATTTGGATGAGTAGAGGACTGCATGAAAGTATCACCAGAAATCTGGATAAACAAGTGGTAGAGGAAATAGACTACTTTAAAGATCTATTTCATTTCATGTTTCTATTTCTACAGCTCTAGATTCAAAAGCAAGTTGACCAAATCTAGAATAAATATTGGAGCAAATTTTAAAACATTCTCAGTATCACATTAAATTTGAATGCTATTAATTTATTTTCCAACTGGATCGAAACTAGTGTCTGAAATATATTTATTACCACAAAATAAATTTTAAAAACTTTATTCATTTCAAGATAGTTTTGAAATATGTTTTAGTTTGCTTTTATGAAAACATACTTAACTTTTTCTTTTTCTATTTACTTTATTATTACTGAATGAATATTTAACTTGACAAACTTCCAGAAATTATTAATAGCTTTAAATATGGGCTGATCCTTATGGTAATTACCACTATATTTCTAAATTATATGTTTTAAATACTATTTTCTTGAATAATTTTTTACCTTGAAGTTTTAATCACTATGTAGTGCTTTCCTACTTAGTAATAAAAGCAATGCTTAACTCTTTGATGTCTTACATTGGATACTCACAAACACATAGAGAGAAAGAGCTTTTCTATACTGCAGACTTCTAATCAAGTTCTACCACAATTTTTAGCCCAGAAAACAATCAGAGTTTATGTTTTTCCATATAAGAGATTATTCACAAGTCAACTATGCACAATATTTTGATAGTTTAAAAATTAAAGCTGATATTGCATAGATCCTTCAGTTAAAAACATCTTATATTTTGTGTTTTGACCTATTTCTCCATGTCCTCATCACTTAAATATCCTAGTAGAAATGCAATTTTACAAGGCAATAAAAAACATGAAGCAAATTGCTAGTACAGTACTTACTACTATTAATGTTATTCCTTGTTTTAGCTATATCTTTCCATGTCAGATTTCACTGTCTTGAAGAAATGTGATACAATGTCATTAGCATCTTTAAATATCACCTTAAAAATTCCTCAATAGCCTCATGAAAAAATAACTACTTTCACTTCTCTTCTGTTTGAAATCTAGTGTCTTGTATTTCATGTTAATTGCTTGAGAATATCTTCCTGTCATCTTGAGAAAATATGCAGAGGAAGTAATATTTGTGAGAACCGCTATATCTAAAAAAAAAAATCTTCATTCTTTTTTTTGGATTTAACAATTTGGCAGGGTATAGAATTCTACGTGGGAAACTAACACATTTTTCTGAGAGCTACCTGGACATTGTCCTAATCCGTTGAAGGGCTCTGTTTTTACCTCTCTGGGAACATGCAGTTTTATTTCTTATATTTTACAGTAATGTATCAAAATGAGCTACTTTTCTATTCATAGTGTTAGATATTTAGTTGTCCCCATCAATTGAAAACTTCTGTCCTTTAGTTCTAAAAAATAATAATTTCTAAAAAGTTATGCTAATGACTACCATTGTTCTGACTGTACCAAACACACACACACACACACACACACACACAGTTTTTCTCTTCTTATAATGACAAGTGTAATATTAATATCCTTAACTGTAGTCTAGTTTTCTTATTAATATTTCTTACTTTACTTATTTTATTTTCTTGAAGTTTTCTAACTTTTCTACATGTAAAATATTTTTAATTATACCATTCTATTTTAAATTCCAACAGTTCTTCGTTTCTTGCACATTTTATAGAATCCTCTTTTGTTTATTTCACTTGCCATCTATGAAATAAACTGTACAAATGTAAAAAGAGAAATCATACACTTTTGAAAAGAAATTCAATCTCTTTCTGGCTTTTTTCTCTTTTTCCTCTAAGTCCACGTATCAACTTGTTGGATTTGTCTGTTTTTAATGCTGCATCTTTCTTTATGTATATAGTGATTATTAGTTTTTTTTGTCAAAATAGAGAATAAGGTACAATGCACCCATTGAAACTGTAGTTCTTGAGGTGAAGTAGATGTAAACTAATGTGAAGTTAATAAAGGAAGGAATTCACTATGTTGAATAATGATATTTGCTATGAGAGAAAAAAAAATTAAAATATGACTGTGGCCGTGGGTGAGCTGAGATGAATTTTAGATAGTTTTTTTCAGGGAAGGCTGAGAGAGATTTAGATGATGGTAGAACAATTCACACAGTTATAAATAAAGATATGGTGCAATTTACAAAAAAGTAACTTCTGAAATCAGGTACTGTTTCTGCCAATAACAGGATGGTACAGAAGGAAAAAAAATCACTTCAGTCACTGAGTATAGTCTGAAAAAAGATTCAAATGACTACATGAAAATTAATATTTAGCTTCTGGGATATCTTCCATAAAATTCCTATAAAACAGAACAACAGTCACAAAAGAAAAGAAAATTGTGGTATTCAAACAAATTACATGAAACACAAGTTAAATGAGTTGATAATAAAGACTTATTTTTGACAACATTCTCAATCTGAGTAGTCAGTACTAAATTATTCATAGGACCTTTATGTCATAAATTTGTATTGTGAAATATGAGGATGAACTACATGGTCGTAAAGTGCTCTAGAAATCACTGACATGCCGGGGGTTTAGCTCAGCAGCACAAGCACTTGTCTGGCAAGTGCGAGGTCATGAGTTCAATCCTTTGGCAGGGTATAGAATTCTACGTGGGAAACTAACACATTTTTCTGACAAACACACACACACAAAATCACTGATAGTTTTAAAATTGAGATGTATGGAACTAATAAATTGTAATATGTAGCTTCATTACCCATCTACTTTATGCACACACACATATGCACATATATGTGTGTATGCATATACATACATGTAAATACATGAATGTAAATTTAAGTCCCTCCCTCTATATATATTTGAGTCTATCTATTTAAATTTGAGAAGTCAAAAAAGGAAATTTAGTATTGGGTGTAACATGCTAATATTAATGCCATTTAAAATTCTCTTTGAAAATTGCAGAATTAGACTTCTTGCAAGCTTATCACTGGTGTTCAATACTGAAAGCTTATTTAGGTCAGATGAAAATTATAATTGTGTAATACATTTTTTAAGCATTCTCTTGTTACTTTAATGTATCTACTTTTATTTATCTCCCAGGGACTACGGAAGTGGAAATCAGAGTACTGATATTCTTCTTTGTGTACTTTAACTGCACCTTTTCAAGGCAACTTAATGATAATAGAATAAAATGTATGAGTTTCTTACTATGCTCTCTTTATTATTGATGAATCATTTTATAGAATACTCTTTTGATGATGCTGAAAATAATGAATATAGTATCCCACATTGGCCATGAAGATGGCCCATGGTTCAGAAAACCAGGTTTGAATTCTGGTTTGCAAAGACTACACAAACTTTCTTGTTCTGTAACAGAGATGCAAAAGAAATTATCAAGTGGTTTCATAAGCTTACAATGAAGAAAAATATAAAATACTTAATGCAGTGTTTGGCATGTAATATACATCCAATAAATGTTGATTGCAATAATAATGGTAAAAACAGCTGATATTCAAGGGATTACACAGATCTCAACACTAACAGTGCAGACTGTGTGCTATATGAAATTCATCCATTATCTACAAAAAACAAGCTGGAGATATTCATTAATCACTGTTAAGAAAAAATTTTATATTATAATATGTATTATCCTATCTGTACTGGAGCCATTTTCTTAAACATATACTTCTGATTTACAAGACCAGGATGAGAGAGGAGTTTCCATGTACATTCAACAATCAAGAACTCCTTAAATTCTTACTGCCATTCAAGTCACTAGGGAAAAGGAACAAAATCAGAAAAATTAAATGCAGAATAATGAAACTGAACTCCTGTCTTATGACATGAAGCTACTGAAAGCAAAAAAAAAAAAAGGATGCCAAAAAAGAAAAACCAACAGTCATATTTAGTAAACATTTTATCTTAATTGTATGCAGGAAAGAAAACAAAATAACCTGTATTTTTACCTTAAGCATAATACTTAAAAATCAAAAGGACTTACATTTTAAAATAATAGTACAATGTATTACTAACTGAACAAGAAATAAAGTGAGAACAACTAAAATTGTAATGATCTAGGTCTAAAGTTGGTTCAGAGGTTTTACAATTATTTTTAGTGTGGAAGACTCTTCAGTTTAGTTTTTGACCATTTAGTTCATTTAAGAGACATAGGTGCCTTTGAAACAGCATCATTTTTTCTATTATTATCTTTTTAGAAAACTGAAATGGTATCTCAAAATGTACTGAGTAAATCAAAACTTGCTCTCATGATTTAATAACTTTGAGAATCGAAAAAAGCAATGAAATGTATTCTTACTTTGTTTCCAATAAACAAGAGTCACAGTGTGAACCAAAAATGTATAATTTAAATATGTGTGTTTAAAACTATGAACATATGATAAGTTCCATTGTGAAAGCTTTCCACTACTCTAACTAAATTTCTGAGAAAATTAACTTAAAAAGGGGGAAGGAGTGCCACCGATATAGGTCGGTGGTTTGGCTCTTGCCTGGCAAGCATGAGGTGGAGTTTGATTCTCCTTACCGAAAACAAAACAAAAACAAAAACAAAAATTGGTAGAGTCTACTTTCCATAGCAGATTTGGAGGTTTCAGTTTATTATCGGTTGTTCTCATTTCTTTTGGGCCTATAAAAAGGGTGACATCACAATGAAAGAATGTGGTAGAGGATGCTGCCCACCTCAGAACATACAGGGGACAGACAGACAGAGAAAGACAGAGAGACAGAGAGAGAAGGAGAGCGGGAAGAGAAGTGAGAGGAGGAAGCGAGGGAGAGTAAAAGTGTAATGGAGACCTAGGGGCACAGAATTAACACTTTTAAGGCACTGCCTCTAATGACCTGATATCTCCCATAAGGGCCTATCTTCTAGGGGTGCTTATGGCCTTCCAGTCTTCCAACAGCACCATGCTAAGGACTAAGACTTTATCATATCATTCTTTGGAGAATATTCTATCTGAAAACTATAGCAAAATTTCATGGTAATTCTCTAGAACATAATTTGCTGTCTGTATGGGTATATATGTGGTAAAAACTACAGCAAGAATTATGTCAGTACTCCAGACCATAATTTAATATCTGTATATGTATGTATGTGTCTTGTCTCCAGGACAAAAGAAGTAATTAAGATAAATTTTCTGGGCCTTTTCCTCTTTATGTCAAGGGGGGCCTGGCTAGCAACCTCTAACAGTAGACAAGCCAATGCCTCCGCATTAGGACTGCCTTGAAATTTCTCCTGCTTTATTACTTAATTCACTGACCTTAATCTCAAGGCTCCTGCAGTGTTTCAGGAGGAGCAAAATGCAGATAAATTTTCTGCCAGAGCATAGTTCAATAACTATTTGGTTTCTCCTTCCCACCAGGTGCATCTTTGCCAACATTTTGGTCTTACAGTCTTTGAAAGGAATCTCTCATCAAGCTCAGCCTACAGTATTCTAGGGATGCTTCTCCAGCTGGCATCTCAAACTACTCCAAATTGCTCCCACGAACCAGTTCCAAAGTCTTCTGAATCACAAAGTCAGGTAGCATCACAGCAATAATCCCACTTCTGTTGTACCAAAACCTGTTTCATAAAGAAGAAAATAACTAAGGGAGTATGTGTATCTGTTAATAGGTCATAAGCTTAAGCCTGAGGATACACTTGTTGAAAAATTAGCAATATGAATGCATGTCACTAAAATTCATATTCTGATAGTTTTTACTTCCTTTATCTTAAATTAATTTTTATCAATTTTGTTCAATTTTCTGAAAGTTTTACACAAAGAAACAGAATTCATTATGGTATTGTAAAAAGGCAACAATAAAGATTTTGATAAAGCCAATGGAAGTATGGAAATAACCAAATCCTTTTTTGTTAGCTCAGTTGCTACTGGGCTATGTGATTTATTATTAAGGGGAAATAGGATGAATGATAATAGACCATTAAGTGATTCTAATAGATTGAAAGGTACTATTAAGGCAAAGAAAAGAAAAATTAGAAAAATAAGGTCTCTTAGAGACAAAAGAAAAATTGAATTGAAAACTAAAAAGATTACTAAGGCAATTCATATATACAATGAAACAAAACAAAACAGTAACAATTGCAATATATCCCTGATTTTTCTAAAAATACAATTACATGTGAATTATAGGAGACGAATGGAATTGACTCAAATTTCAAATGAAATAAATATATCAAAATATAGTGCATTCTACAAGAAAGAAATCTTGGAGGAAAAGATACTGATATGAGCTACAACTATATAAACAGTAGGCATTTTCAAAGGAGGATGAATGACTAATGGAAGAGATGCATTAATTAAATTAATAATAAGAAGTGATGAAATATTTAGGTTTGCAGGTTGGAAGAACATACCAAGTCAAGATTAAATTCTTGAGAAAAACCTCCACCTAGATGCATTACATGAAAGTTGCTGAATTATAAATGCAGAGAAAAAAGCATATAAACATCTAGAAAGATGAAGATGGTCACCAAATGAGAAAATTCTTCACTACATTTGAAACTAAAAGAAAGTAGAATAGTATCTGTATTTTCTTGAGGGACTAGGACTGCAAGCTTAGAATTCTGTCCCAAAAAATAATTTTCTATCTGACCAAAATAAAGTTTTAAAGGTGTGAATCTTATACCTACACAAATACTTTATCTAAGAAGAGTAATAAAGAAGACTTGGCATAAAAAACAATGTTTTGGAAAAGAAACCCTTAAAGAAGAGATAAAAAGTTAGTCAGAAATTGTGTCTTGTGTCTCCTGCAAATAAATATACATGCAAACACGCATACAGTCATGAACATACACACATATCACACAAGCATTCATGTACTCTCAAGCGCATGCAAAAATTCACTGTTAATACTATGTAGTATAAATGATAAAATATTTAAATGGCCATATAAACTGTAATGTAAATTCTAATAATGGCACAGAACACACTATACTTCCAAATCCTGAGAAACAAGGGATCAGGGCTGGTTTGATAAAAATCCAGTACTTGCATTGGGTAGAGAGAATGGGAGTGGGTCTTCCTCAAGAGCCAAGAGAACATACTCTTCCAGTCTCTTCTGGTTGAAGTAGTGGATGGAATAGGAGATAAAGCAAGAGGGAAGAAAAGTTTGAGAGTTATTGTATATTTCTGGAGAAAAATCATGCTTTTGAATATGGTAAGAAATGATACATTTTTCCAAAGACTAAAAGGAGATAAAATTGACATACAATATAATCAAATGATGTATATACCATTTCACAATTAATAAGGAAAAACAAATGGATAAGACTGAAAAACGATTAGGCTGAAAAACAAAAATTAGTAACAATAGAAACAATACATATCTATTAAGAAATTGTAATAAAATGAAAAATAAAGATAAGTGAATCAGTCATTATAAAGTAGCTTTGATATCTTAAGGGGTCAACTAAATTAAAAAACAGAAACCATTTAATAATCTACTTTAAAAATACGTTAAAAGGCAATCAAAATAAAATAAATAAAAATAAAAACAGTAGAAAAGATAACATGCAACTGCACATTAAAAATATAAGACTTTCAATGCTGTTTCCAGGAAAAAAATGTAATAGGATATTTTACATCTAAATTTTTGTATTTGTCAGAAACTTTGGCATCTATATGCCTTAATAAAACAGAAACAAACCATACTTGGGAAAGATGTTTTGAAATGATGAAGATCTATTATGCTTAAATTACAAAGAAGAAGACATGAATAGTTCAAATAAAAGCATTTGGTATAATGTAAAAATACAGAACTCTAAAACCTTTGCACGTATCTGTTTCTGAGTGTGTGTGTGTGTGTGTGTGTGTGTGTGTGTGTGTGTTGCTTGTATGTCCTTGATGTCCTGGTGCCTATAAAAAATTTTACAAGGCCATCATATCTTTGGCCACAAATAATAAACAACAATAAATACATAAGCAAGTCTTTATTTTAACAGGGCCTGTGCTGCAGGATAGGAAGTACATGGAAATGAGTCCCTCACCCCAAGCCAATCAAAAACCCCAGAAGCTACTGAGGAGAGCTGCAGGTCTGTTTCAGTGAAGGGCAGGGCTGAAAGCTTTTTAAAAAGTAGGTTACACACAATCTAACATCTTTACTGGGAAATTAAAACAAGATTAAATTGCCCTTGGATCAAAAGGAAATCACTAGCAAGAAAGTAATGAAAAGGCTAACACTTTCTACCAAAACTGATAAGACACAGTGAAAGCTACACTGAGCATAATATTGATGGTCTTAAATGTTTTTTCTATTAAAGAAGATAGATGGAAAAATAGAAGTTAGTACAAACAGAAGCAATCAGAAAGAAAACTACAGGTTACCAAACCAAACAAGATAGTAGAATTATTAAGGTTAAACTTGAAATTAATGAAATAGAGAAAAAGAAGACAGGAGAAAGGATCTGTAAGGCCTAAAACTTGTGAATAAGATTAATTACTTTGCAAGTGTGATTCAGAGGAAAGCCAAAGATACATTAACAAAAATAACAAGACCAAACAAAGACAGATTAAAAGATGTGGAAAATACTGTATATGTTGATGGCATCAAATGTGAAATCTTATGGAAAATGGATAGTTTCTGTTTTAGTTTCTCTCATTAGCTCAAGAAAAATTAGAACACTTGAGTAGCTCTATTACCAAAGTAGAGACTGAGAAAGAGAATAAATAGGTGCCATCGAAAAAGCCATTAAGAACAGATGGGGTCACAGATGAGACTGTTATAGTCCTTAACCTAAATAATGATTCCTATTTTGTTTGCAATATATCCGATCTTAGAAATAGGAAGCTTTCAAATTCATTTGGTTGTCTATTGTGATTTTTATTTAAAAAATAAAAGCTTGAGCATATTTTGACATTAATATACAAACACAATTTTTACTTCAAACATTAATGTGCGAAATACAGAACAATTTGTCGAAATACTAGATGATTGCCATACAGTTGTAATATTTGTAAATGAATTCAGACCACTATTTTATGTAAATATTATGTATTTCTCTTTGGAATTAATTTAGGTTATGTAAGTCAGGTTATAGTAGTAATTTAATTTTTGGAAAATGTCGTATAAGTGTGTGTGTCAAAGAACAATGTTAAACAAATGCAAAAACTGAAAACGGTTGTATGTTTTGGTGTATGTGTGGGGTTGGGGGAGTGAGTTCTCTGAACCAGACAATGTTCAAAGGCACAGACATCAAAGCAGTATGATTTGAATAATGAAGTACCTAAAAATATCAATGGAGCAAAATAAACATGGAAAGAGAACTCTGCTTGCCACATAATAAAATTGATGTTTTCTCCCTGTGGGAATATACGAAGCTTCTTGCACAACTGATTATCCATATTAAAAAAATGGCTATAGTTCCAGTATAAAAATAAAGTGGTCAATAGGTTAAGACTAAAACGTCAAAAACAAAATTCTAAAATGTCCTCAGTATATTCAAAATACAGAATATCACTCTGCAGTAAAATAATATATCATAAACATAATGACAAACTGGCACAGCAATACACTGTATGATTTTTTTTTACATATGGGCCCCAAATAAAATTAAATAATTCAAAGTTCAAATACGTGTACATTTGTTTGAATGCCACAAACAGAAATGAGATTATTGCTCAGAAATCCAAAACATTACCTGTAGTAATACAAAGAATGAAATATAATTTGTAGAAAATACTATATCAATTGAGTTGGCAGGGTATGTAGTGATGTCCATTTTACCATTTTGAAATAGTACCTTTATGTTACATATATTACTATATGTATGTAGATACACATCTATAGGAAAATATATATAGTGTGTGTATATATATATACACACACTATATATATGAAAAAAACAAACAAAATGAGTCATAAAAATACAGAAGTCAAAATTTATACTGTAAAGTCTGAAGATAATTTATTAGCGAGGAAGGAAGTTTAGAATTTGTAGATATTGTTGTCTGAGTAAATATAAGTAACTTTGTAGCAAGTGATGCCATTTATAAATGCAGCATACATACAAATTTAGGAAAATACGTGTTAAAGTATGACAAAGAGAATCAAATATTTTCAAATTCATCAAGATAAATATTTTGATAAAATGGGTGAAAAAACAAGAAGAACAAAAAAGTTATCAAATATATGAAAAAAATATCCAAACACTGGTTATTATGTGAAGGTAAATTAAAGTAAAATAGGTTATAACTTTCTATTCATTAGTTAGCAAATAACAAAGTATAATAGAATTCTCCCAGAGATGTAAGTAAAAGCAGATGCAAATACTGCTAAAGAAAATATAAATTACGGAAATCTTTCCGGGATGTAAATCACAATACCTTGCAAAAGCATTTGAAAAGAAAAGCTCAAATACATAAGAACATTTGCACAAGCTATATATTGTTCATAGTGGAAAAAATTGAGACCAAATGAATGCCTATGATCAAAGACTTTTGAATCAATCATAGTTTATTCATACAATGGGATATTATGTAGACATTAAATTCAAGCGAAACAGCTTACTTGGGCTGATGTCCACAATATATGTTTAAGATAGAAAAGAAAATGAAAACTCTTGTATACTGTGATTCTTTTGTTTTATAAAACTAATTATAAAGCCCTATATATGTCTAATATACACATATTCACATATGATGTGAATTCCATGGAAGAGTTATGCAAAAATGCATCACAGGCTGTCAGTATAGGTGACCTATGCTGGTGAGGAGTAAGATAGGTACAAGACAAACTTGTGATGGTAAAGAATAATTTGAGTATAAAAAAAAAGTAGGAAAAAGGAGTCAATAAAGTTAATAAAAAATCTGCATGCAAAATCAAAGTAATATGCATAAAATGACCATATTTGTGATCTTATATAAAATTATTTTATATAAAGCACAATTTGCCAGAAGTGCAAGTGCTCATATCCCTTAGAGAGAAAAAAATGTTTCTTTATTGCTTAAAATAAATAAATATAGAATATACAAATATAAAGTTACTTCTAAACAAGAAAATAGCAATAAAAATAGAAAAAATCAGATATATGAGTTGAAAGTGCAATAAGGAGTTTTGGAACCATCAAAATATATATTTAACTTATTTTTACTAGGATTGTCTATAAAATTCAATTTTTGTAAATAATGCTGTGACGTTTTACATACCTGAAAAATTCCACTCAAGCAGAGTGACTTCATTTTAAAAAATTACATACACATAAGAGAAAAAATAATTTGTAAAACTTACAGATAACTTTTTCTCAAGTCTCTGGAGGTAAAAGGTACAAATAATCTAAATACATGTATCAACTATTATTTTCTAAATACTGGAAATTAAGATCTGGTACTTCAAAGTTTTTAGTCAGTTGTCTGCTTACCATAACTAATTGTTTGTTCTAATGTTATATTATTTTTCTAATTGATGTGACTTAAAAAGAATTTTTCAATTTTACATTGTTATAAGAGCAATTTCTAATTGGCTTTCTTTGTCCAGAGTTGAGAAATACATTGTGCATTTATGAATATGCATCAATATAATTATTTTACACCTGATTAATACCATATTGGACCTTCATCTGATCATTGATTGGAATCAAAATGCAGCTAGATTTTGATAAAGTCTTTTGATAGTCCTGAAAAACTTCACCCATTTCAAGTAAGGTTCAAAAAAAGGGAGACTTGTGAGTTTGAAATATTTTCCTATGTATAACTATGAGTAATAAAAATATTTAGTAAATAATATTTTAGTTTCAATAATTTTAAATATTTCCACTGAGCAATATACACATCTTTTATCTTCAAGTTTTCAAAGGTGTGTGCCAATAATCTTGTCATTAATTAAGGAACACATTTCCAGTTTCTGGATTAAATAAGTACATTCACACATATGCAGGTAGTCACTTTACCAGTTTTTTTAAAAAATTAATACATGTTCATAGTAAATAATGATTATAATCATTGTGGGCTATAGTTACATGTACATAACATAATTTAATTATTTTGTGTCACAGCTTCTCTATGTCCCAACTGTAATATTTATTCTTACCTTACCTTTAGAATTATTAAATCCACATTTTTGTGTATAGCATATATGGCATTGACATTTAGGAAACATCATATGAATTTTCTCAGAAACATGAATTAACTCCTTATTTTAAAGACAAAAGTAATGCATGTGCCAATGGTCATATGTTTCGTTTTTAATAATTAAATTTATTGATACACTTTAGAAACACATAACGATAATACTCATCACAGAGAATTTGTACCTGTATATGATATATTTTGATCTCCCACCTTTTTTTCCCCAATTCCCTTGCCTCCTGGCCATGTTTTTCTTGACACAGCAGGTTTGACTAAATCTTTTGGATTTCAGATCTTGTGATTGGATGCATTGGGCACACTGCCAAACCCAACATTTTGCCTTAAAAATGCTGGTTGAACTGAAGCCTACCAGCCAAAGATTCTTAGATCAAATTCAGTTATGTTAATTTTATTTCATAATGTTGTGCTATAAGAATTATCTCCTGCTAATAAGTCCTAGACTTAATTTCTTTTAATGGTCAAGTATAAAAAGAAGGAACTTCATTACTAATCAATAATTCAAAGGTTATTTCTCTTTCTGTATCTGCTAAGGTCATTCTCAATGCTTTGTGATTTATAAAGAGATATAAACTGGCTACAAAAAAAAGAGATAGCACCCTGACATGGTCACTTCAGCAACCATATAGATACATACACACACACACACACAAATGATATATGTTAAATACTGTAAATATAAAAAGATTATTCTTTTCATTCTTTATTTGGGACAAGGTAGTGGGATTTACCAGTATTATGAAAAATATACCCATAGTCAAAATGTATAATGAAATTTACTAACTCAAAGAATACCTGATTGAAAAATACAAAAAGATCTGAAGAGTTACCTTACCAAAGAAGTTACGCAGAGAAAATATAAGCACATGATAAGATATACAACATATATCATTAGAAAAATGCAAAATAAAGTGACCATGTGATACCATCACAAACTCTTAAATAGCATAAAGTGGTCTGCCAAAAATGCTGGTGAAGATGTGAAGGGTGGGAACTTTCATTGTAGGGGAGAGTGCAAAGAAGGACTGCCACTTGGAATGCAGTTTGGCAGTTTCATACAAAAAGAAACATATTCTTGGATGATCCATTAATCACATTCTTCAGTATTTACCCAGATAAGCTGAAAACACGTCAACACAAAATCTTAAGTGTGGTTCTTTGTAGCATCTTTATTCAGAGTCACCAAAATTTGAAAGTAATCCAAATGTTTTTCAGTTGGTAAAGGGAAACAAAAGTGAAAGGGTAAATAAAGACAACAGAATGCTAGTCAGCACTAAAAGAAAATGAGTTATTAAGCCATTAAAAGACAGGGGGGAAAGCATATCAATAAGTGAAATAACCTAGCTTTTTAGTTGTTGTTTTTGAGACAGGTCTCAAACTGGCCTCAAACTCACTGTGTAGCCCAGACTGGCCTCAAACTCACCATGATCCTCTTGCCTCAGGCTCCTGAGTACTGAGATTGCAGACATATGCCACCATGTCCCGGTAAAGAACCTAATTTGAAAAGGCTAACTACTGCATGATTTTAACTATATGGCACTGGGGAAAAGGGAAGACTGGATACAGTAAAAAAGATCAAGAGTTATATGGAGTTAAAAAGGAAAAAGAATGAAAGAAAATTTGTAGTGGAGTTTTATGACTGTAAAGTTATTATGGATGATACACTAATGGTAGAGATAAAACATCGTTTATTATTTAAAAGCAATGAAATTTACACTATCAAGATTAAGCCCATGCTAAGTGTGGAATTTGGCTAATAGTGATATGTCAGCACATACTCATGAATTGTTAAATGTACCTTTCCCTCCAGAGATACTGATAGTAGGGGAGACTGCATCTGTTGTAGGGAACATAGGAGAACTCTGGATAGATTCTTTGCAGTTTTTCTGTGAACTTAATACTATCCTTTAAAAATGCTCTATTCAAAACAAAAGGCTTAGAGTGTAGCTCATTGTTTTTATATCATACAAAGGGTCTGCTTCTAAACACAAGAAATCATTTTCAAAATATATAAAAGCCCATCAGCAGCATACAGTAATTTTCCAACAACACACAGTGAGGTTGAAAAGGGTTCTTACTAAAGATTTCTCAAAAATATACAACAATCAAGTGTTTTTGTTTTATATATAAAGAAACCCCCAGAGGCTCATACTCAGGGCAATAACCTTATCAATGGACCCATGAATGAATTAATGAGCAGAATGGGCTGTTACGAGGTTGGATCTGGTTGGAGGAAGCAAGTTCCTGGGGTAATGCCTTTGAAGGATATATATCTGGCTTTCTTCTTTCCCGTTCTCTCTGCTTCTCAACTGCTGTGAATTGAGCAACTACATTCCTCAATGCCCCTCCATGATGTTCCTGCATTACCACAGGACTAAAAGCAAAACTGACCATGCACTGGAACACCTGAAGCCATGAGCCAAAATAAATCTTTCCTGCTTTAAGTTGTGAAGGGGAGGTATTTTTCTCCAGCAATAGAAAGTGACTAACACACAAGTCTACTTTAGTTATTGCTTATAGGTGTAAATGTCATATGAGCAAATATGATAATAAGCAACTAGAGCAAAACACTGATAATTTTCTGAGTTATATAAAGTTCAATTAATTATAATAAAAGAATAACTTTATAATAAAAGAATAACTTTGTCCACTTCATGACACCCTAGACTCTGACCAACATTTTACTTGAAAGTTTTTATTAAATAGAGAAAGCTATTAATTTAAGTGAAAATCTAAATATTTCAATCTTTCACTTTTGTTTTCACTTTGTAACTAAATAATAATCTTTTTGATGTTACAACCGTGATTTCTTTACATTTTATCATTTATTCTTTTCTAACTACCACTCTCTGCATTCAGTAGATTCTCAAAAAATTCTAAATAATAATTGATGATGTTCCTTCAAGAAGCATAATATAATTCATGGCAACCGTTTTTCAGCTTCAAGATAAATTGACTCAAAAAGTACTTTATACAATTGTGGGCCCCTTTACAGAGTTGATGACCAATCACTCAGGCCATCTGAGTGATAAGCACAAAATTCCCTGAATGAAGCATCTGTCTATTCTGTAAAAGGGCACAGAGAACATCTTCTGAAATGCCCAAAGGGTATTTCTTGACATCTGGCAGCAATTCACATTTGGAAGCCAGAAGGTAACAGATGAGTGAATGTTTGACAACAGTGTACTATTGCCACCTTAAATCTACGTGTGTGACGATGGGCATACCAAAATCATCTTGGATTTATAATAACCCTTTCCACTAAATATATGTCTCTTGGCTACACAGTGATGTTTAAAACATGGTAATTTTCAAATTGTGTTGAAGAAAACTATTATATTTAAAATAGTAAATAAGCAAATGAAAGTCCATTTACTATACATTAAGAGACTATATATGAAATTTATATGGGCTATTTTCATTTTATGTGTAATATCAATAATGCAACAAAATATTTTAGAAATTCTAATATTTGATTCAGAAATTCTAATGTGTTTAGTGTACTTTACTAATTTAGAGTTCCCCATAAGATATCTGAGTTTCCATATGTTTTATTAAAAAGTGAGTGCTATTGTGTTTTAATCACAGCCTCTTGTTCTTGCACATAAATAAGACTGAACTGTATGTATTTAAAAGCTCAGTCTTACCCAGAAACTGCCATAGTTTCCCCTATGCACAGAGTAATTACTGTGTCTTTTATCCAAGGAAATGGAATGTTTTCTGTTGCTCAAACATCACTTCCAGGAAGAAATATGTTAATGTTGGAAAATATTTTAAGAAACAATTAACATAAAATCCATTAGCTATCACCCACTATCTCCCAAAGAAAAACTAATACGAACAGTAAACAGTGTGCACAAATGAACGCAGAGCTTTGTTGAGTGAGTGATTTCCATGTGCTTGGTTGACTTCTGGCTCCAAACCTTAACTCTACTCAGTCTTTTGCCAGTGACCCTTGGCCATATCCAACTACTCAAACTGCAAGAAGACTGAAACCAATTTGTTTTCCTTATGTTTTTAAAGCCACTAGCCTGGTATGCTAATTAGAAATAAATCGCTTGACCCATAAAAGAAACGGCAGGAAACCTGAAATGAAGGCATTATCCAACACTTCATGCTCTTTAGTGATACCATTTTAAATATTTCAGACAGCCTATAAATAATTAAAACCTCACCACAGCAAATTATGTCCTATTATGCAAATAAATAGCCTCCTCCCTGGTTTCATTAAAGATTCTAAATGACAAGCTGAGCCATTTAAACATAGCAAGGTATTGCAGTGAGGCGAGAAATCTTTCAATATATTTTTTTAATTGTTAGTGCCAAATTTCATGTGGATTTTTACTCTAACACTTTAATTTGCATGAGCAAATAAACCTTTAATAAACCTTTTGTAAGTGGAGGAAATGCATCATTTAATTAAATTTGATTTGTTGAGAAACTATTGTGCCTCATGAATATTTAAGATCCACAAACTCTCCCTTTTACTGAAAAGAATACAATATTAAGAGAGTAATTTCAAAAAGTTATCTGACAGCATCTGAGAAATTAAAAGCAATTCATAAATATTTGTGATTAATCGTTCATTTAAAATGACAGGCCTGCACACATAAGAATCAATAGTGTGCTTCCATGCATACTTACATCAAGATCTTAGTATATTTTAAATCCATGATAAAAACTTTTAGTGTGTGATGTCTCAAGATTCATTTTTGAAAAGCTTTACGTTTTTATGTTCTTTTTAAAAAGGTGCTTGCTTCATGCCAGATTTTTAAAAAATAGCACCAAGACTTGTGAGTAGGGTATGATTATGGTAAACACTTTACAGGGGAAATTACTTTTATTTTTAAATTTAAAAAATGTTTTCTTTGTAAATCTGAACTGCACAGAACAGAGAAAAGAGTTTCTGTTAAAATACATAAATATCCTTAGCTATGAATGTGTAAAATATTACATTCTTCTGAAGTATATTCTCACATTTTTACCTCAACTGAAACATTGTGAACAGCCAAGGAAATTTTTCGCTAGTTCTTTTACTGGTAAGCGATTGTCAAAGGACTGTGAATCACTTAGTAACATGCCAATAGAACACACCTATGGTCATAATAAAAGTTACTTTCTCTCACACTTTGACACTAAAGAAGTTTCTAAATATTATTCAATAGTCTTTATTATCAACTAATGGAGGCCAGCTTACTTGAGAAAAAGTCTCATATGCATTCATAAAATCTAAACAAAAATAGGTAGACAGATCTCCTACAATATTAAAAAACATTAATAGAATTTATTGTTATTATTACTTTGGATATAATAATCCTAATGATGTCCCTTTTAAAAGTTGTTGACATATTTAGTTTTATTAGTTCAAAATAGTCTATATATTTTGGAAACAATTTTGAAGTAATGTTTTCTATAAAAGATGTTCCAAGGCTCAATTATATCCATTGCAATATAATGTTACTTTCTGGTGAAAAGGGATAGTTGAGTAATTATATTTTTAAAAAGGTGGTTTAGAATTTACCAAAGCCCTCAAATTATTAATATCATTTTCTTCCTAACAGAAGAATCATCATTTATTTGGGGAACGTATTCTCATTTTTCTCTATGTAATGCACTCAATCACTGAAACCTGCACTTACATTAACTATGATAAAATCCTTTTACGCTTTATTCTGGTATCATCTTATTTTTGGCGTTTTTGGGTTTTTTTTTTTTTTTTTTTTTTTTTTTTTTTTTTTTTTTTTTTTTTTTTTTTTTTTTTTTTTTTTTTTTTTTTTTTTTTTTTTTTTTTTTTTTTTTGGTTTTTAGGCAATTCCTTAAAATGATTCAGTAAAATATCAGGGATATTTTACTTTCTTTTCTCTGTTAAGTCTTATCATTCTCTGCATTAATAAAAATGAATAAATCAATAAGAATAATTAAAATTAAGAGGAAAAAAATTCCCTTCACTCTGTGTTTCCTTCTACTACTTTTTCCTTCTAGAAAATCCCATTCTCATGATATACATGTTTGTAAATAGGAACATACATGAATATTTTCAATTTCTAAATTTACACTACTCACTCCACTTTAATGAAGCTTCTGCCATTGAAACTACCATGGACAATGAAATCAAACATCTGGTTCTTAAACTCTCTGTGACTTTCGATACTACTAGCAACTGCGAATTTTAAGAAAAAAAAACTCTGATTTCGGATTTATTCTGTCCAGGTCTTTCTCCTTCTTTACAACTGTTCTTGTTTAGTCTTCCTCCTCCTTCTTCTCAGGTTATATTCAGTCCTCTCTCTTTCTAACTCTATTCTATTGTGATATAACAGTTTTCCTTGATTTTATCAACTACATGTATCTATAAATCTCACATTTACTTTTTTTCACATTTACTTCTTAACAATCACAAATATCTATAAATTCCACATTTACTTCTTAGTCTGCTATCCTGTAAAATGTAAATATTCAAATGTCTGTCACAGAAATTTATGTGCATCTTTTATAAAAATTTTTAAATGTCTTAATTTTACTGCCTCTGAAAATGCCTGAAAAGAGTATCTTTTAATATTAAAACTACTGTGTATTTTAAATTTGAAAATCTGACCTTATTTTCTGAATCAAAAAGAAATGTATTAGTGCTTCATTTAGGATATTTCAATTGATTTTCAAAATACTTTCCAATTATTAATGCTCGCTCTAAACTGCATAGAAATTTACATGCAATACTATGTTTTCTAATAAACCCTTCATGGCATTGGTGATACAAGTTTAACCTACAGTAATTTTATTCATGATTGGAATGTAAGTAACAGTGAGTTTTCAAAAGCATGAAGGAGTAAGACAACAGGGAGTATAATATTCTTAGCAAGATTAAGTAACAGGTTGATTTTACTCAGAAAGTGCCTTAAAATGGTGATCAAGAAAGACTGAAATGTAACAATGAACTATAAATATAAGTTATGCATAATAATGCTGAAATGATGATCAGTATTGTCAGTCATAAATTATATACTAGAATATAGATAGTGCATTTTTATTTGCTAAAAATTACACAGTGATAAGACATACTACTTTTTAGACTCTATTCTTGCATTAAGAATAGCTGAGAATCAGACCTAAGGAAAGCATGGCATTGACAGGAATCCATAAGAATTGTTTGCTATACTTGTCTTAAAAGTAATGTAACTTAGCTGTCTAACTTATATTAGATCATAGCCAAACATTAGCCCTTGAAATACTTTGACACTACTTCTAATACATTTCATTAATTATGGTTGGTTTCCTGTCTTCTTGTGTAGTTTGTATTTTTATTTTAAGACAGTCTTAATTTTGGAATTGCAATTGTTTATTATATAAGATCATTCTTTTTACTCCCAAAGGCTAGTAAATTATTTGGGATAGCATAGCCATTTTACTTGAAAAATCTAAAATTTCCTAAGTTGACTTCCTTATTACTGCAACAATTTTTATTTGTGTGTTTGTTTACAGATAATTGTAGTATTCATCTACATATTGGCTTTTAGGAAAATCAAACAGGCACTAATAAATCTGAGGCAACTGTAGGAAAACTTGTGTACTGGTTCACGAAATCAATGTTCCTTTCTTATGTGTTACATAACTGAAGTGCATGAATGTCTTTGCCTGTGTTATACCAGGATACCACACACTAGATAGATTATAAACAATGTAAATTTTCTAGGCTCATAATTCTGGGGGCAAGAAATTTCAAGGAAATTTCTTGCTGTGGCTTAGCATTTTCATGGAAGAAGACATCCATGGGAAGAGTGATAAGAGGGAGCACAAGAGAGAGACAAATTTGGTTTTATAAAATATTTGCATAATATGCAGTCTATTTATACTTGGAGTAATGACATTAATCCACTCACAAGGGCAAAACCCTCAAGACCTGATCACCATTAAATATGAGCACTGTTGTTTTGAATATCATTGCTTGGAAAAATTTTTTTGACACATGAAATTTTTGGGATAGTCAAACCAATACAACCTCCTAGTTTCCTGGAAATCAAATTTGGTCACATGAAGAAATCTAGAAAGTAGAAGACTAGTGCACATGATGGGCATCAACTCAAGGACTTTCCTTTAAAACTGTACAGCTTCCATGTTTTATTCTTTCTCCATCTACTAATACTGCACAGGACCTCCAAGTATGTGATGCTCTCAATGCTAAAAGGCTCCTTTCCTAAAAGCCAATATGTAGATGAATACCACAATTACCTGTATATGGTTTGAATCAAGTACCTTATGTTTTCAATCTTCATAAACGTGAAAATTTTTGTTTTATCTTCGAACTATAGATGATCTTGAGAAGAAGGCCCAGAGAGTAATGCTGAAAACCCTTAGGGCTGGTAAGTATGCCTCTACAGAAAGTTCACTTTACATTCGGGAAGATGGAATTTGATCTTTTTTTTCCTAATGGTGATACCAGCTTTTGCAAATTACCTGAGATAGTTTCTATAGTTTTATTATAAATCTCTCAATAAAATTGGGTCATCTTTATTTTTAATTTTTCTGGTGTTTAAATGAAGCATTTCAAGCTAAAATTAGCATGGTTTTTCTCTCTGAATAATTTAAAAATACATTTTCTGTTCTTGATTATGCCTTTCAACTACCCACATTATTAAGGCTGATATCAAATATTACATATTTAAGTTGTGCAGATTTTTCCTTTATTCAAAGACAAAAATCTGAAAATGTGAACAGAAACTATCACTGATGTATTTGGTATTTAAATATTTAGTAGATTTTTACCCATCTTGAATTGAAATAATTGCTTCTGAAATTGTACTGCATATATTTTAAAAGGAATATTTTAAACTGTGACAAAACTTGACATATTTAATTGAGCTACTTATTTTCAAGTTTTGGGTTTTTGACTTAAGAATATTGACTAATTTATACCTACTTAAATATCTTTACATATTTATGCATTTTTCCTCTGGAAAGCTTAGTAGCTTGATTTTATGAAGTGTACAGAACTCTTTTGACAGGTATTTTAACTTTTGCTTCCTTTTATTTTCTTCTCTTTCTTTACTTCTGACTACTTTTTCACCTTAATTTGCCTATATGTTTTATAAGTTGCTAAAATTCTGTTTTGTATGTACATACACATATGCCCATACTGAAGAATTATACTTACTAACATTTTCTTCATTGTATGTGTAGTATTTTGCTAAAAATTTCAAGTAATAATTTAAAAAGAGTACACAATCATACTTAGTCAGTTTGCTTATCCTTAGGAGTAAATTTTTGGAGGAATTTATAAACTCAGTGGTCTTCACGAGCTATCAAAATATTCAGACTGTGCAACCAAGAGATTAATTTAAAATGTGTTTCTATTTATTTGTCATCAACATTTTATTTTGGATAATTGTAGATTCACATGCAGTTGTTAAAAAAGAGTTCATGGACATCTTATTGAGCTTTCCCCAATGGTAAAATCTTGCAGAACTATGGTACAATCTCACAAATAGAACATTAACATTAATAAGCAGAAGATCCAGGACATTTCAGTCCTGTAATGGATCTTCATTATATTAATTTTTAGAGCTTCTCCTTGCAAATAACCCCAATTTCATACATGGGAATTTATTCTTCCATAATTCTGGAGACCAGAAGTCTGAAATCAAGGTATCAGTAATGCTATACTCCCTCTGAAGGTTCTAGAAAGGAATCTTTCCTGTGTCTTCCAGGTTTTGTTTCCTGGACTTGGACTACAAAACTCTCATCTCTACCTGTCTCCAGCAGGCCTTCTCTTCCTGTCTGTTACTTCCTTTCTATCTCATATGAGGATACATCACTGGATAATAACTTAGGATGATTTCATTTTGAGATCCTTTACTATATTTGCAAAGACCTTTTTTTTTTTTCTAATAAAGCTTTCCATAGGTTTTGGTAGGAAGTTGCTGCATTTTATTAGGTCAGGTGAGAGGAGAGGAGATTAGTAAACAACCCACATATGGTGCCCTTTTACAGTCACCCTCATTTCCTTTGGTCTTACTACTTTTTTTTTTTGTACCAGCGATCCAACTCATAACCTTGTGATTGCCAGGCAGGTGCTCATGTCACTGAGCTAAATCCCCAGCAGATCTTACTACTCTTAAACCCTTGCAATCACTAATTTCTCTGATAGATAAAGTTGCCACTCAAGATTATGTAAGTGAAATCATATAACACAGACCATTTTAGAATTGATTTTGTACCAAGTGTAATTTTCTGGAGAGTTGTATATGTTGTTCTATATCCCAGTATTTGTTCCTTTAAAAAAAAAATTGAGTGAATAGAATTTCATTATATGGATGGACTGAAGGTTAATATTTCATTTATTTAAGGATATCTAGGTTTTTTCCATTTTATATATATATATATATATATATATATATATATATATATATATATATATATATATAGTGAATAAAGTTACTGTAAGCATTTTTGCACAGGTGTTTTTGTGAACATATGCCTTTACTTTTCAAGAGACTCAGTAACATTCCTCAACAAATAATTAAGGGTTATTACAATCATTTAAATATAAGGCTTAGGTTTTATTAAAATTGAAGTTCATTTTGTTTATTTTCTAATTTTCAGAAATTATACAACTGTTAGAAATCCAGACTATTTTCTTGTTTAAATTTTAAGTATGCATTTTCAACTAATGGCCAAAGCATTATTTTATGCAAAAGAACTGTATGTCATGTTCCTTATGCTTAAATAATACATGTAATCTATCATTCTTTCTCTGTCTATACATTTAGTATACACTTGGTGAGAATACTAGTCTTTAATTTCTTTATTTTACATTATGATCCTTGTGTGTTCAGAGATGCTGAATTTGAAATAGTCATTTTGACAACAGACCTTTCTCTGACTCTGATTTTTTGATTTGGTTATGTGTTTTTTATGTCCAAGCAAAATTTAATGCAATCTCTAAGAAAAAAGATTAGAAACTAATTCAGAGTTGATACTGGCAAATGCAGACCTTTTACAAAGGCTCATCGGTAAGATTTATTTAGTGGTTGACTCTGGGGATCTAAGGGTTTTGCCAATTCTGAGTCTAGTGTACCTTTTAATCAAAGAGCATTGCTCTGTGTGGGATCGCAGGTTACAGCCTGCCTCCTTGGTGCCTTAGTTTTCTGGAATGGAAAAATCTCTTTCCATTTCCTGTTATTTTAAAAATACACAAATATGCATTATCTTTCTTTCCCTCTGTGCTAGCTTCTTTCTTTTCTCCATTTTAGTCTATTGCTATATTTTTCTTCAGACATAGGTCATTTTTATTATCTTTTGAAAATATATTCACTTTATCCAAGCTTACTGGATTTTATATACCAAGAAGTACATTGATTAGTACAATAAAAGCAATGAAGTAAGAGTAAGACAGTTTAATTTACAAAGAGATATGAAAACAGTTCAGCCTGAAATTCCTACATTGAAAGCTATTTCTTAAGTTGGGAACTAAATGTAATCAATCTCAATTTAATAGCACACATCTGTATGCTTTCTCTGAAATGTATTTTAGTATAAATTCTTATCAAAACATATAAAAGCTTGACTTGGATAAAGTTGGCACTAAGACTAAATTCTTTGTATGAATTTTAAACTCTATGAAAAAATACAAAGATTTACTATATGAGGTAAGTTTTTAATCAACAAAAATTTGACACTTATATGGTCTCATGTGCTTTAAATAACTTTGGTCTAAAACTTACACAGTACATAGCTCAGCTTTTGGTAAACATAACCTAGATTTGGTTTTAATAATTAATAGCTTATTTATGAGCACTGATACTGTTAACACATTGGTAATTAAGTGTACAGTGGACTTTAACCAAGGATTTTTGAGAATAGAATAGGAAATCTTGTTATTTAAATATGCAAAAATTAAAGCTATGAATAAACACATGGAAAATATTTAATTTAACTATTAACTAAAGATAATAAAGGAAGTATTTGGATAAGATTGCTTTTAAAGTCATCAAATATCCACTGTCAAACTTTTAAACCATAAGGGATTTGGAGCCAGAGGGAGATGGGAGGGGAAGAGGAAGAGAGCAAACTATAAGAGATCAAGATATGATTTATACACATGCCAATGCTCCGTGATTAATATATTATTATATATGACAAAAGCATTAATTAAAAGAAAAAAATTTGTATATGGACATTTACAAACAATGCAAACATTAGAACAGCCCCTTCAAATTTTTGTTATATAATTTCCTGAAGCTTATCAAATACTTTCCAGTAAGAGTTCATAACATGATGAAGTAATTCATATATAAGAAGGGATTTGACAAATATATAAAATTGAACAATGTTTTCTTCTCAAAGAAATATCTGGGGAGAGTTGAATATTCCTGTCATAACTATTAGCAATCAGGTAAATTACAATAAATGGCATGATTAATTTTCTTTATCTGTTGTAAAAATAGTTTTTCATGATAAAAGAATTCTTATTCAACATTAAATGAAAACTAGACAACTGTTTTTACAGACTTGGTAAACATTGCTTATTTTTGACAGATGAGGTCAGTGATAATCATTATTTTTCTGACATTTTCTATCATTTAAATTCACTAGAATGGAATGATCTTATATTCATGTTATATACTACTGTTGAGAATATAATTCAGTTTCACCTTGTATGGAGCTAAAATATAACAAAAGAATAAATAAAACCTTTAATTTATATTTTAATTTATATTAAGTCTATATAACTCACAAAAACATATGAGAGAGTGGGAGGGAATTTGCAGCTGGATTTGAACAGTTTTAGATGTGAAAACAATCCATTAAAAAACAATTCCATGTGAGTAATAACACTTTTGTGTGATGTAACAGGGTTTCCTCAGCAGACCCAAACTTGACCTGCTTTGAGGAATTCCTGTTGTGGAAGTTTGATCTCCTCCTTGCAGGGATCTTAGGCTCCTGGCAGTGTTCTTGCAGCACTCTATGGGGAGAGCTGCTGGAAGCCATGCAAAGAGCACAAAGCTAACAACACTTGGTCTAGCAAAGGATAACTCAATCAAAGAGTAGGAAAGAACAGGGGATTTTTTTTCCTGGAAAGCATTTTAGCTCTCAGAGCAAGCCTTGAGAACAAAGTGACATGTGGAGCAACAAATTGATAAGAGCTGCATGAAAACTTCCCTGAAATGCTGTAAATTTCTAATAATTTTAACTTCAAATTTTGTATGATGAAGAAGGTAACAAAAATGAAAATTTTTTTAGAAATAATATGCATTTATTGGAACACAAAATTATTACTGAATAACAAATGGAGTGGTGGGTTTTGAAAAAAAGTGTATGTTTTCCTGAAAAGCCTACTCTTTGTGTTTTATTTACAATATTATTTATCCTTTTACCCACAGTGATTTTTCTCTACATATAGCTCTTGAATCTTTGGTGCAGGCCCCACCCCACAGCTATTTATGAATATGATTTTATTTATTTTTGCTTGACATTTTTGAAGAAGATATAACTTAAATATTATTTTTCTCATTAGCTATATCAGGCAACCAAATTTTCTAGAGTGAAAAATCAATCGAGGTTTTAAAGTAAATTTTAGTCATTAGGGCAACTTAATGTAAAGCAGATTTCAGCAAACTTTCTAATTTGACATATAATTGTCAAATTATAAAAGTTGTGCTGGGGATTTAGCTCAGTGGTTTAAGTGCCTGCCTGGCAAGCGCAAGGTCATAACTTTGATCCCCAGTACCAGGGGAGGCGGGGGGAAAGTTACCGTAAAGTTTATCCTATGAAATAGAAAACATTCTATATACCAAGAAGTAACGTTATAATGGCATAATATGTGTGACATAATGATGCAACATATTCAGCAGCATCTAAAGTGAAATCCTCTTTTGTTCCCCAAGGAACATCCTATGCTGAGATGTGCATCTTCTCAAGAAAGTAAACAGAAGGTACTTCAACACTTGGTTTTGTGAAGGTCTTACTTGTCCCATCTCAAATGAAATGGGGTAAAACTTTCCCTTTAAAAAAATTATAAGGAAGATCATTTCTAATGCATGGGCTGGTCTTTTGTGTTCTAACAAGGTTGATCTTACTTAGTATTCCATGCCTCTGTCAAAACTTCAAGCTTGAATATTCCCAGTCAAAGATGTCTTTATCTCAGAAAGCTGTTTTAATGCTGGTTTACAAGGCTTTAAAAGTTGAAAAGCTCATCTCTCAATTTCTTTCTTGCCAATATCAAAATGTTGAAACAAGCTCCTTTTCCATAAATCTAGCTAAATAAATATATTTATGGTGGGAACAGCATTCTGTGTAGTATAGATTTGCCAAAGAAAATACAGAATGACCAGTTAAATTTGAATTTTGAATAAACATGGAAAACATTTAATTATGTCCCAAATATTGAATGTAATGTATTTATACTGACAAGTTACATATTGTGCATCTGAAATTCAAATTAAAAGGTGTGTACACTATTTTATTAATCTGGTAGCCCGACCCCAGAAGTTCAAGATGTAGGTTTAGGGTAAGAAAAAAGATAGTATCAAAATTGATGCAAAACACATTTTGGAGACAACAAATCTGATATGGTATTATAATTGCCATAACCTTGTTTATTAATTAATTTACTACCCAGAGGATAATAAAGTATAATGTACATTGAGTACATTATATTCATTATCCAAATATATCATTTCAACCACACTATAGCAACTCACTTAAATATGTTCTAAAGATGAGAATACTAAGATATGAGAATTTTACATTTTCATATGATAAGTAATTGTTACTGGGAAAACTGGCTTTTCCACTAGTTCTGTTTAACTCTAGAATTTATACCCTCATACTGACAAGCTGCTTACAAGAAACGTACATGCTAGAAATAAAGAAAAATAAAAATATATCGCTTGTGAATGGATATATATTTCAAGTACATAAATAAATATGCAGTTTCTATGACAAAAACTGCATACAAACTATTTATCATAAAATGTAGAATATAGAAACAAAAAGATAGCAAAATGCATGTGTTAGTCAGCTTTCCTATCAATAACTGATATCCACAATTTAAAAGAAGAAAATTTGGCTAACAGTTTCAGAAGCTTCAGTCAATGGTTGGCTGGCTCTAAGGCATGAACATCCCGGTGAAAGAGGGTGGCAATGCAAAGCTGATTTACTCATGGTATCAGGCAAGCAGGCCAAGGCAACAAAGCCAAAGATGAGTGTGCCAAGAACCAGATATAATATCCAAGCTAATGTCTCTAGAATCCAAGAAGACACCCCCAGAAATGTGCTCTACGTCTCCACAAATTCTTCCAAGACAATCAAGTTGACGCAATTAAGCTTACTCACAATACTGCATAGGTTCAAAGAGTAAAATTTTAAGGTAATTTTATGTATCTCAAAATAAAAATCATGTTTAAAAATTTCAACAAGAGTAAATTGAGATAAAGCCTATAAAGAGAAATAACCTATTTTGCAGTATTTAAAGGAGTGATTATAGGCCGGGAATTTGGCTCAGAGACATGAGCACCTGTCTGGCAAGTGTGAATTCATGAGTTCGATCCCCGGTACAAAAACAAACAAAAAAAGGAGTGAATATAATGAGATATAATGAGATTAATCAAAATACTTGAAGTTGTATTAGTACAAATGAGTATTAAGCAATCATAATTTACTGATATTATTATTAAGTTCCAATAAGTTTATGCATAGACATTTTCTTTTAAGTATCTACTGCCTTTGGATAACACTAGCATTGTACTTACAGAGGACCTTGCCTGGCTCTATGCTGCCATTTCAGTAAAGTTTCTGCTGCTATGATATGAACCACTTTACATTCCAGGGCCACTGCAGCAGTTAGAAGATAACTCCAAGGAAAAACATACTGCCAATTTAGCAAGACAATTTCAATAATCTGCTAATTTGCCAAAGCACTGTCAACCAATAAATAAGATTATGTAAAAGACTCTCATATAAATTTCAGGTATTCACTCCACATGAGAAACTGGTTATTATAAATGATTCATGTTAATTGTTATACATTAATTTTCTTATTTCTTTACTATCATGATATCGCTAAATCTTAACTGAGTAGAGTTTAAAAAGCTAGAAATTTTTTAATTAAAACGAACAAAAATTATTTCGTTTTAAACTAGTGTTTTTGAGCAAGTCAACTGAAAAATGTAGCAGACTTTTGGGAAAAAGTCTTGTAAATAAACAGAAACTACAAATATAGTAATACCCAAGTTACTTTTTAGATTTTAAGCCATTTTA
>PVLA01002656.1:0-21474 GCA_004027455.1 Hydrochoerus hydrochaeris
TTTGTAACTTTTGTTTGCCACCCTATAAAAAAGAAAACTTACTGTAATCAGCATCTCAGACTTTGTAGAGTACTCTCCAGGGGTCCACTGACTGGTAATGATAAAAATATCCTTTCTTCTCCTGAGCTCCCGGCTACTGTCCCACAACAGTCTTAGAGATGTGGAGATGGAGTTGGGTTCCTAATGAGATGTGTAAAGGATTAATGTCTTATTTTTAGATAAGTTGTAGATTACCTGATTCATGTGCTCTTGTAAGAAATGAAAAAAGAGTTAAAGTTAAGCCTTTATCCAAGCTTTCTTACTAGTAGTTAATACCTTGCAAAAAAAGAATATCACAAACAGGAAGTTGACACTGACCTAGCCAAAATATAAAACGTTTCCATTACCAAGTTTCTTTTCTTTTTAAATTTTATTTAAAGAAAAAAAAGAAAGAGGGTATAAATAATACATAATTTCAAAAAAAACAGTAAAAAATCACTAGTTGATAAATTACATATTTTCCTCTTAGAAATAGTTTTTCAAGTTACAAAATTAAAGCACACAAAGTGGACATTTAAGCAGTGGGACTGCAAACAGTTCTGTTCACCTATCCAACAAAAACTTAGTAATATGGTTATCAATCCTACACACTTAAACATACATGCAGTTATATCCTTTAGAGCACTTTCTTTTCCTCTCTTTTTTACAATAGCAATTACACATTTTGGGTTTTTTTATTCTTACAGTTCTCATTACTTTTTACACTAGAGACACAATGTGATATTTATAAATATGATTCTTATTTATTTCACTAATGAGGATAGCCTTAAGTTGTCTCCATTTGCCTATGAAGGCCTTAAGGTCATCTTTTTTATAGCTGAGTAATATTTCATTGTATAAAACTACCACATCTTTTTCATCCATTGTGCAGTTGATGGGCATTTTGATTATTTCCAAGATTTAGCTATTACAAATTGTGCTGATATGAACATGGGTGCACATATATCACTGTGATATGCCCTTTTCAGTTTTTCTGGGAAAATACCCAGTAGGAGAATAGCTGGGTTGAATGGAACTTCTAATCCTAGTCTTCTGAGGAATCTCCATACTGATTTCCATAGTGGCTACACCAGTCTACACTCCCACCAACAGTGGAGCAGTGTTCCCTTTTCTGTGCATTCTTGCCAACATTGTTATCAGTTGATTTCTTGGTGGCAGATATTTTTTCTGCAGTGGGATGAAATCCCAATGCTGTTTTAATTTGCATTTCTCGAATGACCAGTGATGGTGAACATTTCTTCATGTATTTATTTGCCATTTGTATATCTTCATCTGAGAACTGTATGTTCATCTAAGATGCCCATTTTTGGAGAGGGTCTTTGAATTTGGGGGGCTTGATGTTTTTCAGTTCTTTATATGTTCTTAACATAAGTCCTTGGTCTGAGGGGTTGCTGGCTAAAATTCTTTCCCATTCTGTGGGTTTTCTTTTCACTCTGTTGGTGATTTATTTTGAAGAGCAGAAAATTTTCAAAAATATGAGATCCCAGTTGTTGCTTCTTTGAAGTGTTTCCCATGCAGTTTGCATTTTGTTCATGAATTCTCTGCCTACCCCTGTGTCTCCAAGACTTCTACCTATGTTGTCTTCCAGTAGATTCAGTGTTTCTGTTTTAGTATTTAGGTCTTTGACCCATTTAGACTTTAGTTTTGTGCATGGTGATAGGCTTGGATCTAGTTTCAGTCTTTGGCATGTGGATAGCCAATTTTTCCAACATCATTTATTAAAGAGACTATCCTTCTTCCATTGGACATGTTTAGCCCCTCTGTCAAATATCAGGTGGCTGAGTGTCTTTGTAGTTGTGCTTGCATCTTCTAATCTGTTTCATTGATCCTCAGGTCTATTTCTTTGCCAGGTCAAGCTGATTTTATCACTGTGGCTTTATAGTACTGTTTCAAGTCAGGAATTGAGATGCCTCCTGCCTTGCTTTTGTTGCCCAGAATTGCGTTTGCTATTCTAGGTTTCTTCTGTTTCCAAACCAATTCTAGGAGTATTTTCTCTAGATTTGTGAGGTATGTCAATGATATTTTCATTGGGATTGTGTTAAATCTGTATAACAGTTTTGGGAGTATGGCCATTTTCACAATGTTGGTTCTTCCTAACCAAGAACAAGGAATATCCTTCCATTTTCTAATATCCTCTTCAATCTCCCTTTTCAGCATAGTATAATTTTCAGCATATAGGTCATTTACATTCTTAAGTAGGTTGATTCCTAAGTATTTCGTGTTTTAAGATGTTATTGTAAAGAGTGATATTTCCATAATTTCTCTCTCAGTGAGTTTTTTGTTTGTTTGTGTACAGGAACGCTATTGATTTTTGAGCATTGACTTTGTATCCAGCTACACTGCTGAACTTGTTAATTACCTCTAGTAGTCTTTTAATGGAGATTTTTGGGTCTTCTATATAGAGTATCATGTCATCTACAAATAGTGATAATAGTTCAACTTGCTCTTCTTTTTCTAGAAGCTTGAGATGAAGCATTAGGTTGTTTATTTGTGCTCATTCTGTTTTCTTGATATGACAATTTATATATAATGCTATATATTTCCCTCTTAAGACTGCTTTCATTGCATCCCACAGATTACAGTATGTTGTTTCCGCATTTTCATTGAATTGTAGGTATTGCTTTATTTCTTCTTTAATTTCATCTGTAGCCCACTGGTTGTTAAAAAGTTTGTTATTTAATTTCCATGTATTTATGCAGATTTTGCAATTTCTTTTGCCATTAATTTCCAATTTCAGTGTGCTATGATCAAATATTACACATGGAATAATTTCAATACCTTTTCAGTTACTTAACAATGTTTTATGGGATAATATATGGTCTATATTGGAAAACATCCCATGTACAGCTGAGAAAAATGTGTATTCTGATGTGGTTGGGTGGAACACTCTGTAAACATCTACTAAGTACAGTTGCTCACAGGTATGATTCAGTTCTATTATTTCTTTGCTGACTTTTTGTCTAGTTGATCTATGTCTTTGTGACAATGGGCTGTTAAGATCTCCTGTTATAATTGTGTCCTTGTGTATTTGGTTTTTCATGTCCATTAGTATCTGTCTTATATAGTTGGGTGCTCCTGTATTTGGTGCATATATATTTATAATTGTTAGTTCTTCTTCTTGAATTTTTCCACTAACAAGTATGTAGTGACCTTCTCTATCTCTTTTAATCATTTTAGGTTTGAAGTTCACATTGTCTGCAAATAGAATAGCTACCCCTGCTTTTTTTCTGGGTTCTGTTGCATGGGATACTGTTTTCCATCCTTTGACTTTTAACCTATGAGTTTCATTTTGGGTCAGATGTGTTTCTTGTATACATCATATTGTGGGATCCTGTTTCTTGATCCATTCTGTCAATGTATTTCTTTTGATAAGTGAATTGAGGCCATTTACATTTATGGATATCACTGATATGTACTGGCTTGACTTTGCCATGTTATGTTTCAGTTGTTTGCTTTCTGCTTTTCACCCTTTTTTAATTGCTTGTCCTACCTGATGGTTTCTTTCTGTTGTTCTGGGGATTGTGGTCATTTTTATCTCTATCTAGTAAGTCTTTTAATATTCTTTCTAGGCTTCACTTGGTGGACGTGAATTTCTTTAGCTGTTCCTTATCTTGGAAGTATCTTGTTTCTCCATTAAATGTGAATGAAAATTTTGCTGTGTACATCAGTCTGGGTTGAAAGTTGTTTTCTTTCAGGGCTTGAAATACCTCACTCCAGGCTCATTTTGATTTGAGGGTTCATGCTGAAAAATCTGCTGTGAATCTACCATGCTTTCCTTGATAGGTGAGTTGTGTCTTTTCTCTAACAGGTTTTAGTAATCTGTTTTTGTGCTGTATGACTGAGACCACAATTATTATATGTCTGGGTGTAGATTTATGTTGGTTGTGACTGTTTGTCATTCTATATGCCTCACTTATCTGCATATCAGATTTTTTCCTCATGTTTGGGAATTTTTCTGCTATTACTTCTGTGAATATTTTTGTTGTGTCATTTGCATTGCCTCCTGATCTTCACTGATGCCTATTAATCTTATATTGTTTTTCTTGGCAACATCTTGAAGCTGCTGAATTGTCATTTCAGGTTGCTTTGTTATTTTTAAAAGTTCTATCCTTTCATGATCATTAATTGTGATCCTGTCCTCAAGGTCTGAAATCCTATCCTCAGCTTCCTTTAGGCGGTTTTGCACACTTTCAATAGAATTTTTTGTTCCTTGGATGTCTCTTTGAGTTTGTTTCATAAATTCTGCTTGTTTTCTACATTGTTCATTCAAGGTTTCAATCAGTTTCCCATGCTCCTATACTTTTTTCTCTATTTCTTCTTTAGCTGCACTCAGCAACTCTTTACTAAGGTTGTTATTTCTATCTTTACATGGGAGAGCACTTCTAATTTGATTTCTTCTATAGCCTCATGGAGGTTTTTTTTTTTTTTTTCACTTGCTGTCTTTTCAGAGATTTCTGGTGTGTTACTTTTGAAGTCCTCTATTTCAATGTTTCCTGTACTTGCTCCTGGTGGACTAGATGTTTGAGATTGCATTTTGCTTTTTTGTTTTGCCATTTTCTCCTTTTGAGTTAACATTTGGTCCTTCAATCTCACTAGTGTCAACTGTTGGTAGTGTGTATCCTGGGGTCCTAATGTAAGACTGATGTTTGTCTAATTGCTGGGTCCCACAATTAGACAAGAGCTAGGCCAGTCACCTGACTTCCCACCACAGGGCCTGTTGGGTGAGTCCTATATTCTTCCCAGGATGACAAGCCTAGTAGCATCGATGTGGGTTAGTTTCTGCTATTACTTTTTCTTCAGGTTATTCCAGGTCATTAAGTCTCCCTGTCTATAGTGTTTGTGTTGGCTGAGGTCCTACTGTGTGCCTGTGTGTCTCGTAAGCCCTTTTGATTTTCTACAAGTTGGGGAAGTCTTTATTGGCACACTCCTCACCCTGCCTGATGTTTTCTATGTGCAGAAAGGAGTCACCCACACTCTTGTCAGACTCACCAAGGTCTTACAGTTAGTTGGAGTGAACTTTACTACTGGCCCTGTTTACCCACTGTACACCTCTCTTTTAGGGGCATATTCACCACACTGACTGGAACCTACTGGGATCTTCTGTTTGGGTGAGGCAGTTCCTGAATCTCCCTTCAAGCTAGCACAGTTAATCTGCTGTAGTCCAAGGTTCTGGGAAAAGAGTGGGAGCTGAAGATCAACAGCAGTATTAGGTCCAGGAGGTAGGGGGTGTCCCTGAGGGGCCAGCAGAAGTCCTGGGTCTGGGCATCCACTGGGCTTGGGCTAAGGTCCCAGGGTGGTGTGGCATTCCTCAGTGCCAGCTGGAGTTGTGCTTATTTCTGAGTTTTGAGTGATGTTTCAAATCTTTCTCAGAGCACTGCAAATCACCTGGTCCACTTTTGGCTCCTGGGGCAGACTGCTGGCAACTGCTTGCTCCTTGGAGTTTACTGGGCATGGCCCAGTTAGGCCCTCAGGTACCTCTCCTGCATCATGGGGTGATTTCAAACGCAGGGTATGGTCTTACCACCTGGGAGCGAACTTGCAAGGTTTGCCCATGTACTGGGATTCAGCTTGCATGTGGTCAGGGCCCAGGACTCCCAAGTTTCTTTTTCATCTTGCCATTTTATACTTCCATTCCCTCTTCTCCTGCCCATACCACTGCTTGACAACTATTGATTTGTTCATTATTTCTTTAATTTTGTTATTTGATGAATACTAATTAAATAAAGCAAAGCTTATGTATTATTTTCATAACCAATGGCAAAGTATTAATTGAAGTGCAGGGCTATGTCCCTAACTAGATCTATGGTCTAAATATTTTAAGCACATGCAACAGTACTGCCAACATGAGCACAATGCTATACAGGAGGTCTTTAGAAATTATTTATTTTGTGTATTTGAAATTTTATATTTATTAAATAGCAATGCACTCTCTGCCCCAAAACCACACTCTCTGCCCAACACCCAACATTCTGCTTTTTCTTTCCAAGAGTTGAATTGTTTTATGTCCCTCATAAACATGAGGTCCAATTGTGACTTTCTGATTTCATTCAGCATAATGTCCTTCAGAGTTGTCTATGTTGACACAAGTGACAAGATTTCCTTCTTTAGGGCTGGGGATTTATGTCAGCAGCATAAGTGCCTGCCTTGCAAGGTGCAGTTGTGAGTTCAATCCCTGGTAACAAAAAAAAAAAAAAAGATTTCCTTTTTTATAAAAACCAAAAAATATACTCATATTTCTTTGACCATTTGTCTGTGGACACAAGGTATTTCCGTATCATGGTAACTGTGAATACTGCTATCATACTCAAGGGCATGCTATCCTTCTCAGGGTTCACTTGACACATTCTCAGAAGGTGGATTCCTGGAACATGTTAGGTATGCATTTAAGTTTGTAAGGAACTTACAAATTTCAGTTTGACAAAAGTCCTAAGTTTTTTCTTTTTTTCCTGGCTATTGCTCATCCATTATGATATCCAAGAAGTGATCACCACAGCCATCTGCCACTCTGTGGAAGGTCAAACCTGTCCTCTCTATTTCTTCTCACCTAAGGCTGGCAGCAGGGCCCATCTCCCACTGCCTGGGGCCCCAACCAGTACATCACAGCCCCCAGAAAAGAAAGTAGTGGAATTAAATCACCTCCAATCACTGCAAAACTTGGAACCTCACTGAAAATTGCTTTTGTTGGATTGCTTAATGTTGGGAAATGTACCTTGATTTTATAAACCAGTCTACTTCAGCAGAAAACTTCCATCCTGCACTATTGAATGTAATGAGAGCAAAGTCTCTGTGGCAGAGACATTTGACTTTCTTTGCTGGTATCACAAACAAGCAAGCAAGATTCCTGACTTTCCAAATGCAGTGGATATTGCAGATCTTGTGAAAAAGCTTATAAAGGGCAGGACTTAGAGTAATTACCTGTGATGGGAATTTGATCTAATGTGTGATTTTGAGGATGATGATCTCACACAGGTTGAGGGAAGTATAGACCACATTCAAATTTAGAAAAACCCATGAAGAGCTTCAATTTAATGATGAGGAAATGATTGGTGCATTATAGATAAAATAGGAAAGGTAGCTGTGAATGGAGGAGATGAAAAGCTAAAATCTGAGTAGCTATAATGTACAGTGTTAAATCCTAGGCTAAAGATCAAAAGAAACCTGTTTATTTCTATCACATTGGAATGACAAGAGATTGAAGTGTTGAATAAACATTTATTTTTTTACTTTCCAAACAATGGTCTACCAGCTTCATAAGACAAACACTACTGGAAATAAAAGATCAAATAAACACTAACATAGTCATAGTGGTCAACCTTCACAAATAGATAAACAAAAGTTAACAAAGAAATATCAGAGCCAAATCACATTTTTGAACAGACTTCAAATTTAGTAGATATCTGCAGAATGTTCTACCCTACTACAACAGAATAGGAACTCTTCTCAGCAGCATGTAAAACTTCACCAAAGCTAGGCCCCAGAGTAGCCCACAAAGCCTACTTATATACAGAAAAATCAAATCATCTGATGTAGGGATCACTGCACATCGAGACTAGAAACTGATCATAAAGAAACCACAGAAATTTTACAAATATTTGGACATTAAACAACCCACACCTGAAGAACCAAGGAATCACAAAAGAAATCAAGGAAGAAAAGTAACCATTCCTAAAATCAAACAATAATGCTAGTACAATATACCAGGATCTATGGGACACAATGAAAGCAGTCCTAGAGAGGAGTATATTTCTGTGAATGCTTAAATTAGAAAAAAGAGTGAGCTCAAATAAATAGTCTAATGATGCATCTGAAGACCCTAAAAGGATAAGAATAGTCCCAAATCAAGCCTAGTACAAGGAAGAGAATGATAAACATTGGAGTAGAAAGTAATGAAATTGAGATTAGCGATATTATGTATTAATGACTTGAAGAACCAGTTCTTTGAAAGAATATACAAAATAGACCAACACTTAGCCAAATTTAGAAAAGTATGAAAGAAATTAGTCACATCAATGCAATTAAAGTGAAAAGGATTAAATCACAATGGACACTGCAGAAATCCAGAAGATCATTAGTAACTACTATGAAAAATGGTATTCCAATCAATTGGAGAATCTTCAAGAAATGAACAAATTCCTAGACATATATAAATGACCAAAACCAAACCAAGAAGATATAAAAACCAAACATTTCAAATATAGGTAATGAAATTGAGGCAATGGGAACAAACCTACCAACTGTGAAAAGCCCCAGATAGGACAGATTCATCATAAACTCTACAAGCCCCTCTGAGAGAAGATAATGCCAACACTCCTTAAACTCCTTAATGACATTCCAAGGGGAGGAGCACCCAAAGTCATTCCTGGAAGTCAGAGTCACTTGATTCCAGAATCAGAAAAGGTTCACAATTTAAAAACAAACACAAACAAACTACAAGGCAATCTCTTAAATGAACATAGACACAAGAATCCTCAATAAGACTGGCAAAAAAAAAAAATGCCGTAACTCATCAAATTCGTACATCATGGCATGTAGCCTTCATCCCAGGCTTGTAAGGATGGTTCAACATACACAAATCTATAGATGTAATACAACACAGAAACAGAATCAAGAACAAAAATCAGATGATCACCTCAATAAACTCAAAAAAAGCCTTTGACAAAATTCAACATGTATTCATAATAAAAACTCTGGACAAAATAAGTACAGGAAGACCTTATCTCAATCTAACAAAAGCCAATTTTAACAAATTTACAATCAATATCATATTAAATGGGGGAGAACTGTAAGATTTCCCTCTAAAATCAGAAACAAGACAAGAACAACTGTCACCACTCTTGTTTAAAATAGTACTCCAAACATTAATAATTAATAAGAGCAACCAGGCAAGAGATAAAAGGGTATGTATTGGGAAAAAGTAGTTAAATTATCATTTGAAGATAAAATGATCCCTTACCCAGAAGAACAAAAGAATTTCACCAAAAGCCTTCTAGAAACAATAACCAAATTTAGCAATGTAGCAGGATACAAAGTCAACACATAATAATAAAATAGCTTTCCTATACACAATAATGAACCCACAAAGAAAGAAATTAGTAAAGCAATACCATTTACAATAGCATCAAAAAAATTAAATACTTTGGAATTAGCCAAACCAAAGAAGTAGTAGCAGAAAATGGAAAGATAGCCCTGTTTCTGGATAGGCAGAACCAAGAGTCAAAGTAGCTATACTCAAAAACTGATATACAGATATAATTTAATCGCAATAAAATACCAATAGTATACCTCACAGAAATGGAGAAAATCCTAAAATTCAGATGGAACCAGAGGAGACCTAGAATAAGACAAGCTATCTTATCCACAAAATCAAAGCAGGAGACATTACAATAGCAAATTACAAGTTATATTACAAGGCTACAATACCAAAAACAGCATGGTGCTGGCATGTGGATCAACGAAACAGGATAGAAGATGCAGAAACAATTTTAGGCACCTTCAGCTATCTGATCTTCAACAAAGTGGTAAAATATATTTTGTAGGAAAGACATCCTCTTTAATAAATTGTGCTGGGAAAATTGGTTATCACACAGAAGATTAAAGCTAGACCCATTTCTCTCACCATGTTCTACACTAAAATAAAAATAGATGAAAGATCTAAATAATAAAATTAGGAACTATAACCTGCTGGAAGATAAAATAGGTAAAACTTTTGAAGACATAGGTGTAGGCAAGGATATTATGAACAGAGCATCAATTGTACAAGAAATAATACAAAGAATCAACAAATGGAATTGCATTAAACTAAGAAGCTTCTGCACAGCAAATTATTTACCAAAAAGTAAATAATCTTACAGAATGTGGAAAAAATACTATTCCTTGGACAGAGGACTAATGCCTAGAATATATAAAGAACCCAAAAAACAGACCATTTGAAAATAAGACCCAATCAAATAATGGTCCACTGAAATCAATAGACACTTCTCAGGAGAAATACAAATTGCCAATACTGTGAATATCTGAAAAAGTTTTTGGCACTTCTGGCAACTACAGAATGACATCTAGACTTGAGTGGACATTTGAGAAGCACAAAAGAAAATAAGGGCATATATTTATGATGCACATAATTTTGATACAGGTAACTATGTGTAATTATCAAATGAGAGAAATTAGTATCTAGTAAAAATAGGAAAACAGAAGGTAGAGAGAGAGGTTAGTAATCATGTCCCCATGTTTTCTTTGAGAAGTGTCATAGATTCTGGTCTTGTGTTTAAATCTTTATTTTGAGTTTGGCTTCAGTATGATATCTAGTAAGGTTCTAATTCTGTTCTGCCTGTGAATATATGGTTACTCTGCCTCACTTGCTGAAGAGACTGCAGAGGTATAAAGGGCTCCCATTTCTCCTCGTATATTCTCCCCCGCCTTGGTTGATTTCTGTTCCACAGGCATCCATTTTCTAATATTTACCATCTCTTTGTGACACATTTTAAAACCAAGAAATATGATGTCCTTAGCTTTGTTCTTAAGATATTTTGGCTACTCAAAGTCTGTGTTAGTCTATTTTTGATGCTGTAACAGGAGCCCACAGATTGGGAAAATTTTAAAGAACAACAAAAACAAAAATTTAGCAAAGAAAGTTGGGAAGTCCGAGATCAAGGCATAAGCACTGGCTGAAAAGGGTACTAGAATCTATTGCTCAGAAATTTGTGGTGTTGTAGAGCTTACAGTCCCAGACACGTGGCAGGCTACAGACTACTTTTTCAAGACCAGCTTAGGTAGTATAACGAGACTCACCTCAGGATCAAAAACATTTTTAAAAAGCACTATAAACTACTGTGTATTTCAGTGCCTATAAACAGAAATGATAATTTCTGAACACCTCTGCTTTTCTCCTTCTTATAACCTCTTTATCTTGGAGTAGTTGTGGAGCACACAAAGACAGGTGAGTGAGGCAGGTGGGGTTACGCCCAATATATGTGACACTTATTTGATCGTAACACTTATTTTCAGAAATATTTTTCTATTTGTTTAGGTGTTAGTGAAAAAGAATAAAGTAAAAAGAAATGTTTTCTTCTATGTTCTTTGGGTATAGAGGACAAATGCACTAAGAAAAATAACATTTAAATTATAATTTATTGGTTTTACCTAGTGGTTATCTAATTTATTGGTCATTTTCAAGGATCTACCTATCTATCTATCACTAAAATATGTTTTGATTCTCCACTTTTTAGTTCTTGTGTTTATTTTACTTAGGAACACTTAATAAAATTTCCTGATTTTTTTGGCACTTTAAAAATAATTTAGAGTATGGAAAAATGAATTGTAAGCATTTTACTTCAAATTTCTAAGTCACTCATGCCTAAAGCCCCACCTATGAAGCTGGTAATCCCTTTCTTTCACAACATCATGTGTTATGCCATAAAATCTACCATCAACTATAATTTCACTTTAAAAAACTGGACCTTTGAAGGAGGAGAACAGCCATCATTACAGAAAGGACTGAAAGTGTTCCAAAGGCATCTCCTAAGGATGACTATCCACCTGCCAGCCCAAATCCTCCCCACACTGTCCCATCACCTGGCCTCCAGTTTAACCCCTGTGTTGGTTACTTTTCTCTCATTGCTGAAACAAAATATCTGACACCCAAAATTAAGGAAGGAAAAGATTTTTTAGCTCATGGTTTGTGAAGATTTCAGTCCATGATCAGCTGACTCCAAGGCAGGGTGGCTCATGGCAGAGGGAAGTAGTTCATGATGGCTGGAAGATGGCAAAAGCAACAAGAGCACAAAGGTGAGGAGCATGCATAGAAGACTCTTTCTGTCCTTTGTATTGTATGCAGGCCATGCCTATCCTAGGATGTGTGTAGCACTCACATCCATAATCCCAGCATTGGACCATGAATGAATCACAAACTTTTGAAGCCCACCCTCATGGCTATATGAGGCTTTGGGGGGACATCCAGACACAAACCATAACAACCCCTGTATTACATCTTCAGTGGGCACACACACACACACTCAACAATGGAAATGGCCACAGGTAAAACTCTAGGCTGCACACATGTGGAGGAGAAGTAAGAGTCTTTGTAGGATAAGACCAGCACCCCAGCCCCGTGCCTCAGAGTCCACTGGTGAACAGGGTCCCACTGCCTGTCCTGCTGCACCACGTGTCTCCTTAAGGAGCCTCGGTGAAAATGCAGGTGCTGAGCTCTTCCCAGTCTGTTCCTGGACTGTCCCACCAGGCGGGCTTAGCCTTGGAAAGAGTGCAGACCTGGCAGTCAGCTGGGACTGCATGGGGCTTTTAAGAGGATGCCCAAACTCCATAAGCCTGATCCTTAGCTGACAAGGAGTCACTGTCACTCCTCCAGCCCTTGTGATGGCTCTGGCCCACATAAAGTCCCACCAGCCTGCCAGTCAGTCATGCCCCTTGTATATAACTGCAAGCCCTCTGTTAGCTTTTTTACTTATTTCTTTTTGCACTTGTAGAGAGCCCAGTGTTTAATTTCTCCTGTTTATGCTTCTAAATTCTGAACATGTGTGTGCATGTGTGTGCGCATGTATGTATTTCTTTGTGTTGGTATTTCAAAAAAATGGGAAGAAGAAAAAATACTCCCCTTTTCCTAGCACTTGCTTCTGCCTTCAGTCCTTTCCACACTACCCTTGCCCCTTTTAATCCATGTTTTTGCTTAAAATTCACATTTCTATTTGCAATCCTTGTTTTTCTGTTTTCAGCAAAGTCTCACTACACTAAAATATAAAGTAAGGCCTGGCAACTTCTGGTCAAGGGAATTTTTTCACCTATTGCACCAAAGACATGAACACTAAGAGAAAATTATAATAAGGTGGACTTTGTTAAAGAGCACTGGTCTGTGGGAAGAAAGAGAATGCAGAGACAAACTGATGACAGGAGGAAAATATTTGCAAAACAAATATGACAAAGTGTATCCAAAACATTAATAAAACAACTCAACTAAAAATGGGCCAAATGCATGAACATTTAACCAAAGAGACTATTTAAGGTAAATAAACAGGAGAGTCAATATAATCGGTCCCTAGGAAACACGGATTTAAGCAGACGAGGGCAATTAAACATGCTGTGGAATGTCAATACTGCTTTTGTTATTTGCAGCTGAGAAATTACTTGCATACACAAGATCCAATGAGAGATTTATTAAAAATGTGGCCTTTCTACAAGGATCAGAAACCAAGCCAGTGGACAGAAAAGCCATGACCTAGGTGGTCCTCTAGTGCCATCTAGTGACACCACAGGGCTCAACGCCACCACATAGCAGAGGTTGATCCTGGGAGGGGCAAGGTGCCAGGTAGTGCAGACAGTTTGAGGGAGTGCAGGGAAGATACAAAGAGGGGAGGGAGAGGGAGAGTGGGGGAAGGAAAGGGGAGGGAGAAAGGAAGTAGGGTGCGTTGCATACATGTACCAACTTCACACAAGGAGGGGAAACATTATGTACAGCAAACGTACAAAAATGAAAAAGAAGAGGATCAAGAGATGGTAAAGGTGGGAAGATGGGAAGAGGATTGTAAAAAGGGATCAAGCTGTGTTATGTACCTGCACCAGTTCCTTAAAGAATAAGCATTATGTACTGCAAACATGTGCTAATAAAATTTAAAAAGTGAGGCCCAATACATTTTCCTGGTAAAAACACCCACCAAAATAGGAAACACAGCCAGCACCATCCCTGCTGGAAAAAGCCTGAAAACCTCCCCTCAGGATAGGCGCAAGGTGAGGTGCCCCCACCCTACCTTTATTCAAACCTGGGTGAAATCTTTTCAGTATTCACTACGATTTCCCTTCCCTTCCATTCTAGTGGTTTCCACTTTAAGTCTTTGGTTTCTTCTACTAGTTTATATTCATTTTCCCTTTTTCTAACTTCATAACTTAACAGTGTAACATAATTTACTGTAACTTGGTTGTGTTCAGTCCACAGCCTGCTGGCCACCTGGGGGCCTGGACATCTATTAATATGACCCACAAGGCTGTAAATTTTTAACATTATGATATGAGTGTGAGTCCTATCTTCCATGACTTCACTGCACAGTGCTCTGGCACAGATGGGATGTGACAGCTGACTGTGGGACAGAGGAGGGCAGAGTACAAAGCTCACTTGGCCTCCTGTACCTTCCAATCAGTTAGATGAAACCCTTAGTATCAGACGTTACATGAACTGGTGTGACTTGGCAAAATAAAACACAGGCACTAGAGATGAGAGCATTTCTACCCACCTAGACATGAGCACACACTGGTAAAGACAGGCGTTGTTATTAAGCAGACATGTAAATTTGCTTATTTAATCAAACTTGGGCTTATTGTGTTATTTCATTATATAATGAGTTGAAGTAATTTTTTGGTGGCAGTGATATAGGAAATACAAAAATCTATCAAATATTATTTTGTTTATGATATTGTTATAATTCCAAAGACAACATAGCTCATGCTACAATACATGATTCCTAATTTATTATTTTCTAGAATGTTGCAATCAGACATTCAACTCAAAAAGAGCATGATCATGTCTCTTCACTAGACTTTTGAGAGATGCCACTTTGCAGAGAAGAGTGCCTCTCCCTTCACAGCCCTGCCTTTCTCAAGCCATCACTTCAAGGCAGTATGTACATTTGCGAACAACTCACTTCAAGGGTGAAACACATGAGGAATAAAATCAGATCAAAAATTTCTCACAAGTACCTTGGGAACTCATGAAGAATTGAAATCACTTTCATTGAACTAGACAATGAAGCAAAAACAAGGTCAAGTATCTCATTAGTTGGATGTTTGCTGTCCTCTTTTTATACTATTATAATAAAATATTTTAAAATGGTCTTATTGCTTATGCACACTAACTATATTCTCTATTTTATATGTGACTCAAAATCAGTGTGACCCAGGCAAGCTAAAAGCTTGGAAACCCATGCTTTAAATCCTTCCCCTTTCATGATACAAACAGTTAAAACTATACATTTACTTACTTGCAGAATTAGCTGCAATTTTGACAGACATTTGACTTTTATTGAACTTGAAACAGTTTCTAATTGCTTTTGTGATTTTTCTTTGAAAATAGTTACATAGAACCACTTTCCTTACTTCCCTAACATTTACAGTAGTTATATATTTTGTGGGGTTTTTTTAGTATAATCTTGTGTAGTAATCTATCGAATTTTGATTTTTGACATTTCTTAGAAATATTTAATGGTAATTTAACTATCTTATAGTTTAGAGCTAAAGTGTCCACCTAAGGTCTCATGTGTTTGGATTGGAGCCTGGCCACAAGAGGTAGTCACTGTGGTCATGATCTGAAAGGGTGTGTGGACACTGCCTATTCTCTCAACAATTAAAAAGCTAATACAGAAAATTGGTTCCAAGAGTCGGGTTTGTTTCTGTGATTACCTGATGATGTGGCTCCAAAATCTTTGCAACTGGTTTGTAGGAGGAATTTGGAAAGGTTTGGAGGTGCAGGCTAAAGAACCTCTAGAATGCCATAGCTAAGGTTGATAGATAAATCCAGTTAGAGCTCAGAAGACCAGAATGCTGACAGAAGTACAGCCAGTAATGCCAAGTCAGGAGGTTCCAGATGAGAACAAGGACTCCACTGGAAACCAGGCTAGAGGCCATATGTATTCCATTCTGACAAAAAATTTTTCTAGGTTTTATCCATGCCTTGGGATTTTTGTGTGAGGCTGAATTTAAATAAGGTGGACTAATTAATCTAGCAGAGGAAATTTCAAGGCAGCCCAATGCTCAGGTTGTGGCATGAGTATTGTTGGTTGCTTTTCAACAGATTTTCAGTGAGAATCAGCAGTGAAAAGAAGACCCAGAATATGTGAAAAGTTTTCCCTTTGACCAGGAAAAAAAATGCACCTGTAAAGTCAGGGTCATGGAAGAATGAGGTTGCTGAAAAGATCAGGTCTAATGAAAAGAAGCCAAGTACTTTGGGCTAGCATAATAGGAAAGATGCTTGGAGGGCATCTTAGGGCATGACCAGACCCTACCCATAGCAAGCAAAAGGGTGAACTCCTGTAGAAGGGTGAGTACCTTTGAAAGAGTTGACTTGAAAACAGAACCTCAGGCCATCCTACTCATTTAGGGCTGCCCAGTTATTGGCAGGCTGCTGGTCATAGTCCAAGGGGGCCAGGATATCACTCAAACTTGTGGTAGACCTTGATGTCATCATGTGGTGGTTTCTCAGGTATACAGAAGGAAAGAGTCTTAGGGCCATGGATGCTTCTATCCACATTTTAGGAGGCCTAGAAAGGCAAGCAAAAATATGTGATGTCAGTCTATGCAAGGAGCCACTGAGGGGGCAATTCTTGCAGCTGTAGGAGTAAAACCAAAAGTGCAGTGAAGAACATAGGAAGTTGAAGATGCCAGGAGTGTGGCAGTGAGGAGAGCCAACCCAAAAGAGGGGCCAAGTGGAGTGTCCCTTTAGTGAGGCTTTGTAGGTAGAGCCGCCTAAATCCTTTCAAGTTTACACCTCACCACAACCTGTTCCAGTGCTGGTTATGAGCTATAGGATCCGATGTTTGCCCTGCAAGGCTTCAGTCTTGCCTGGGCCCTATTCCTATGCACCTCTTCCTCCCTTCTGGAATGGAAAGGTTTGCACTGTGCCATTGTGTGCAGAAAGTATCTAACTTTCTTTTTGATAGATCCTGGGAAGTAGGAGGAACACGTTCAAATGGGAAAGGGAACAAGGGAGGGGGAGGGGAAGGGAAGGGAGGGAAAGGCGACTTGAAAAAAGAGAATGGAAAGAGAAAAATGGAAACAAGGCATTTTTAAATGGGAAGGGGCTGCAGGAGTAAAGGACTGCATGGGGGAAGAAGAATGAAGAACTATCACATACAGGCACAAATTCCCTGTGAGAATGTGATCATTATGTATGACAGTCACATACTAATAAAAAACATTTTTAAAAAAAATAGAAAAAAGAAAACATATTTGGTGCAGATGGTAAAGTGTTTTAAAATATCACTTAGGTTTAGTTCGTTAATGTGCCCCTTGAAACTTGGCGTTCCTTGGGTTCTCACCCTCTGGTTGCTTTAAATGATCCAATCGGTTCTGCAAGGGATGTCTGCTGACACCAGTCTGCCCACAGTGAGCCCTGGGCAGCACTCTGAGTCCTGACTCTGACGCCTTTTACCACAAACTGCGCTAGTTTTGCCAGTGAGTTTTAAATGGGCACAGGAATGCTAAATGGGATCACTGAAAGGCTCCTAACTTTACCTATTCTGGGACCCTGCTTGAATAATATATATGAAACATAAAGCCTTCATATTATACTTCCTTTTACTGTTTTTTTTTTGTATTTTGTTTTCTACTTTGATTCTACAGATATATACAGTGTCTATATATTGACACTGTTTTCCCTTTAAACAATCATTTGTTTCTAAAGAAACTCAGAAAAGAGAAATAGTCCCGTTTTCTCAATATTTATCCTTCTTTGAGTTTATTTCTCCTTAGGTGTGTGTTCCCTTTAGGTTTCACTTATCTGAGTCATTACGAACCTACTGTGGTTTATTTTGTGTCTGATGGTGATCAATACTCCCAGCTTTCATACATCTAAAAAATATCATTTCACTTTTATCACCAAAGGTTATTTGTACCACATGTGTAATTCTAGGGAACAAAAGAGTTTTGCTTTTACTTTTAAGATACAGTTTCATTTTTTCTGGGTTGCGTTGCCTGATAGTAACATAGCTTTCCTTGATTTTGCATCTGTGGCAGCAGGTCTCCATTAGAGTTACCCCTATCAGATATTCTCTTTTTCAGCAAACTCCCTGCAATGTTTATAGGTGTTGTGAATTTTGTTTTATAGTTCCTTGAGATTTTGGATGATGCACATTATTAGCATGAGAAACAATTAGGCTCTTATTTCTAGCATCTTCCTCAATATTTCTGTTGATTTCTGGACCTGTATTAACACATCACAAAGCTTGTTCAACTGCTTGTGCTCATCTCTTATTTTTTATTTTTCAAATTTTAAAAATTTTTGGTCATTTTGAGACAAGGTTTCACTATGCAGTTTCAGGCTGGCCTTGAACTCACACTGTAAGCCAGGCTAACCTTGAATTTATAGCAATCCACCTGCCTCAGCCTCCTGAGTGCTGGAATTACTGGTATGTGCCACCATGCCCAGCTTTCATTTCTTATTTTAAACCTTTAATCTTTCCATTTCAACTTGAGTTTACACTTCCATTAATTTGTTTAGAAATCTGTTGTGGTGCTCTGCTGCTGTTTTCAATCTTCCAAGGACCTTCCATGTGAAATTATATGTTGTGGACATTAGCTTTTTTGGTTTTGCATTTCTAGTTGGCTCCTTCCAAGTTGACATTTATCTATGGAAATAACTGATGTTCTCATCCATTGTGTCTGTTATAACTGCTACTGTATTGAATGTAAGCTGTTTGGATGTAATGTCTTCTCACCTTGTTTTCTGATGTATCAGTGGTCTACCTAAAGTGACTCAGAGTCTCAATTTGTCACAGGCCTCTTTATCTTTTACATAACTTCACATATACACCAGAGAATTAACCCTAATCTTGTACTGTTTCTTTCAGAGGGAGTGCAGGCCTTTCCCAGCTCCCCTAGCGAGGATAAGGACTGATCGGTCAGCTTCCCCACAAAGCGAAGTCCAACTCCGGCTCTGTTACACTCATGTGCACCCTACCTGTGATGACCTCACACCCCACAACCAGCTCTGCCTTCATTTTCCCATTTTCACTTCATTTCTCTCAAAATACACTTCTAAAATTTATTCAGAGCTTGGGACATGAAACTATGGAAATCATAAAATGCAGTATCAGTACTACTGTAAACCAGGTGCTCAGTGTGACAGTAGACCCAGGGATGAGGGTGCCCCTCAAACACTATGAGGCAGTAGCCAACCTGTGGCATGCATGCCACAGCTGACTGCTATCATTGAAAACTCTAAAAGGTTCACCATCATTGCTATGGGGCAGGGCACTGGGAGCTCCTTAAGACCACCAGGAATCTTGACCTTAGGGCAGGTGCATGGCAAAGTGTGGGATGGGGTTGGAAGAATTTGGTGAAAGCATCAAAATAAGACATGATGTGACCTCCTAATCCCCCAAGATGTGTCAAGGGAACCTAGAGAAAAGTTTTGAGAATAGCTGTCCCCAGAATGAAGTAAAATTAAGAACTAAAATGTTCCATTGGGGATAGATACCTTAGTGCTTGGATCCCCAGTGAGATCTTGTCACCTTCCTAAGGGCATAGAAATTGTGGGCCTCCAGAGTGTCTAAAGATGCAGTTGATTATAAGGCAAGCTGGTTGCCCTCCACTGCACAAAATCCTCCACATGTCTGTCTGGGCAGGTGGCTCCGTTCTCCACAGATGTGCAATCAATGGCCTCATGGGGTCCCGGGAGGGCATGGAAGGTGCCATACTTGTTTTGTGAGGAAAGTTTGTGGTCCCTCAGAGGGACATCCAGCAGCCACTGTCTGGTTAGCCTTGAGGACTGTCTTCTGCACAGCAGAGTAGGGACATTTTCTCTTTAGGATATTTAACCTTAAATTTTGAGGCTCATGAAATGGGGCAGATTTGCTTCATAAAAATGATCAATTTTAGCTGTCTGTTTATTTCCTGAATTAAATGACTCCCACTACTATCTAGATCAGCACTCAAGTTACATTCATTACTGCACAATGATTTTATACACTACTTATTCCTATACATGTTCCAGCTTCCTGTATTTTTGCTTCTTTTATTTGCACAGCAGAACTATTAATGATATGAGGGACTTCTATGAAGTTGAGAAATTTAAAGCATTAATATTAGATGCTTTGGAAGAAAATGAGATTCAGGTACAGGTTGAATTGCACCCCAATTCATCCCACACTCTCCTTTATCCTTGATTAGGACCTACATAGTATGTCTTTACACACTCCGAGTGAGGCAGATTTTGCCATGTCATGTCAAACTTACCACTTGGAAAGTAAAGTGTCCTCCAATCAAGAAAGCACAGCGGTGGTACCTAAATCCCAGGAAGACTTGTCCTCCACCTCCCAAGCTTTCATCGCTCAGCCGCTGCTTCAAGGCCCATGTTCCAGTGTCTGTCCTTCCTGTAGATTTCCTCCTTCACAGTGAGCTTTGGAAGGATCAAGGGTCCACTTTGAAAAGAAGCTCATCTAATGTGGGTGCGTCCTGTGCTACAGAACCCATGAGTCTCTGTCACTGATGAGTTGTCAGACGGGTGTCCCTGAGGCCCATGAGTCAGCAAACAGTCATGGACTCTCTTGGATTTCCCTGCTTAAAGCCAGACAGAAAGATCTAAACACTTTTGGATCAAGCAACACAGACACTCCTCTTCTAACTTTGAGGTGCTTCCTTTAGAGAAGGGAATGTAGAAGTGACAAGTACACAGGCCAGAGATTGGCACCAAGATGACCTGTCAAGTGACCCAGAGGTTGCCTGCAACTAATGGTCTGGGGGTTCTGACTCTGAGAGATCTGGAAAGTCACGTAGGACTATGTCCAAGGCCTTTCTAATAGAGAACCACACTAAGATCTATTGTAATCCAAATAATGAATGTTATAATCCCAACAGTATTTTCTTATAATATTGTAATCCAGATATTATATATTGTAATCCAAGTATTGTAATCCTTTTTTAAATCCAGCCTTATTTGCATCACTTAGAGCCAATTGAAGGGAGAAGGGAATAGCGTAATCTGCTCTGTATATATCAGTGTATGGGAGTAAGATGAGATTTAACTAATGTTGCAGCAATTGTTCTGCATTTAAGGAGAGGTTCCTAGGTCATCTTCTACAAGATCAGGATGGAGCAGTTGTAAGAGGGCTGGGTCCAGAAGGAAGATGTCAACTAGGGCCAAGATACTAGCACGCAAAGATAATGAGCTCATAGGGACCAAAACAGAAGATTTTTCTGGGGGTGGGGTACAGTTTGGAGAAATGTCAACCAAGAATGAATAGCTGCCACTCTCAAGATACGACAATAAATGAGATGCTTAAAAACACATCATTCTCCATTCTGTCACTAAAGGAACAGCCTCCCCAGGCCCCCTGGCACAAGGCTATAAAGGGCTTTCGTGGTGCATTTTTTCATTTATCAGACATAGGAGGGAGAAAATTCCCTCAGGAAGGGCAGCTGCTAATCATGATCTGGGCAGGCAAGGCATGGGTCTGGTTAGAGAAGATCCATACCTTTCCTAGGACCACTAAAAATTAGTAAGGCATTGCAAACACAAAGACATCCAACAAGAGATACTGGAGGAGTCACCTGCTCCCATGAGACCCTCTCCTTTTCCACGAGGCCTAGGTGCCGGAGTCCAGCTGTGGCAGGGCTCAGGGGTCCCAAAGGTGGTCAGAGAGTCGGTGAGTGAGAGACAGAAGACACTGCACACCAGTATGTGAGTGAATCTGAATCTATTTTATTTTGCAGAAGCGGGAGTAT
>PVLA01002656.1:21574-255034 GCA_004027455.1 Hydrochoerus hydrochaeris
ATTAACTTTTTTCACCTTTGTTAAACTTTAATCTTGTTACTTAATTAGCTTGCAAAAGCAAACATGCTATACCCTAGCCCCAATACTTCCTGTTCTATTTATATTGATTCTTTTCTTTGTTGGCCAGATTTTCTGTCTTTCTTTTTAACATAGTTATGTAATGTTTTTTATCCTCTGTTGATCTAATACAATAGGGTGGACCATTCCTAGCTAACTTTTCCATGAAATTTAATTGATTACATTTGGCCCATTTTCCTTTGATATTAACTATTCTTTGCCCATGCTTATCATAAATCCCTGTGTAAGGCAGAGGGGGGTCAGGGACTTGAGGTAAAAGGTTTCTTGGGGGCTTTAGTTTGTAATTTCTGATAGAGAAACTTCCCTGGATCAAGGGCAGTTGTCTCACAGGAATTTTGTAAATTCTCCTCCATGAGCTCTTTCATTTAAAGCTTTTGTATAAACTCTCTCATACTACTCACAGAAGGCAAAATTTCACAATCAGTTTTCACAAGGGGGTTATCTAGAGGGTTTCTAGTAACTCCTCTGGAGTTTCTATTTTCGATTTCATACTGAGTATTACATGAAAATATATATATGTGAATTACACAAATTACAACTATCAGTACAAAATATTCCAAGATCCCTGTGCCCAATTCCCACATGCGGTGTCCTTTTCCTGGAGAAGCGATTCCTTGAAGCGCTCTCCTCCACCCATGGACCTTGTCACAAGGCGTGGATGGACTAGGATGCGGCATGGACGGAAAAGGGCACTGCACCTAGGAAAGTTCAGGATGAGGCACAGCTGCAGGACCAAGCAGGGCCCCACCAGGAAATCACCTCAGCCACAAAGCTTCCTGTTCTAAAGTGACAAATGCTGCGTCTTTCAGCTGAAAATCTGGCCTTGTTGACCAGAGTGATCCTGCAAGGAATAAACCCATCAGAAACTGGGGTGGACAGCCCCTAAAACTTGTGGCATTGAATAACCAGAAGTGCCACTCATCTATCTACCCACACTGGGTGGGAGACATTGACCCACGTGAGCCCCACTCGTGGGTCTTGAATGGGCCAGGTGTTTGGTTTCTCACCCTGCTGCTGGAGGCACTGTGCTGGGAGGATCCCTTACTTTTTAGAGGGGAAATTAATTCCTAGTCTTCAAAAAGGAAAATCTCTGATAGTCAGTTTCTCGTGGAGAATACTGGTCATGCCCAGGAAACGCTGACCAGCAGTGTCTCTTCCTAGTGCAGTGTTGGAGCACGGGTGCTGGGTAACCCAGAGATTATGTTTATGGAGAAAGAAAAGCCAATTCTAATCTTGCTGATTCCCCTGCTGGGTTTTTACAAGGTGACCTGTCCTCTAGAGCTCTAGTTGAGGGGTGAATATTCTACCCCCCTCCCATCTTTCCTCCCTGATGAAAGCTGAGGAGGAGGTTCTTCTTCCTGTCTTGTTTTTGACCACGCTGGTGTTATACAGCAGCCCCCTCACCCAGTTGGTCGTTTCTGGCCTCTAGGGCTTTACAGGTCTTACATATCTGAAGAGGGAATCAGCCACGAGTATGCTTTTCAGAGTAAAGAGGCCTAGCCGTTTTTTGGACACGTGTTGTCAGGGATATTCCCCGCTTCCACCCTTTTCTATCCTCCCGGCTGCCATGGAGTGAGCGGCTTTCCTCTGCCATGTCCCTCCATCATGCTGCTTTGGCCCTGGAGCCAGCCGACCACAGCCTGAAATCCCAAAACGGTGATCCAAATAAACCTCTCCCGTCATCCTTGAGCTTTCAGTGTCGAGTATGTTGTCCCTGCAGAGGGAAAGCTCACACATGGCTCCACCCTAGAAATTAATCACATTTGACCCTTAAGACTTCATGTTCCTATACTTCTAACAAATGCCCTTAACTTCCCAGGTTTTCCCGATTCTAGTTTATTAAGTATTTAGCTTACTATTCTACCTGCTCTTATCTTTCTTTCCTTTTTAAGGCAGAGCAAAGTGCAAGCGATATTCAAGAAGCTCCACTGCAAATAGGTTTTGTCCAATCCACCCGATCCTTTGGTCTGGAAACACCTTCCCTATGTGACTGATCACTATTAGTTAACACTCAACAGTGACCCCATTGGCACCACATGGAGTCACAGTCAGCTCTGACACTGCGCAGCAGCTAGTGTCTTCCTCACTGCACCATCACTGTCTTGTGTTTTCTCTCAGTGAACGAACCCCATGCAGCTTACAGCACTGGTTCTCAGCCCGCTTTCTCCCGTGCTACTCAGCTCTATTTCAAACTTCTACTGTTCCCTCAGACGGAGGCCTTCCCACCTTGGCCAGCAGATGTCTTGCCTCACCATTCACAGTGGATCTAGAAGCCATCAGATGAAAACCTTGCACTGGAAAACCTTTAGAAATGGTGTCCACCACTCCTTTCCTGCTTTCTTCCTGTTATACAGAGAAATGTTTCCCTCCAAGCTTCCAGCCTCACAGGGATTACACTTCCTGAAATGCTTTTCCTGAGAGATGGCTAAAGTCCGGTCCTGATGGCCAGATCCACCCCGCCAGCCATCCACACTGGCTTCTCCCTCTCTTCATGAGGCGATCCAACTCTTTCACTTTTAAAAGATTTTCTAGAAATGTTTCAACACACAGGAGTGGTAAGAACAATACACCTTCCCATGTACCCTCAACTCTATTTTTAGTTGTTATTTGATGTGTGTTGATGCCTCTGATACCACAATTAAAATGCAAATCTCTTATTAAACAGCTTGTAACCCATCTCTTAGACAATATGGTTTATATCTACACCCTGGCTTTCCCAATCCTTTGTCCCATGAGCAGCGCATCTCTCTACAATGGTGGTAACACAGCGCTGGGGACAAAAGGTGCTGAGCCCTTTAGGCTTGGGCAATGAGCTCTGCTCTGAGTCCTCGGAGTCATTTGCCTGATTCTTCATCCCTGACAGCACAAAAAGGAATCTTTGCAAATTCAGTGCAGCATACTTTAGTCCCTGAATCACTGTAACCACAGTAAGAACCATAGAAGTAGAAAAAAAAATTTTTTTATTTTAAGAAAGAAAGAAAAGAAAATTTAAAAAGAGAAAATAGAAAAAACAAGAAGAAAAGTAGAATACAGAGTTCAAAAAAATTAACATCATAAAATCGCTACTTGATACATTACATCTTGTCAACTTAACAATAGTTGGTAAAGTTACAAAATCTAAGCATAAAAAGTGGCTAGACATTCAAACATTGACAGTACAAGCTCTTCTGTTCAATGATCTAACAAAAGCTCAGTAATACGGTCATCTATTTACACACTATACATACCGTTATATCCTTTAGAGCAATTTCCTTCCCTTTCACTTTTACAATATCTATTATATCTATTATACTTCTGTATTTATTATACTTTTTGGATACCATTATTCTGTCTGTTCTTATTACTTTTACATGAGACAATATGATATTTATTAATGTGAGTCTTGTTTATTTCACTGATGAGGATATTCTCAAGTTGCCTCCATTTACCGATAAAGGCCTCAAAAAGTAGAAATTTATACATGTGGACAAATGTTTGAGAATCCTACATTGATAGTTTCAAATATTGAGGAGAAAATTGTTTTTATTCCCATCATGCTTTGTTCCTTTCCTTGCCAAAATGTCACTAAAAGTGGAGGCCTCACATCACTGGTCAACAAAGCAATGCCAACGAGATCCGCTAGGAGAACGCATCACACTGACTGGGTGGGTGAAGACCAAGTCAGATTAAGTTTCTGAGAGGATAGGAATTTGGAATCCATAAGCAACACAGACAGAAATGTAAAATGATAATTCTTTGGAAAACATGTAGGCAAATCTATACGGTAAACAGGGCATTGTGCCCTGAACCAGGAGTTCCTTTCCTAGGAACATATGTGGATGGAAGGAAAACACACATCCACGCAGAAATTCACATGTGAACATTTACCGGAAAAGACAGAACAAAAGGGCAAACAAACAAGAAGACCAAAGGAAAAAAGTCAGAAAGAAAAGACCCTTCTCCCCCAAACAAAGAGAGGAATGAGTCAAAAGCATTCCTCTGTGTTGAGGTGTTGGTGGGCAATTTCTTCCTGGCACTTGCAGTTCTGGAATCCACCCAAACTGGGGGAGAGACAGCGAATCCAAGGCTGAGTCCTGCCCTCCCTCTCCTGGGGGCAGGGTGGTCAGTGTTAGGTTTTTTGCTCCAGGGTATTCAGTCTCTCCTGCCTGACTAGTTTTTCAGCCTGTGGGCTTCTCAGGTGCCCCACTTGCCCCAGAGGCCCCCTTTTCTGGACACCCAGGGTATGGTAAAATGTCTAATCACAGCTAGAACCCTGATTATGTTGGTGGATAAGAAAAGCAAAGCGGCCACTCAATTTTGTGCAGGAAGCAGGGAGTGAGGGAAGCCCAGCAGTCCACTGGACTCGGTTGAGTGCCAACAGTCCCAGCTTCTCAGAAAATCTCGCGAGACCAGCCTGACTTCTCATGCCAAGGCAGGGACCACTGGGGTCTCCACGGCCTGTGCGCACCTTGGGTTGAATGTCTCAGGGTCTGTCAGTAACACTCTGGGTCCCACCCAGGCATGGCAGCAGGGTAACCCTTGGGGCAGACCCAAAAGTGTGGTGGATTTGTGACTTCTGGTCCCCAGAGTAGCTCAGTGGAATAAACTCCTTCTCAGATCCCCACTTGATTATAGCACTTGGACCCAGGCCCACCTGCCCGGGGAAGCTTCACTGTTGGAGTAAAACCCCACGAGGCTTGTAGCTTAAGCTACCTGTGAGTCGTTCCTGGGGCCAGTGCCTTCTTTGAGGTCCGTGCCTGGAGGGATTAGTTTGTGTTCCCTGTGTGCAGGTTGGAGCCAGGACTAGTGTCCACCTAAAAGGCTTTGTTCTTTTCTGTACTGACTGCTCTCTCTCCAAGACTTGTAGCTTTCCTGAGGCCATTACCTGGTGGGGCTCTGTCTGGTCCTGCAGTTCTGCTGCATGCTGGGTTTGCAGGCTTCATGGAGGAGGAAAGAGTCCCATGGGGTCAGGTGGCTCCATGCCCAGTGTCACCTTGACCCCTGGATCTTGTCCTCCCTTTCTCCTCTCTAAGTTGTTTTTGAGTTGTCTCAATGCCAGGTGCCAGGAAAGCTATAATTTGGGCTGGCTTTTATTCTGTCATATTTTCTCTTCCAAAACGGTTTTTCATTTTTTGTATAGTTTTCATGTTAATGTCTTTATCTTTTGATGTCTTTATCTTTTTTATTTTAATCAAAAATAATATTTTATCCTAACGGCGTAAAATGATTGAGAATGTCTTCAGAGCATGAGGCAAAAGTTGTGTCAGTGAGGGCCTGCCGTCAAAAGCATGAAATGCAAAGGTCCATCTGAACACAAGCGGGGTCCCACGCCTGGTGCGCAGTGAGCGCTCAGCTGGGCTCGCTCCAGAGTGACTGCGGGCGGGCGGGCGGGCTGGAGCGCGGGCAGAGGCCCCTTTCCCTCTTCTGATGCCTGGGTCTTCAGCTGCTCGGTACAATGCACCGTCCACCCCGGAAGGCCTTTGCTTGGTATACAGCTGAAGCTGGCACCCTTGTACCTGCGTTTTGCGCACCCGTGAGTTCGGTCAGCCACTCTTCCGATCATCTCCCCCAGGATTCGTGCAGGGAACAACCCCAGAGTGCTGGCCATGCGAGCTGCTGTTTCCCTTCTGGAGGCCCCTTGGCTTCTGGTTACCCTGCGGGGTTTGAGGAACTGGCATCCCCAAAATGCGGACACTCGGGGCCTTGCAACTTCTGCGAGTGATAGTGCTTTCTGACCTAATCAGTCTGGGAGAGGTTATGTAAAATCCTACAGCTCACGGAGAGCGCAGTCTCAGTGTCCTCCCGGGCACGGACGGCTCCACAGGCGCCAAGCTTGGACCTCTGCGCGGCCCCTTCCTGCCGTCCGCAGCCCTCTGGTCTCGGTGCCGGCGCAGCGCTGCCCTCTAGTGTCCTGCGAGGGTTACGCAAGTGCAAGGATTTCCCAGAGCTCCGGAATTTACTAAAAAGACCGGAACCATCAAGGATATTTCTGGTTTTGCCTGAAGCAGAGTGTTCTACAGCGCGTGTCCCGGCACTTTCCCTTAGGCTTTGAGTCAGTTGTGCGGTCCCGCCCATTTCCTGGCACTATCTGGGCGTGCTTGGTGCCAGGACCCAGGAGATGCCCTAGGATGCACGTGTGAAGCGCAGTTCATGCTGTCTGCACCTACACCCAGGCCACTCACTTCCTTTGCCTTCTTCCTCTTCTTAGTCTTTGGTTATGCATCTCAGTCGGGCGAGGTGGTGCACATCTGTAATCCCAGCACTCGGGAGGCTGAGGCAGGAGGATCACTGCAAGTTCGCCCGCCACCAACCTGGGTTACAAAGTGAGCTCAAGGCCAGACTGTACTGCATAGCGAGACCCTGTCTCAAAAAGAAAACAAACAAACAAGCAAAAACAAAAACCACCCCCCTCAAAACAAAACAACAAACAAACAAACCCCTCAAAAACCAAAGACATGCCCCAAACCTAAAAAACACCCAGCATCTGTAGCAAAATATGGGCAACCAAAACGAGACAAAGTGCTGGCCCTGAGGGCGCTGTCTCTGGGTGGAGCTGTGCAGAGCCCCTGTGGGCCAGGAGCACCACTGTCACTCCAGGGGTCGGAGGGAGCCGTCTCACACTGGCCAGCCCCGTCCGCAGCAGTTTCAGCTAACAAGGGCGCGCTCACACTCACAACTTTTCTTGAAAGCTTCTAATTTATCTCATAGCAGAGTAAAGCAGAGTAAACAGCCTCTCTGGGAGAAATAGTCCATATGCTGGAATATAGCATTGTGGGGAAGACAAGAAGGAAGGAAGTAGGTCTCCTGGGTCAGGAAGAGTCTAAAGTGAGAATTAAAGCCCATAGAGAGAGTAAAAAAGAAAAAGTTAAATGAAGAAGGCAGCAGCTGGCAGCAACTTCACCTGGAGCCAGACCCATTCATTGTGCATGAGGAGCTGTTGGAACCTGGGGATGCATAGTCACGGCTGGCGACCCCAGAGGCCTCTGCAAAGAGATAGGGCAGTGGAGGGGCGCAGAAGACTCAGAGAACTGCACTTTCTGGCAGTGAGTGAAGAGGGCTCAGTCCTTCCGCAGGAGAGGGCGATTGGCCTGGAGCCATTTTGGAGTGGGTCCGGATAAGCCCGGAACCAGAATTGTGGCTGGATGCCTCCAGCAGCTCCCAGCTGGGAGCAGACTGGTGGCAATTACTTGGACTGAGCCCCACACCTGCGTGCATTCCAGCACCCATCCCTGAGGTTCCCTACTTTTAACCAGCTTGGCCTGGTGGCTGCAGCCAGTCGTCCCCCTCCTCCCACACTCCATCAGCCACTGGTGAGTCAAGTCAGGCTGGGAAAAGCAGCAGACAGTGCTGCACCAGAACACCCAATGGCCACCATCAGATACCTATAACCAGCTAGATACCTGTACCTGGCTAGATGAACCAAACAGTCTCACTTCGGAGACATTGTAGCCAATGCAGGAAGTGCCTGAGACCCAACTATCCAATTGTCTGGAAGAACTCAAGAATATGACAAGACAAAGAAGCAAAAGGCAGACTCTAGTCTCCAACCCAAGCAGAGGTGGTCTAGAAGATGTAAACACGAAAGAGATCAGGAGTTGCACACCTGAAATTTCTGAAGCAATGGCAAATGAAGTAAATAAGCAACTTCATGAGGCTATAAAAAAATAGGATATAAATAGTATCTCAGTTAAAAGAAGAAATGAAAAACATAATAAAAGAATTGCTAAGCACCTCTAAAGAAGACATAGATAGAAGAAAATAGGAGCATAGAAAATGAGGGAAACCTTGAATGAACAATATAAAAAAGGTTTAGAATATGTGAAACAGATTCAAGGAAATTCAGGAAATGAAAAACCTTCCTGAAAGCTGAAAAAAACCACTTGAAGGAAACTGAAAATAAACTTTCAAACCTTGAAGGCAGGTTTGCAGCTTGTGATCATGAAAGGAAAGGTCTCTTAAAAATAACAATTCAACAGCTGCAAGACAAACAAAAGAAACATAACTTAAGCATAATAGGTGTGAATGAAAAACCAAGGGTCAACACAAATGACATTAAAAGTCCATTTACAGAAATAGTATAACAAAACTTCCCGAGAATAGAAAAGGAAGTGACATTCAGATAAGTAAGGCATATAGAACTCTGTAACTATAGCCATAACCATAACCAAAATAAATCTACACCCAGACATATAATAATTAAGATCCCAGAAATTCAACACAAGAACAGAATATTAAAAAACTGTTGAGAAAAGAAACAGATAGCCTATAAAGGAAAACATATCAGAATCACGACAGACTTAACACAAACTATCAAGTCAAGAAGAACTTGGAGTCAAGTATTTCAAGTTCTGAAAGAAAACAACTTCCAACCCAGATTGATGTACCCTGCAAAACCATCTTTCAAAATTAATGGAAAAGAAGATAATTCCATGACAAAGAACAACTGAAGGAATTCATGACCACCAAACCAATCCTACAAAGAATACTGAAGAACATTCTAGAGAGAGAGGGAAATGACCATGGTTCCAGGAGCAACAGCAAAGGGGGCTCACTGAGTGGGGCAGAAAATGGAATTGAGGGGGAAAGTAGGCAACCAATGGAAGGAAAACAGCATTTCAGAGACGAGGCAATGCATGCTGGCCATAATTACTAATATAGATGGCCTCAATTCAGCAATAAAAAGAAACACAGAGTGGATTAGGAGACAGGGTCCATCAATATGCTTTATACAAGAACTCAAAAAGGGGTTTACAGACTGAAAATGAGAGAGAGAACAGTGCTCTGTGTGACAGGGAACCAGAAAGAAGGGGTAGCTTGCCCATCAGCTTCAGACTGCATAAGAAAGATATGGCACTTTTATATACAATGGAAAGATATAATTGAGGCTCTTGTAAGGTAAATGGATACAACTTAGATCATGCTCATAGATGAAATGGTTCAGAGTCACATGGATGAGTATCATGTTGTCTCCCTAGTATAAAAAACTAAAGGAATTAGTGGGATCCAAAATGCACAATACATACTGTGAAAATGAAAGGGGAGGAAGTGTCTAAAAAGTGTAGGCAGTGGTCATTGTTAATTATTATGATTTGAAAAACATATTGTTTTCATTGTTCTGTCTAGTTTTATTCTGTTTCACTTTGTCTAATCTTATTATATTTGATGGCATGGACAGCTATTTCAAAGATAACAAAATATATTATGGTAGCCATTATTGATTTCCTATTATCTTGTTTTGAAGCCCTGTATTGCTTTCATTATTTTGGACTGATTTTATTCTATTTTGTTTTGTTTGTTTCATGTCTGATGGTACAGGCAACTATTTTGAAGATAACAAGATGCATTATGGTACCCACTGTTGTTTTACCATTATTTCATTTTGAAGGACTGTACTTCTTCCATTGGTTTTATTCTGTACTATTTTGTTTGATTTTATTATGCCTGATGGTATGGGTAATTCTTTTCAAGATAACAAGAGGCATTATGGTAGCCATTATTTATATCCTTATATTTTATTTTAAAGTCATGTACCATGTTCATTGTTTTGTTTTGATTGACTTTATTGTTTTATTTCATTCATTTTTATTCTCTTCAAAGTAAGAAAAAAAAATTCTGCAGCAAGAATTTCTCTTTCCCTTCCAATGTATTTTAAGCAGTGACTGTTAGTCAACAATTTCAATTTGGCAACTATGTATTGATCTCTCACTCTAGCAGATGATTCAGAGAAGTATGAAAGTAAATTTTAAGTTGGTCAGTAAGAATCCTAAGCACTTTATCAAATGAGCTCAGAGGTAGCAGGAATCCATTTTGACATGGGACACCAGAAAAGGTTTCACATGGCAAACAGACTTTTGTGCTAAACTCCCTGGTTGCCTGGCACAGCCCACTTTACAATATTATTTAGGTGTGAATTTGATGCACTTTTACTCTCAGAAGTTTTCTTTGTACATTGAACTATGATCACTCTAGTATTGAAACAGGTATAAGACATTGATAGGAGGGAATGGATTTCAGGTGAACTAAAGAGCACATACAAAAGGCATGGAAGAGTAAAATTCCTGGGTGTGTGTGGGGAAAACTATAACATTTCCACCATGTGTGCAAGAGAGGATAATTTTCTATTGTTGGTAGAACTGAAATTTGGAGCACGTTCTTCATGAATTGTCATGAGTCTTTTGTTTGTGCATAATTTTTCTCAGATTGTAAGTACTGGGAAGCACAGACGTTTTCCTATTTATCTATCATTTTCCATTTTCATTTGATCAGATTGTTCTGTTTCTGGTAATGTACTATTATCAAATCACAGGAGAAGAGAGGGAAATTATGAACTGATTCATGCATTTCATTATCTGCCTTCTAACCAGTTAACACTGAATTAGATGTATAATGGGCTTGAACTTGGCTCTTGTGTTTTCCTAGAAACAAATGTTTGAGGAGAAAATAGCCAAAATTAGAAATATTTCTGTCTTTGTAACTATTCAGAGGAAAAGAATGGAATATATTGAAATAAAGAAAATCTTAACTTGCGGTTTTTCAGAATAGAGATTTTGTGCTATTACTTTTTTGTGTTATAAACTACATTTCTGATAGTATTTCCCTGAGGCATTTTTAAAAAAAAGGCAGTAAATTTAGGGCAAAATAACAATGACCAACACTGTGAGCATAAATGAAAAAATAGTACAACCATCAACTAAGCATTTTTACCAATAACTAAAAGACTGTATCTTCCTTATCACATGTGAATAGACAGTAGACTTGACTTTCATGCCTGTTCATCTACGAATACTTTTCATGTTGGCATGTTAGGTGTGTCCACCGAGCTCTGGCCATGGATTTCATAAGAGTTCTATTCACAGGGGCCTACAATGTGGAGTGCAGAATGGTGTGGACAAATTATCAAGGGGTGAGGGCTCTGCTTCGTTTAAGGAAAGAGGTTCAGGGGTATGATGAGAGATGCAGCTCCCTCCTTGATCCTCTCACTCTTCCTGCTTGTTTTGCTGGAGGTGACGCCAAGAACTATCACTTCCAGGTAGAAAAGGCAGTCCACACTGCAGTGATCCTGCTAGTAGTTCTTTTCCAGCACAGTTTAGTTTCAAGGTTTCCTACAGCATGAACATGGAATCTAGTCTATGTAGTTCTTACAATAGTATAGTATGACATCTACCAATCTTCTGAGAGGGCTGTATAGTTTTAAAAATTAACCAGAATGTAATTATTCTGATTTTCAACTCTTCACATGAGTATAAAAGGCTATAAATTCATTTAGAGAAGTGATTCTGATTAGATAGAAAAAACCCCTCTCTTCCTCAGGCCCTCATCTTCCTTACCATGACACTCACACTGGTGTTTGAACTGGTCCACCTGTCTCTCATCTCTTATACTTTCATCAATTTCTGGGATGCTCTTCAAATGGTCCTTCTAATACAAGGTTTGGTTATGCCCCTACTTAGAGCTTTCTGATAGCTCCCCACAGGATAAAGCTGTAACTAATGGAAGTACACATGCAAAGCTCTGCAAAAGTAACTTTTGGCCTCATATTCTCCCATCCATCCCTAATGTCTTTGTAGAATTTAACCCTGATGAACTTGAACTCTCTATTAAACTTTCCTTGACTCTGGGCTCAGTTACATTCACCTGTATTTTATCATATCAGTGACTGGATTCTCTTCCAGGCCTCAGTGTTCTTCAAATATTTTTATCTTTGTATCATCACTGTTTGGCAGATGGCCTGGTATGTGCACTGAGGGCACAAACAAAAGAAAAAGGTAGCTGAATGAATTTCTTTTTAGGCAGAGCTTTCTTAAAAGCAGTAGTCCTGATATGTTTTATTGGAAACAAATAATTACCTGTATGTTTGGGATTGCTTTTGGCTAAACTCCTAATTCTGAAGATGGGTAATATGAAGATGCATGTGCATAAGGATAACAAAACTAAAGATTTATGTGAAAACTCCTAAGGTAGATTGAATAAAATAATTCAATTTCTGATAGATGAACAACACACACATCACTACAAATCACTTTCATATAAATATGTTTTATTGCAGAGAAGTTATAATTATTTACATGCTGCCACACATCACAACATAAATTTACCAAATATTTCATGGTGGGATGCTGTAGGTTTCAGATAACAGTTTCAGAAGAACCACAGATTAAGTGAAGAGACTTACAGCTTTTTTGACTCTACAACTCCTCGGTTGCTTAAATGCTAGAAGTCAAAAGGCAGTGTTTATTCAATCCTACCTGTCATCACTTGCATGCAGAAACCTAGGAAGCAAATACAAGAGAACTGTCGAGTTTCAAATCCATATTGCCACCAAAGTTTACAATTGGTTATGATTCATATCATAATGCATTTAATTCTTGCATAAAATATACAGTTCTATTAAGACTGATATAAATCTACTTATTTATAAACCCTGGCTCAAAAACAAGGACAGGATGCAGCCTGCACATGCATTGAGAAGGACAACCTAGCAAATGTTTGTGAGACCTTAATAGTGTTTAGTTACTTTCTTGTTATCAATTTGGGATAATAACCTCCAGAACTGTACATTCTGACTTCTCTTGGTGATAAGTAATGGCAATGAAACTCTAGAAAAGACTCTAGCCATTCTCACCGATTATGCTGGTGGAGAATAATCTATGGACTGTAAATGTCACTAAGGTATAATTTGGCAATTCTTCTGTAAGTCACATCCCTATCAGGATCATCCTGAAGTACAATAAAATTCATTGATACGTGACTGCTTAATTCTGAAAAGTGAATCAAGTGCTACAAGATTTCAAACGTAAGTGAAGTAAGTGGGTCTAGGAATGCTAAACTGAATTCACAAATATATCTAAAGTAGTATTCTAAGGTCACCAAGTGGATAGGCCTTGTTTGACAAGGAAGGGATGGCAGAAATAAATGAAGGCAATACTTATAAATAGAATTTGTATAGATTTTCAAACATACCCCACCAACCTGAGTAATGCACAGTGCAAACAAATGGGTGAGGAACATTTATGCAAAGCTTTGCAAAATAGTGAAGTGTTCGCTTACTCCTGAAGAAAAATCACTGAGAAAACTATTTGACTATGGATATGTGGAATTCTGTTTTTGCCTTTGACTGAGAATAATATTCTCTAAGAACAGCCTTGTATCCACATTCTGACTCCTTTTGTCCATCTTTTACAAACATCCTAGCATGTTCTCCTTGCTGCTCATGAAACAAACAAAAAAAACCCAGTTATTTAGACTGGAAATGTCCTGGAGAAAAGGGCAGTTGATACTGCAGCATTTAGAGTGAGAGAAAGAGAAGTCTATATTTTTAAGCAGCTCATCTTTAAATAAAATGAGACTGAGGTTAGGAATCTCACTGCATGATCACATCAAAAGGGCTAAGTCAGCAGCTTAGGATTTTCATGCCAAGATATCAGCGTGGAATGCAATAAGTTTTATAAGATACGCTTTGAGGGCTATTTTGCCTTGCAAATAAATCTTACCCTTTACATTTTGAGGAAGGTGGCATTTTGCAAGACTTGTTTTCCAGTGCTTGGGAGAATGAAGAACCAATGCCACCTTATAGGCTTTCAATAAATCAGGTTATAAAACCTCTTTGGGATTTCAGACCAGTAAATTCTACCTCTAGTTGAAGCAATGAATAAAAGTTTATGAGAATAAATAGTTTCAGGTAATTTAAAATATCATATTTTCAGTATGCGTAATAAAAATATATCCATATAATAATCTTGATGCTATCATATTTTTTCTTTTTTAAAAAAATAATCCCTTGAAAGTGCTATTAGAAGCTACCTTTCCATCTTCATTTTGAAAGACAAATTTCTTGGATTTGTAGTAGTGCTACAATTCTCATGGAATTCCTAAAGTCTTCCCCTTCCAATGGTAATAATAATGTACATATATTTTTCTTAGCTTCTTCCTTTGGAAATGCTACTAAGTATGAAATAATGAAAGAGCTAAACGGGATGATTGGAATTACCTATCTTTTACTTTGAACAAACAATGGGTAAGTTGTCCTTAAATTTACTGAGACACATGACTAAGTAGGACCACTTAATCTCCAATAGTAATAAAGCTTCTGAGTCCTAACAAGAAGTGCAAAACAAGACACTCAGATTGTATAAAAAACCCTGATTAAGACAGTGTAGCAAACTATGATGTGAGATAATGAGTCAAATTCAAATTCACAATATATAAACCACAGCCCAAACTAACAGTTTTTACCATAACAGTGATGGCTTTCTAAGTTGGAGAAAGCTTACTATACTTCAAGAACCAACTAAAGTTGATAGATAGCAGGTTTTCTATAAGTTGCAAAAACAACTGAGTAGCTACAGATTGCATAAATGAGTTGTGTCACATGAAATGAAAGTATTTGCAAAAATTATACAATTTGGAATGCTTGGATATAAGACACAACGATATACGGAAACATAAGAAAATGAGGGCAATCATTAATATAAAAGATACTTTTTGGGATGCATTAAGTTAGCAGTGCTAGCAAGGTTAAATAGGTAAAGTAAGTTCTTTTCGCTCAGCAACTTGGAACTTCAGTCATATATACCAATCACTTTTTTTTTTAAATATCATGTTTTCTGTGTCTCCTGGCTCGTGTTTCTTTGGATCTTCAAAGACTTGCCTGGCTTAAGTCTGACTTCTGCACTGTGGTGGTGTTCACATGGCCATTCTAGCCCTCTTCAGTCCATGACCTCGACCTTACTTCACTGTCATACTTCACTGGAATGATGAAATACTTTGGGGACTGTTTGATTTTTAGATTTCCTGTTGTATTTTGGGATTTGGGATTTCCTTCTTCTTTTCTTTCTGGGGATACTACTCTTTAAAAGTGTCCCAGACATCTTATTTCTGAGGCCCTGCTATCTTATTTGCACTTAAAGCAGAAGAGGCAGGTAAAACTACACTTCTCCCAGCATTTGGTTGTTCTGGGGTCTCAAACTCCCAAGGACACACCTCAGCACGTGATATTAAAGATTGTTGGAAATTATTACTAGAGTTGTAGGAGCCAGGAACATTTTCCAAAGAAGGTAATGTCATTGTTTCCTGGTCTCCCATTTGGTTGAGATTTTCATTGTCTGCTTTTGATGCTGTGATCTTGGGGGTTAGTTCTTCATATTGCCCAGTACTCACATTAGCTGTATGATGTGGACCTCCATTCTTGTCTTTGGCTCTCCCTGGGAGGACTGGAGTCTTGGAAACCAAATGCTTCTCTTCAAATAGGGACTGACCTTGGTTCTCCCAGGGACAGACTTCAGCCTTATCTATGCCCTTCTGATTGGACTGCTGATATCCTTCAGCTGCCTTAGGCTTGTGGTGAGATTTCTCCTTTAAGGAAAATGTTGGGTTTTTCTCCATTTCAGAAGCTGCAATAGATACATGTTTTTGAGATTTTGATTCTGAAGGCACAGGACCAGGTGTCAGGTCATACATCTCCCAAGGGCACACTTCCCCAATATCAAAGTTGTCCTTCATCTGGGTGGTACCTGGGCTCAGGTCAGAATTGGCAGTGGCAGGGTTGACCCTTTGTTGTTTCATAATCCCGGACTTCTGAGGCTTCCTTGGCTCTTCCACATGATTGGAATTTTGAGGTGCAGAATCCTTTGTCTCTGCATTGTCTGAATTTGAGTACTTTCTGGTAGTCTCTTTGTCTTTTGACAGAGCTTTCTGAGATTTAGCACGCTCTTCTACAATGGAGGCTTGGGCTTTCCCAGCTAATCCAAGAGTCTTCTCCTTGGCACTTGCTATGACACTGAGAGACTTTTGTAACATCGATGTTCGTGGATGCCCAGGTTTCTTCTCAGAACTGAGGTTGTGAGCGCTTGCTGACTTACACACCAAAGGCACAGACTCTGTGGACTCAGCCTCACTGTCCTCTTTAAGCTTTTGCATCAGTTTTTTACTTGAAAGGGATTCCAGTGTGGAATTTTCAGTAGTTTCTTCCTCTTGGCTTTCTGTTGGCAGGGTACTGGACTCCACAGTTTGATCTCTCACATGGTCATAAGTGCTGTGGGATTTCTTGAGTGAGAAGACTCGGTTTTTCAGGGACTCTTCCTTGGGTCTCCCAGTGTTTCCTGAAGACTCTGAGGGGTTCTTCCTGACAAGGGCTGCACTTTTGGTTGTGTTATGGTCTGCAAGGTCTTTGTCCTCTTTGGAGCACTGCCTGCTGACAGTCTCTGGGATCTCAGTGATGCGCCTCATGATGGAACGGCCTAAGCCCTTCTTAGAGCACCGCTTTTTCTGGAGGTGAGGATTATTTGTGATCATCTTCTTTCTTTTATAAATTTCTAGTTGGGCGTAGAGTTTCTTCAGCTCATCCTGCCAGAACAAAAGCAAATTCAAAAAGGTTGTATAACTACATGTTTCAGCCAGATCATATTGCTGAATAGTATTTGAATTCAATAAGCATAAATTCTTTACAAATGGTATACAGTTTTTTTTAACATCTGCCTTCATCAATGTTTTCCTCATGATTATTTTCTAATTATTCTATATTTAAACTTTAAAGCATTAACTCATGCATTCTGCCCTTGCTTCATGAGTCAATGACTCAGCTTTCAACTTGTGAGGATAAGACCGAGCCAGAACTATAAAATATACAGAGAATACTGACTGTTGGTGAAGCATAATCTTGCACCATGTCAGAAGCGTCACGTAATCATTGTTGAAGTTATGCCTGACGTTGGGTTAGGTTCAGGGAACAACAGTATATAGACTACTAAAAAGCATCTTTCTTTTTTATATGCTTGCATGTTGTTACAGATTATTTTAAATGGTCCTGTTACAGATTATTTTAAATGATCCTGTTCTCAACCATAAACTCATATTATGGAACTTTGTAAAAACCAGTTACTCATTATGACTGCTAATCAATCAATCAATCAATCAAGATTATTAGTTTGGGCCAGGTTACTGTAAGAGCTGAAATAGCTTCTTCATTTCAATTTGTATCATTGTTATACATTTCAGCACTCAGTTTAAGGTTGATATCTTTAGTTCATACACAAACATGCATTCTCTTTCTAATATACATATTCACAAAACATGAGTCCTTACACACACACACACACACACACACACACACACACACACTTTCCTATATTGATACCTGAGTGGGCCTACACTGAACCAGAAGAGCAGATACACAGGCATTACCCGAATATCTTCTGGATCCAAACTGTGCTCACTCCAGGCTGAGTTTATACTGCTGTTCAGGTAGGATCCAGATCGGCCCATATCTAACTCATCCTCATAAGCCTCCGTAGCAATATCATCTCGTGGATTATTGCTTGAATGTGAAAACTGAAAAAGATATTTAATATGAGCCTAGGCATTCGATCATTATAATACACAGTACAATAATTTTCTAGAGATTCTAATGTTGATAGTATTTCACTAGATACCTTCCAATGGCTTGTACTGTATTTGTGTTTTGCTTCCTGTGTTTTACTCCTAGTAAGACAATGTTTGAACTTTCCTCCTTTTTGACCCCACATTTCAAACTTCTTTCTTTTCCAGGATTCCAGTTAATTTCCACTATGGTACTCTTCTTCCATGATGTATTTGTGTTTTGAAAATGAAAACACAGAAAAATCCCCCCAAAATGCTAAGAGGAGCACTTTACATCTGTAGGCACCAGAGGGATTTTTTTCTTAGCAGTGGGATCTATCTTGTGGCTGTCATTTCACTTCACATTGGTGAAGATGTAATTCATCTGTGGGCACAGGTAGTCCTACTGACACGAATGTGCTGTTTGGACTACTACATATGCTCTAAAAACATTAGTTTCACAACTCAGTGAACAGAATATCTGATAGTCTCAAGTCTGCCAGCAGTGAGATTTTTGAACAAGTCCTGGGACTGCTCTGGAGCACAAAGGTCCTCTCTGCCTATGAGCTGGATAGTATCTATGCAAGGATAGAAAGAATCTCTGAAACTAAAACCTTTTCCTCAAACTCTTCATTGCCTCCTTCAACACATTTCCATTATTTTCTTGTGGCCTTTTGTATGTGTGGTATAAAAGTGAGCACTTTTGTCTTTTGAATTACTCTGTTTTGTATTGTGTGTTCTTCTCAATTCTAAGTGAAGAAATCAGGAAATGAATTGATAAATAATGGAAAACAAAGAAAAGCAAAACAATCTAGTCACATTTTAGATATTATACAAACTTGAGGCAATAGCTTAGAATACATGGATTCTCTTAGCATTAGTTCAATTATTATTTTAATTAAGAGAACAATTCTATGATGATGTAAGATGTCTTAACATCAGCTTCTACTATAGAACAGAGCTTGTCCGATGACTATGTATATGGGATAACATGTGAAACAGAAATTTTCTATATAAGTAATAATGTATGTTTTGCAATTGAAAACTGACTCAAAAGCCACAAAATCTATAAATCTTTTCTTCCCTCTATCACCTACTTTAGTGAGAGTTACTGGTACCATGAATTTAATGATATGGTAGAGTAAGAAAATCTCATATGCTACTAGTTAAACCACTGTATCCATTCATCTAATAAATCACATTACACAAGTGTTGAAGTATTGCTGTACCATGTTAAGCTTTGAAGTTGTTGTAACATATTAAGCTATTAAAACGATGGCTAGTTAATGTAATTCAATTAAGGAATAAAATAGGTATTTTGTTTGTTTGTAAATGTTTGTCCTTTTCAGTCAGGCTGAAACCTCAACATTTTGGTTTCCTATGAGAGTTGAGGTGAAGCATGGAGTGAAAAACAAAAAAAGAAATCACAATTCTAGGTTCAGCAGTGTTAACACCGTATTGTGTGACACTGATAAGACACATAGTAGTCTAATCTTATGCTCTCTATATAAAAGAGACAATGATAATGCTGTAATTCAAGTAATATGTCTTTTCCCCAAACGCCAATACTATTAATTTGCATTCCAAGCAACTTTCCTGCTATCATGCCACAAACTGAAACTTAGAGAGATCCAGTCTTGCCTATTATAGTACACAGCTAGTCTATGACAAACGGTAAGTTTAGCATTGTTGTTTTCGGAGTCCTGGTCCATTTTTCTCCACTTCATTAAGCTGCCTAGATAAATTCTTGTCAGAAACTATCAATATTGATATTCTTCTATACCTAATAATATGATTATTTATTTCTATTTATATAAATCCACTGTGAATATTCTAAACATGGGTTTCTTGGACTATGAATCTAAACAAAAGAATTTTTAGAACAGGATTTTTTTAAATGACCTTGATTTTATAACTATAAAGAAAGCCACTCTTCTGAAGCCATAACTAAAACCTACATAGATATCAAAATATGTGGAAAAAGACTGAGACAGACAATGTGTTTTGTTACAAATTAAGGCATTTAATATTTAAGATTAAACAATAATAAATATTCCCCCAAATCAGACAAAAGCAATTGGTTTCCCTAGAAAGAGGTTTTAAAACATTTTTTATAGTGTAAAGAAAAATTCCACACTTTCTTTGTCTATATTGCCAGGGTTTTTTTTTTTTTAAATCAGGAAATTAACTCATAACCTTGTGTTTACCAGCAGGTGCTGTGCCACTGACCTATATCCCTGGTCCAAATAACAGATTTTTAAAAAGAAAAAACAATTTTATGCTCTTTTAAAATAACCATCTTGCAATAAAATAGAAAATTGGAAAAATACCTTTGGAATCAAAAGCAGCCCAATGGTGACTGTCACAGTCAAATGAGTGTGTGCAAAATAGAGCATCAGCATCCAGTCAGACTGCAGCCTTGCAGCAAGAACAAATCTGAAATGAGAATCATTCAACTTAGCAGCAGAAGATCAAGTGTTTATTTTTTATGACAAAATTTAGTTTTTTATTAGTTTTTATAATATGGGTGAAACTACTCAGTTAAGAGAGAACAGATGGGCTGGAGTTTATAGTTAGATTGTATGGAAGAAAACAATTCTCTTGAGGACCCACAGGAGGAAAAGGGCTTTTAGTGCCTTCTGGCTTGCACTTATTTCCAGCAAAGATAAATATTTGCATAAGAGGCACAACACTAGGATATTTGGAAATGTGCTAAAGATTTCCTAGGATTACTGGTATGTATGTAAGTTGACTCTGAAAAGCAAAGAGTGAACTCACATGAACTAAAAAGAAGAGGATGTTATACAGATAGAAGTTGGAGGGTGAATCTAGGTTATAAGTCACATCCAAATAAGCTTTGATTCTAATATTCTTTAAAAACATTAATTAGAACAAGTCTAGGAGACATTGAAATAGAATAAATTAGAAGTCACATCTGAAATTTCTGAAATGATAGCAACTGAAGTAAAGGAACAACTTAGTGCTTATATTATTTAACTTTGCATGCCTATATCCAGCAGTCTGAACAACTATTTAGAGAATAACAATGTGCAATAAATATAGTAACTATTGTTGATCTCCTACTGTCTTGTTTTTGAAATCCAATATCATTCTCATTGTTTTGTTTTGTTTTATTCCCTTTAAAATTAAAAAAAAAATTAAGGAAAAATGGGTGATGATCCCACGTTTAAATGCTAAATAACATAATAAATAAAACTATATGCTAATGGTTTGTAAGTTGCACATTTTGAAATAAAAATTTTAGTGGTTTTAAATTGTCAAATTGTCTTAAACAATTTAAAATGTAATATTTAAAATTTTATTTTACTGAGGAATTTATAAAGCTGTGTTCCAAGTTGAGGAGAAATAATTCAGCACCAACATTTACTCTAGTAATTTTGGACTAGTTTTTGGTAAATCAGCAGGTGCATGTACAAACCAAAGATTATGTTTTAAAAACTTATCCTTGAAGCTGGGAATGTAGCTCAGTGGCACAGTGCCTGCCTGGCAAGCATGAGGCCCAAGGTTTGATTACTGGTACAAAACAAAACACCAAAAAACTTACCCTTATGCAGATACCAAGAGTGGCTTTTATAAAGGTCCCTTTTGCAGTTATAACCTCTAATTTTTTCAAATCTACCATTTATCCATGAAAGCTAAAGATGAGATTTTATTATATTTAGAATTAGAAAATTAGAATGTTAGTTGGATTGTCAAATTTAAAAAGGTAAGATCGTAAGAAAATGTCCATGACACCATACTGGCAAAACAAAAGTTCATGAATGACTAAAAGAGAAACAAACTGATTTTATATTTGTATGATACTGTACTTATGATGATTATATTAATTTTAAAAAACTGTCATCAAGCAGATTTGTTGCTGTTACTTCCCTTATCCTTTGAACATTAAGCTAAAAAGGAAGCTTAAGTGTTACTCAAAATAGTTATTTTCCCATGTTAAAGGAATTGCAAACAAAATAGTGCTCTAACACATACAGAAATTCCAAAAGCTTATATCTCACATATGTCAACAAAAAAGCTTTTCTGAGCTAAGAGTGGTGGCATATATATGCCTGTAATTCCAGCTACTTGGGAGTCAGGAAAATTGCAAGTTTGAGCCTAACCTGGACAACTTACAGGGACTCTGTCTCAAAATAAAAAAGAGCTGAGAGTATAGCTTAGTATGAAGGCTTTGGGTTTAGTCTTCAGTAACACACACACACACACACGGCTTTTGTGGATTTTCATTTTCTCTAACTCCTTTTGTGACTCACAGTCTTATACAAGCTTGTATGCCTGGAACATGACTTAATATTCTCTTTGTTCTGAAATGTGATACTTTTGGTATAGTCTGTTTTCTTGGGTCGTATGAGTTTTGCTTTTCTTTTTTTTAAAGCATCATCATAGGATCATCATACTCAGTAACAGTTAAAGTCTTTGAGGCATATAAGCAATAGATATTCCTTCTTTAATGACTGAGTTCCATTTCTGCTGCTAAGTTTTTAAACAAATTGGTCATTGAGGAGTTGTACATAGTATGTACATTACAATATTCAGAACAAAGAAATGGTCAAAAGAAACTTCAACTTGATGACTCTGATTTTATTTGTATACCTTTTAAAAGCAGTACTGTGATGTATTACAAAATATAAAAATACAGAAAAGCACAATCAGCAAAAACTACATTACTATATTAAAAAAGGTATACTGTACAAAAGACATTGAGGTGCTATAAATGAGATGTACAGGAATATACAAACACAAGGCCCTAAATCTTAATAGCAGGTTGTTAGGTCCAAACAGTTATTAAATGGTCATTAAATGAAGAATATCTGTATGTATATATATATACATATATCCTGAAAAAATGATATAATCCTAATTGGTTAGGGATCACTGCAAGTACTGGGGCAGATAGTTATATCAGTGGAGATGAATTTATAGTCTATAAGAATTTTCATGTACTTGGAATTCCTATCCCAACATGCCAATACATGTGAATTCGAAGGTAACAAGGCATAGAAGAAGGCAGAATGGTTGTATATATTTTTAGGTAAAATAGTGCGTCTACCAAAAATACTTTTGACATATACTGACAGTAATTAATTTCAAATTAATCAGATTTAAGTTACTTCCACATTTTTCAAAAATTGTAATTCTAATAAATATCTTGAGAAAAACTGAATTTTGCAGTAGCCTTAAATATACATTTGAAAAAAAAGTTTTTTGACTTCTAAAAAAAATAAGACTAAAATCTGGGAGCATACAAATATTTGAAAACTGAGGCTCAGTATAAAGCAGATTGTTTGAAATTTTGCACTTTCCTAAATATTTGGTTTATGCTTAGCACTAAAAACAAGTAAAAGATTAGAACATACTAAGAAACAGGCCTTCTATGTATTTATACATTCAGATTTAATGCTTTGATATTGGTTTTTGTGTGTGTGTCATCTGACAATTTGGTAAGAATGAAAATAAATCCATATGTAATACATTATAATTTATATATGCATATATGTGCAGATATAATTTTATATTTTAATTAAACAAGAAAGATGTACTGTATTTACAAGAAATAACTTTTCTCATGTTGAACATCTTATTTCACTCAAGAAAAAAATTTCTGAAATTGATCCTCTTGATTTAAATTATTAAATATTATTATTAAATGTTATTACTTCTTACTTTTTGACTTTACAAATATTGGAACCACAGCATATACAAGTTAGGTCAATCTATAAATAAGACATTTTATATACTTGTAGTTTTTTAGTTACTATTGTTTATTACTTTTTCCCCATAGAATCCCTCCAAATCAGTGTTCTGCACATTTGTTATAATAAACAACAATTCAATCTGTTTATCCTTTATTGACATCCATGTGCTATAAAACACAATCTATCACAAATACATATAAAAAATAATTTAAGAGTAATATATTTTAATAATGTCTATCTTTGGGTAGTCTAACTATGGGGTTTATCTTTTTTTTAAAATTATTTCTCCATAACCTTATTACTAAATTTTAAAGATCCACTTAATATTTAATTTATCTTTCCTATTTCTGAAAGGACCTGGAACAGTTCATTGAAATCCACTGAAAAAAAGTGGATTTAATGAAGAAAACTGAACAGAGTAGATCTAAAGTAGAAAAGGATATTTGTGCTACTGCTTTAAATAGGTTTAACTTGAAAGTATAAATCAGTGCAGTAAACATGAAAATAGATTAGCTGTCTATATCTACTTTATGTGTAGTTTTATAGCTTTATAACATATTGTGCCACATAAAGTAATATCCCATGGTATCCCACAGTGGTTTAATATCATACAGTAAGAACACTGAGACAACCTTCAAAAGAAATAAGACAAAAACCTAATACATTGGAAAGAACTAATAACAACAACAACAAAAAGTTATTTGTCATTTCTGTAACAAATTAATCAACTTACAAAACACTAGCCTTCCTAAGCCTTTCCAGTGTTCATCCTATCCAATTTTTCTATTTAAATTAAACTGCATCATATCAGAAAACTAAAGCAGCTGTTTACCAGCCCTGTAGATTACTTACCTAATTGTGTGGAACACAGCAGAGATAATGAGCTCATTGTGAAGGGCGACAGCCATGTAGCGGGGCTCGTGGAACGCTGACGGGACGGTCCGCACCGCATAGCAGAGGTGAACACCCCGCAAGAGGAACAAAAACTCAGCTGTTAGAAGAACAAGCAAACAGCATTCCATTAATCTCATATTTAAAGAAAACAAATTCAAGTTATGTAGCATGCATTTTGTCTGTTACAGAAACATCATTTTAGCTAGAAATATATGCTTATGAAGTCTCATTCCCATATATATATATGTATATATATATATATATACATATATATATATATATATATATATATATATATATACAGATGTCATCTATTTCTAAGATTTATTTGGGGTGTAGACTTTTTTTAAAAGACATACCTTTTTTCTAACAGCATTTCAAATATATGTATTAGAAATATATATATATAATCAGAAATATATATGAAATGTATGACATATTAGAAATATATAGAATACTTGACTTTTTCCTAAAATAGTTACAAAATAATTTTCCACATATTCTCAAGGTTAGGACATATACGGAAGGCCTACACCATAACAAATTTATCAAGGCAACAAAAAATTTTCAATATGTTTATAAACAGCTTCTAGAGATTTAAGTTGCAATGAGCCCAGTTCAGCACATAAAAATATTCATTGCCAGAAATGTGAGAACATAGATTGCTAAACATTCAATGGCATGTTTTTTAAATGAAATGCTGTTCTCTTCCTACATGAGAGACATCGTATCTTTTGTGGGTGCAGTGCTGAAAGATGTAGTAAAATTCAAAGTCACCTTGTTGATTATTTAAGTCAGAAGAGACAGGCACAGTATAGCAGCTAAGAACAAGAATTTCAGAATCACTCTCAACCTGCCAGAACATGGCTCTGACCCTAACTAACACAGCACAGTCTTAGGCAATTTATTTAATATTTCTCTGTCCACAGTGTATATGGCTAACGAAGACCATAAAAGTACATATTTGATAGGATTGTTTGCTAATTCAATAATGTACATAATGCACTTAACATGGTTTCTGACACACAGCAAATGTTAAATGGTTATTATTAAACTTATCATTTGATTTTTTCAATTAAGCATTGTTCTTTTAACTCATTATGACCAATCATCTTTACAACTCATTTTATTTTAGTGACATGACTTTAGTGGAGGATGATATCTAACTACAAGAAAAAAATTATAATTTGGAGACATTTCATGAAACACATGACCTAGTTGTAACTTGGTTGTATACTGCAATACTGATCTCCATGGAAAACATGATCATCCATGTAAAAACCAAGGTGTTTTATCTGCCGACATTTCAGAGTATTTCTACCAGCATTTAAATATTAGATAGTGCCCAGTTATTGAAATCTCTTAAATAAACCAATTTACCAGGAGCCACAAGCCAAAGAAGGGGAAATAAACTGTATTCCAAACTCCATGAGATTTATTATTCAAAATATGTTGGTCACAGGCTATATGCTGTGAATACTTTCCAGTCAAACTCTACTGGGTTGAGAAAAGAAATTTCCTTTTCTTCATGTATAATTTTCTTTTCCAGCTCTTTTACTTCTGTGCCATAGCATTGCTATTACCTTTTTTTACCTTTGTTTGAAATGAAATAAATTTCATTTATATATTTCTTTTTTGAGTGTGCATATGTATTGCTATGTAATAACCACACTTGTGATCTTTGCCTGAGCCCCTATCAGCTCACTTCTTATTTGCTGAAATTATTTTTCCAGAGCCCCTGTACATCTGATCTCTGTCTTAATCCGTTCATCTTAACAGGGCCAGTTCACTGTTCTGAAATCCACTGCCATCACATCAGGATTTGTACAAATTCCTATATGTACATTTGTGTTAACCTGTTCACATTTCCTTTAGAAGTTTCACTCACAGATGCTTGCAACCCTGAAAATAATTCCTATCCCCACAGGAAACTAGGGGGTTCCTGCTAAGGCAGACAGTCCTTACTTTAAGACTTTGTGTTATCCGTGCTTGGTATTAGCTCCCCACAGTGCTTGCTTTTTGTTTTGTTTTGTCTTTTGCTTGTGCATTTCTTAAGTCTTCCAGTTTGATCTCAGAGCTTCAGAGCAACCTTTTGTGAAGTATTGATTGCATCTACATCCAGAAATCTTCAGTGGTTTGTTATTATTTTACAAATCCTTTATCCTGGCATTCCTTAATACTACCCAGCTAACAAGATCTTCCAGTTCTTCTCAACATCAATTTTTCTGAGTTGACCTATGAGGTCTCACTGTCTTCTCAACACTCCAAAACTGCTTACTCTGAGTCCTTGCTCACATTATTGAGCCCCTGGAAAGTCCCTGTTTCCAAATCTCAACCATATCTTCAGTGTTCAGTTCAAAACCCACTTCTGTCAAAACCTCTTGAAATGATTTTAGCTTACACTGAATTTTCTTTCCACTAATCTCTTACAGTTTTTAATATACCAGCATGATACAAAGAATAATACTGTATGATATGCAATTGATGGGAAACTTTTTGGAATCTTGTTAGGCAATGCCTCCACTAGTCATTTGAACTGGTTATAATCTTCAGAGCAAGAATTTAGTCTTTCAAAAACTATTTTTCTCCTTTTACCCATATTAATGATAGCAACAATACTGAGTCCGCATAGATATAACATAATGAAAATTTGTTGAATTGAATGACTCTGAATGAAACCAATTTCATGGTTTAGTCATCAGGGAGGTAGATTTTCTGATATGTTGCTGCTCCATCTAACATTACAGACTCTGAAAAAATGAAATAAACAAGAGGCAGTTGAGACCATAGCTGTTGAGCTGAAACCCTTATGGAGCTTACATAAGAAAACAGAAACTTAATCTAGAGGTATCCTCTGTAAATGATGAATTTTGAGTCGTGCTTCAGCTAATCAAAGAGACAACAAGCTGACTGATTCTTCAATGTGGTCCCCCTCCCCTTGGATCATTCACAAATAAGGAAAACGCTTATCAGTAGCCAAGCAGTTTATCTGCTTCTGTATTTCACCTACAAAAGCTCTGTGCTCCAGCTGCTGCACTGATGCCTATAACCTCTTTTCAGTTTTGTTGCCTACAGTTTCATGAATTGTTCTTTGCTCAAATAAACTCTGCTGAGTTTTATTTTGGTTTCTGATTTTATTTAACAGGCCTAAATGTGATCTAAAGACCATGCTGGCATTATTACTAACAATGATGGCCCCAGTTTACTGTCAGGTTCTTTTGGTGCAAAAGAATGTCGCATGCAAAAATATTTGCTGAGCATTAGCGGCAAATAAAAAAAAAAAAATGTGTCACTGAGGATTCATATGTAGCTGCGCTATAAATGCAATATTATCAAAGGGCTTTTACATATTATTATATCAAAAAAAGGAAAGTACTTATTAGGTTAATTAATGTGCTACAGCTGAGAATTACAAATAAAAATATAAGACAAGATTTCTTATAATAGCTAACCTGAACATTAAAATCATTTCATTAGCAGTATCAAACAATGTGCTGTCACTAAAAACAATTTATTATTCATAGTACCCATTAAGCTAAATGTGATTTATAAAAGTTGTGCTAAAAAAACATCAGTTTCATATGATTAACTTCAGAAAACACTGCAATTAGTAAAGAAAAATGCAGATGTTACCACATTTGCAGTGCTATTACGTGGGAGTTGAAATATGCGTTGTGCCTCCTTCTTTAGAAAATAATTTCTGGTGTTAAATGATTTTTGACGGGAGGTATGAGTATAGTATAAAAAGGAAGTTGCATTTATATTTAAAGATCCATATGCAGCTTTTAGAGAACTAAGTTATTTTTTTAATCTGTAAGGGCTAACAGTTTAAAAGTTAACTATCATAGCTTTTTAAAAATTAATATACTATAATGAAAGTAATTTAAGGGCTCGGGCAAACAAAGATGTGAGAAACAGTTTCAGTTCTGTGACAGCATAGATGTTTCACCTTTGTGAATTAGACCACCTAGAGCAGCTGAGGGGACAACAATTTCAAAGTGCAAATGTCACTCAAACTATTTTACCCTGTTCACCCACAATGCAGAAACATTTTGTGTTATGAACACTTTACCCTTCTTATCCCCATTAAAATTACTGTTAAGTAGCATGAAAATAATAAACCATTCAAGTTTTGTTTCCCAAGTGTTTCTTTTAATGCTCTCTTCTATTTTTCTCTAAATTCTATCCACTTAGAAAATTCTTGATCAAAGTAAAAAAAAATTTATGATTCCACACAGGATAACACACTTCATTTTTATTCTAATAATAGACCAGGTATCTCATCGGTTATTATTAAATCAAGAAATGTCAATAATTCTTGAGAATATTTCAAATTCTAGCTCTCAGGATGTAATAGGCACATAGAAGCTTAAATTCTGGTGGCACACCTGCTTTTTTTCTGGTTAAAATAAGGCTAGTAATGAGGTATTATGAAATAAAACTGAAAGTGAGACTTCTAATAGAATTTTAAAGTTAGAACTGGCTTTGTTAGACCTATGCACATTACTTTTCTTGCCTTAAAATCAGTGTTTTCTGCCAAGATACATAAGTGTGCCAAAAAAGGTGAGTTTTAGAATGTATTTCACACTAGGATAATGGGGGGACCAGTGTCTGTTCCCTTCTTAGCTCTTGAAAAGCCGGAGGCTACAAGGAATGGACGGAGTTAGGATACAGGACTTGCCTATAATTTTGTTTCCTCAGTAGCACTCATTCTGTGAGCTGCAGAGCAGGGACTGGAACCTACTTCTCTTAATTTTTTTTGCTTTTGCTGTTACTAATAGAAGAATAGAGGAAATCCTTTTTTTTTTTCAAGCAGCGATTGTTCGTATTTTAAACAATTAATATAGGGCCAGGGATTTAGCTCAGTGACCTAAGCGCCTGCCTGGCAAGCATGAGGTTATGAGTTCGATCCTGGGTAATAAAAAAAAAAAAAAAAAAAAAAAAAAAAACCCCAAACCCCCCCAACAATTAATATGTTCATTGGAATGGGTTAGCCTATGGTTAATCAGAGTTCTACTTTAAAGTACTACTTCTTGTCTCCTCAGTCAATCTGATTTCCTAGCTAACATCTGTTGGCTGTGTTCGGCACTGTGAGAAATACATTTTGCACGTTAAATTCATGAAGATATTATTGTAGAACTTGTGACTTTTTTAAAAAAGCTAGGAGCAAAATTCTGAATGCTAAAATTTCAAGCACAGGTCAAAACATTAATGATAATGCTGAGGGATAATATGGTTTATACCAAGGATAACAGTTCATATGGTGATGATTTTTGATTCCTCCATTTACTAACTGCGAGGGAGCTTTCTGAGACAAGAGCTGCTTTTCAGAATGGCTTTTTTTTATTGCTTCCTTTCATATATCTCTAGAACATGGGACCAGGTTCTTCACATGCTGTCCTGTATCTGGTAGAGAAAGTGAGCTTTGCACTTTCTGGCATACATATTTAAAAATTTGAAAGACTGCAGTGGAGTGTTAGAACCTTGGCAAAATCCACAGACTTTGGAAGTTGCAGAGAGCACACATCATGACTGGGAAGGGCTCACAGAGAGAGCAGAGACTCCTAGGGCATGGAGTCAAGACCAGCATTGCAAGCTTCTGTATTGCTCCTTCCATTTCCTTTTCTCTGTCACATACAGTTGAGCACTATTGTTTGGAGAGGGTGCTGGATTTGGAATTATCTGCTATTTAAAAATATACTTTAAAGTGTTGATTCTTTTTAAAACCTGGTAACCTAAACAGTCTGTCTTTGCTTGAATTATATCACTATAAACTCGGAGTACTATTTATTTATTTATTTGGTAGGTACAGAGAATTGAACTGATGACCTTGCACTTGCCAGGCAGGCGCTGTGCTACTAAGGCTGTCTCCAGCCCTTTTAGAGTGTTCTTTAAAGCTCTGGCTTGAAGGTTTTTAACGAATGACTATAGTGTGGGTTGGTTAGTTATTAATTTACCCTACCACTATAGAAAAATATTTTACTACCTTGAGATAGAGTTATTTGAGTGATCTTAAAGGGTAAACAGAAAAAATAAGTCAATATATTTTAGAACTTGATTTTATATCTTTAGTACCATGTTTCTCTTTTGTAACTTAAAGAAATTTTACCTTCCTTGAATGTTACCATAAATTTGTAGCTTATAGAACCTTTGGGACAACTGTGATGAATTAAGCTTGATTTTATATTGCTTGACCACTGAATGAGAGGCCCATGAAGCCATTACAGATTCTCTGTTCTACTGGCCAATGATCTCTTTTTTGTGCAAGTTGTCCAGAGGGATTTGAATACTACAGGGAATGGGTCTTATTGTCATGCAATAGGTAAATCCTGTCAATCTTTCTACTCCTACATATTCTATTAAGTACTTCTCAGAGGAAATGATAGTGCCAGGCTCTTCTGATTAAGGTCACTGCAGCAATCTGTACTGGTGGGGTTTTATGCATACACTGGAACTTGCAGTTCACATGGCTTGACAGCTTATTTAAACTACAATATTCTTTTCAGTAAAAGGGAAAGGATCACCCAAATCTCTCTGAAAACTGAGTAAATTTATGGGTGATTTCTGGATACGCAATAAAGAAAAGCATTTGTTTTCTTTTTTTTCACCTTTAGTATCCAAAGATTTTGTCAGAAAGTTCTGTGATAGCTCACATAGCTTAGAAAAGGCCCTGGAGGTGAAGGTGGGGCCTCAGTGTGGTGCTAATGCAAGGTGCTGGAACCTTAAGGATGAATCCTACTAGAAGTTTTAGACATTAGAGGTGTGTGCTAGAAGGGGGCCATGGGGTTCAGAGTTCAGATCTGTCTTTTTTTTTTCTCTATCTTTTGCATCTCAGCATCTATAAGGAAAGCAGCTTATTCTACAAGTTAAAAGCAGTGGGATAACTATGAACTGAAACCTCCAAAACTTTTCTGATTGATTTAATTATCTCACACAGTTAACATTAGCTAAAACTCCTTTGAAGAACTGTGGTTATCACAGATATCTTCATAACGCTTGGACTATGTTTCTTAAACTGTGACCCAAGACAATTTCTACCCAGTATGGTAAAATACATTTAACTTCCACAATTAAGGTATTAGTAAGTTATTCTTTCTTTCTGCTCTTTAGAATTATAAAATTGACTACTTCTCAAAGAAGAAAAATATTCAAAAGAGGGCTAGGGATGTGGCTCAGTAGCAGAGCTCTGGCATTGCATGTCCAAACCCCAAAATTCAATCCCTAGCACCCTTATACTTTGCGAACACATTAAGAAAACCCTTGAAAACCTGCATATAGTTCCTAGTGACATAGTTCAGGCCTAGACAGATTGTGAGACCAGGTTTTTATCTTTTGATTGAAAATTAAAAATACATTTAAAACATGGTAACAAGTAATGCAAGATAGATCAAGACAGATAGTACATTAGCTTAAAAAATATATGCAGTGAACCTAACTCAAGAATATTAATCTACATCAGAGGAAGTATGTTTTCTCTAAACTCATTAAATGGTATTTATTTTGCATTTCACCTGTCATAATTCACCTCATCTTCTAGGATAATTGTTTAAATTTTCAGAAACAATCATTATTTTAGAATTTTACTATATAACTCAGTAAGAGAATTTACTATATTTTTCTGTTGCTTCTAAACATTGGTATATTACCAAGTAAATTTGTGAACACTTTGTATATTTTAAAATATTATACTGTGAAAGAGAAAAACGAAGACAAGGATATCAATGGATAAAAGTAAATAAAGATCATACTTTCTGTAATGAAAGTATTCCATGTGAAATGCATGAGAATTAACTCGTATTTTTGAATAATTGAGGTAATCAATGTTGGAATTCATTGAAAGCACAAATATATTGAAATTTCCTAATGGAATGTGTATCTAAGCCTGTAATTCTTGCATAATTGCTGCTTAGATTTTTTTGCTATGCCTTTCTTTCCAACTCAGTGTTCTAAAATATATAAAATGACATGTCTAAGGTATTTCCAGGATCATGAGACAGTTCAGATATTGATGGACTTAATTATAACAAGGCCCTTGTCAGGTAATAATTATTAAGTCATTAAATGCTGTTGAGAATAGTTAGATTATTTCAGTAATATAGAAATAATAACTGAAGATAAGAGAAGGTAAACAGAAGCCTACATACAGCTCCTTGTCTACATTCTTGTTTCAGGTCAAAGAAGGCACTAAAAATACCTGTAGCCCCAATTATGTTTCTTTTTATTATGTCAAATTAATCATTAACTAATCTCTGGAAGAAACTGAGGAACTCAGGCACAGTCTGTGCTTGCCTAAGTGTGCACTTAAAGATTTAACAGATTTAACAACAGAATGGACATTGTAAATGTCTTTGAAACTACCACCTATCAGCCACTACTTGGCAGTCTCATTTATTGTAAGTAAGAATCTGCCCACTTATTCTAACTTATCTTGGTCAGTGAAATTGTTTGAAGTTTTGAATATATATTCAAAATGTGTAATCAGAAACTGAATGATATCTAACTACATATACCAAAGGATAAAAGTCCATTATATTGCCATCTCTGCTACTCTCTCACTCCAAATTTAGAAGCTCCATATCAGAGAACTTCTCCTGGGATACCTAAATCTAAGTGTTAGGATCTTCCGCAATTTCTGTTAGAAATTTGAAAGGTTAATTTAGCCTTAAGAAGTCAGTGCTGCCCATGTATCAATTTGTATCAGCTAAGCAAAAAATTCATAGGGGAATAAAATATTGGCTTCTTAATATGAAAAAATTTGAGTGCCCACAGCGGGTCCAGGGCAGTTCACGGGTGGGGGATGTGCTGGGCCTGGGCCTGGGCCTGGGCCTGGCTGCGGATGGAGGAGGTGGTTCCTGCGCCTTCTAGTCCTGATAGCGACATCTGTGCGGGGACCCGTGGACCCTCCTGTTGCCTATGGGCGGGGGGGGGGGCCGTCCTGATGCTACCCCAGGTGCCCAGAGTGGGAGGCGGGAGGCGGGGCCCCCACCCTGGGAGTCCCTGGAGCAGGCAGGTGTGCCGGGGGCCAGCCTGGGGACTCAGGGGCACCTCTTTCCAAAGTGCACAGCCGAGTGCTGGTGCAGCTCGAAGGTCTGGGCTTGTGGGCAGTCTCCAGGCCTCTCGGGAGTCTGAGCCTGCCCTTGTGGCCAGGATCTCTCAGGAAAAATAAAAAGTGGAAAAGCTGTTTCTCTCCTTGCTCCTGTGAACCTAGCATGTGCTGGTGCAGCCTTGGACCGGACAGCGGAACACCAGGAGAGGTGACAGGGCCAGAACTGCGGGGGGAAAGCTTGAGTCAGCCTGGCAGGACCAGAGGAGAATCCTGGGGAGACCTGGGGGTGGAAAGTGAGTCACCAAGGAGAGGGATGGAGTGAGGAAGGGAAGGGTGTCTTCCAGGTCGGAGAGTCCCTCCTGCGGACTGGTGACTTGTAGTGAAGAAAGAAGGCACCTGCTGGTCAGGTGACACCCCTGAACCCCGCAGTGAGCAGCAGGGGCTGATATGCCCCGAGCCACACACAGCACCCTGGTCTGGCAGGAATCCTGGAGGAAACTTTGGCTTCCATGCAACATGTGACCCCAGGCCAGACCCAGGGGAGGAGGGCGGTTAAAACAGGGATGGTGGAGAATCAAGAGTTCAGGCATAGATTTCACTACTGGATCAGGGTTAAGTTTATTAAAATCAATAACTGCCCCCTTGTTCGGAAGAAGGATATTCCTATTTGAAAATTCCCACTGAAGGGCTGGGGATTTAGCTCAGCAGCATAAGCGCCTGCCTGGCAAGCATGCTGTCCTGAGTTCAATCCCTGGTACCAAATAAAAAAAATAAATTAATGCTATTGGGAAAATTTCTGAACATGGACAACTGTCTATTAACTTATCAATGAGGGTGGCTATGGTTTGAAAGTATCTGGCAATCCTACTATCAAAATTTATCAAAGTAGGTATAACTTAGTATACTTGATTATTTTTATATTAATTTAGGAGAATATTTTCTAGTTTCAACCCTTTTTATTCTTGACATAGTTCCTGGAAGATAATGAGATAACCAACATTTTGATCGAAAGCAAGTAACATTTATTTTACCATAACATTTGTAAGTTGTAACTTTCATTTGTCATATCAAATTTGTACCAATCTATTATGCAGACTATTGGAGAAAGAAGAGACAGACTTTTGTAGGATGGTTACAAGTTTCCAATTTATATAAACTGCTCCAAAATGCCTCCACCAAATTGAACATACATTTTATCACTGAAATAAAACTGAAGACACTATATAACTTCTGGATTTTTAACTTTTTAAACTTGTTAGTTTCTTCATCCTAGTCTCATTTTTACCACATGAAAATATCAAAAGAGGATAGAACCTGAGCTCATTTGTTTTTCCAGCAAGCATTTTTCAAAACCTTACAATGGACAGATACTTTGCTAAGGGTCAGGGATATGGTATGAATGATACAGCAATGGTGCTTAGAAGTGTGAAGCTATCAGTTGAGGAGAGGAAGAGGGATTAGCAGGTGAAAAAATTCTTTTGCCTTTAGTGATGTGGAAAATATATTTAAATATACTCAGAAAAACTCAGAGGGAGGTCATATAATAATAAGCACTAGTGTAAGCCTTATGGTATCATTTTTATTATTGAAATAAATAATGCTCAATGAGGCATGACAGTTTATTTCTTTATAGAAATTCTAATCTGATCTAGAAATATTTTGGAACCTCCTCATTTTAAAATTCTATTTTTTCCAGATGAATGAAATCATTTCTTTAAAAAATACAAGTACTGATACTATAGAGCACTTCTCACACTGTTCAGGATCTGACTTCCACAGTTGCAACACTTGTATCTTATTTGTTTTACACTGAAGCTTATCTCACAAGTTTTTATACAAGGTTTATTTTGAAAATTATAAATATCCATAATTGACAAGAGGATTCTAAAAGTCATTTTTCTTCCCCTTTTATATTTAAACCATTATTGAGGTTCATGGAGGCTTGAAGATTTTTACAAACTATTTCCTGTACCTGTTTCTTCTTTCTGAAATACCTGCAGTAAGAAAATCATCTTATCTGATCCTTTTTGGATCATCAGCGTGCAATAAGCAAAAATAAAACGAAGCCATCCTTTAAATGTATGGCCTATCTTTATAGTTAGCTCTCTACTTCAGAGGAAAGAAAGAGAGAAGAGAAATGGTCAGGTCCAGTATAATCTTATAGGAGTGCTCCTTGTGATCACTGACCAAATCACCATTATGAGGTGTGCTATCATATCACAAAAACTCTGTGATATCAAAGAGCTTTTGTAGAACCACCATCGAGGGCCGGCCTGCCACCAGAACTCAGTGCAAGCCCACGGAAGGGGAAGGCAGCCTGGAACCTAGACCAAGGGCCCGCCCTGCCACCGGAACTCAGCACAAGCCCGTCTCGGGGTAGGCTGCCCCCAACCACCACCAAGGGCCTGCCCTGCCACCGGGAACTCAGCACAAGCCCGCCTCAGGGGAAGGCTGCCCAGAACCTCCACCAAGGGCCCAATCTGGCACCAGGAACATCAGAAGATCTCAGCAGGCTCCAGTTAGTGTGAGAAAATTTGGAACTTTGCTTCCAGGTGGTGAACCTTGGCCTATAGCAGATTGACTGTATCAGTGTGGTAAGTATACCCCGAAAATAGAGGCATACAGGGGATAAATAGGGCCAGTAGTAAAACGCCCTGGAGTGTCTGAAAAGAGTTTGTGTGATCCTCTCCTACACATAGAAAACACCAGGCAGAGTGAAAATGACAACACGAAAAAGCAAAATGCAGTCTCAAACATAGTTCACCAGAAGCAAGTATAGGAGACATTGAAATAGAGGACCCCAAAAGTAACACACTGGGACTCTCTAAAAAGATAGTGAGTGAAATAAAAAAAACAACTACATCAGGCTATAGAGGAAATCAAATTAGAAGTAGTCTCCCATGGAAAGATAGAAGTAACAACTTTAGTAAATGCAGCTAAAGAATGCAGCTAAAGAAGAACTAGAGAAAAAAGTACAGGAGCATGGGAAACTGATTGAAACTTTGAATGAACAATATAGAAAACAAGCAGAATTCAGGAAACAAACTCAAAGAGACATCCAAGAAACAAAAATTCTATTGAAAGCGTGCAAAATCGCCTAAAGAAAGCTGAGGATAGGATTTCAGACCTTGAGGACAGGATCACACTTAGTGATCAGGAAAGGATAGAAATTTTAAAAATAACAAAGCATCATGAAATGACAATCCAGAAGCTTCATGATGATGCCAAGAGCAACAATACTAGAATAATGGGCATTAGCGAAGATACAGGAGTCCAGGCAAATGACATATGTAAAGTATTTACAGAAATAATAGCAGAAAATTTCCCAAACATGGGGAAAGAATCTGATATGCAGATAAGTGAGTCATATAGAATACCAAACACTCACAACCAACATAAATTCACACCCAGACACATAATAATTAAGATCTCAGACATTCAGCATAAAAAACAGAATACTAAAAGCTGCCAGAGAAAAGACACAACTCACTTATCAAGGAAAGCCCATTAGAATCACAGCAGACTTTTCAGCACAAACCCTCAAGTCAAGAAGAGCTTGAAGTGAGGTATTTCAAGCTCTGCAAGAAAACAACCTTCAACCCAGACTGATGTACCCAGCAAAACTTTCATTCAAATTTAATGGAGAAACAAGATACTTCCATGACAAAGAACAACTGAAGAAATTCATGTCCACCAAACCAACCTTAGAAAGAGTACTGAAAGACATACTAGACAGAGATAAAAATGACCACAATCCCCAATACAACAACAGAAAGAAACCACCAGGTAGGATAAGCAATTTAATAAGAGGAAAAGCAGAAAGAAACAACTGGAACATAACATGGTGAAGTAGAGCCATTACATATCAGTGCTATCCATAAATATAAACAGCGTCAATGCAGTCATAAAAAGAAATAGATTGACAGAATGGATCAAGAAACAGGACCCCACAATATGCTGTATACAAGAAACACATCTGACCCAAAAGGAAACTCATAGATTAAAAGTCAAAGGATGGAAAACAGTATTCTATGCAACAGGAATACAGAACAAAGCAGGGGTAGCTATTCTATTTGCAGACAACATGAACTTAAAACCTAAAATGATTAAAAGAGATAGAGAAGGTCACTACATACTTGTTAGTGGTAAAATTCAAAAGGAAGAACTAACCATTATAAATATATATGTGCCAAATACAGGAGCACCCAACTATGTAAGACAGATACTAATGGACATGAAAAACCAAATACACAAGAACACAATTGTAACAGGAGATCTTAACAGCCCATTGTCACAAAGACATAGATTAACTAGACAAAAAGTCAGCAAAGAAATGACAGAACTGAATCATACCTGTGAGCAATTGCACTTAGTAGATGTTTACAGAGTGTTCCACCCAACCACATCAGAATACACATTCTTCTCAGCTGCACATGGGACATTCTCCAAAACAGACCATATATTATTCCATAAAACATTTTTAAGTAAATTCAAAGGTACTGAAATCATACCATGCATAATATCTGACCATAGTACACTGAAATTGGAAATTAATGGCAAAAGAAATTGTAAAACATGCATAAATACATGGAAATTAAATAACAGCCTTTTGAACAACCAGTGGGCTACAGATGAAATTAAAGAAAAAATAAAACAATATCTACAAATCAATGAAAATATAGAACCAACATACTATAATCTGTGGGATGCAATGAAAGCAGTCTTAAGAGGGAAATATATAGCAATAAATTGTCACATCAAGAAAACAAAATGAGCACAAATAAACAACCTAATGCTCCATCTCAAGCTTCTAGAAAAAGAAGAGCAGGCTAAACCCAAAGCTCATAGAAGAGAGGAAATTGTAAAGATTAGAGCAGAAATCAATGCAATTGAAACTAAAAAAAAATACAAAGCATTAATGAATCGAAAAGCTGTTTTTTTGAGAGAATAAACAAAATTGACAAACCCCTAGCTAACCTTATCAAGAGAAAGAAAGAAAAAACCCAAATTCATGCAATAAGAACTGAAAAGGGAGAAATTACTATAGATCCTATGGAAATTCAAAAGATCATGAATACATACTTTGAAAATCTCTACTCACATAGAGTGGAAAACACAGAGAAAATGGACAGATTTCTAGAAACATATGAACTACCAAAGCTCAACCAAGAAGATATAGCAATTTTGATCAACCCAATATCAGCTATTGAAATTGAAAACGTAATTAAAAACTTACCAACAAAGAAAAGCCCAGGCCCAGATGGATTCACAGCTGAATTCTACAAGAAATTCAGAGAAGATTTGATGCCGATACTCCTTAAACTCTTCAATGAAATTGAGAAAAAAGCAATCCTCCCTGAATCATTCCTGGAGGCAAGCATTACTTTGATACCAAAACCAGAGAAAGATCCAACCAAAAAAGAGAACTATAGGCCAATCTCACTAATGAACATTGATGCAAAGATTCTCAACAAAATACTGGCAAATAGAATGCAGCAAATCATCAAGAAGATTATACATCATGAGTAAGTGGGGTTCATTCCAGGAATACAGGGATGGTTTAACATACACAAATCAATAAATGTAATACACCACATCAACAGAGTCAAAAATAAAAACCACATGGTCATCTCAATAGATGCAGAAAAAGCTTTTGACAAAATCCAACACATGTTCATGATAAAAACCCTTCAGAAACTTGGAATACAAGGTGTCTACCTCAACCTTATAAAGGCCATCTATGACAAACCAACAGCCAACATTATACTAAATGAACAAAAACTGAGAGCTTTCACTTTAAATCAGGAACAAGACAAGGATGTCTGCTATCACCACTCCTTTTCAATATACTTCTGGAAACACTAGCCAGGTCAATCAGACAAGATAGAGAAATAAAAGGAGTAAAGATAGTAAAGGAAGAAGTTAAATTATCACCATTTGCAGATGACATGATACTCTATACAGAAGACCCAAAAAACTCCATTGAAAGACTGCTAGAGGTAATAAACAAGTTCAGCAGTGTAGCTGGATACAAAGTCAATGCTCAAAAATCAATAGCATTCCTGTACAAAAACAAAAAACTCACCGAGAGAGAAATTATGGAAATATCGCCCTTTACAATAACAGGTAAAAAAATGAAATACTTAGGAATCAACCTAACTAAAAATGTAAAAGACCTATATGCTGAAAATTATACTATGCTGAAAAGGGAGATTGAAGAGGATATTAGAAAATGGAAGGACATTCCTTGTTCTTGGTTAGGAAGAACCAACATTGTGAAAATGTCCATACTCCCAAAACTGTTATACAGATTTAACACAATCCCAGTCAAAATACCATTCACATACCTCACAGATCTAGAGAAAACACTCCTAAAATTCATTTGGAAACAGAAGAAACCTAGAATAGCAAAGGCAACTTGAGGCAACAAAAGCAAGGCAGGAGGCATTTCAATTCATGACTTGGAACAGTATTATAAAGCCACAGTGATCAAATCAGCTTGGTACTGGCAAAGAAATAGACCTGAGGTTCAATGGAACAGATTAGAAGATGCAAGCACAACTACAAAGACACTCAGCCACCTGATATTTGACAAAGGGGCTAAATATATCCACTGGAAGAAGGATAGCCTCTTTAATAAATGGTGTTGGTAAAACTGGCTCTCTACATGCTGAAGACTGAAACTAGGTCCATGGATATCACCATGCACAAAACTAAAGTCTAAATGGATCAAAGACCTCAACATTAAAACAGAAACACTAAATCTACTGGAAGACAAGGTAGGTAGAAGTCTTGGAGACATAGGAGTAGGCAGAGAACTCATGAACAAGATCCAAACTGCACGGAAATACTTCAAAGAATCAACAAATGGGATCTCACACATTGAAAAGTTCCTGCACTTCAAAGGAAATCACCAACAGAGTGAAAAGAAAACCAACAGAGTGGGAAAGAATTTTAACCAGCAACCCCTCAGACAAAGGACTTGTGTCCAGAATATATAACGAATTGAAAAACATCAAGCCCCCAAAATTCAAAGTCCCTCTCCAAAAATGGGCATCTGAGATGAACACACAGTTCTCAGAGAAAGATATACAAATGGCAAATAAATACATGAAGAAATGTTCACCATCACTGGTCATTCGAGAAATGCAAATTAAAACAGCATTGAGATTCCAGCTTACTCCAGAAAGAATAGCTGCCATCAAGAAATCAATTGATAACACATGTTGGCGAGGCTGCAGGGAAACAGGAACACTGCTCCACTGTTGGTGGGAATGTAGACTGGTGCAACCACTATGGAAATCCATATGGAGAATTCTCAGAAGACTAGGATTGGAAGCCCCATTCAATCCAGCTATCCCCCTCCTGGGTATTTTCCCCAAAGAACTGAAAAGTTCATATCACAGGGATATATGTGCACCCATGTTCATAGCTGCACAATTTTGTGATAGCTAAATCCTGGAAACAACCAAGATACCCATCAACTGCAGAGTGGATGAAAAAGATGTGGCATTTTTATACAGTGGAATATTACTCAGCTATAAAAAAGGATGAGGCCTTCATAGGCAAATGGAGACAACTTGAGACTATTCTCATTAGTGAAATAAATAAGAATCATATTTATAAATATCATATTGTGTCTCTAGTATAAAAAGTAAATAAGAACTACAAGAGTAATAAAACCAAAATGTGTAATTGCTATTGTAAAAAAGAGAGGAAAAGCAAGTACTCTAAGGGATATAACTGCATGTAAGTTTGAGTGTGTAAAATAGATGACCATATTGCTGAATCTTTGTTGGATCTTTGATCAGAACTGTTTGTAGTCTGAGTGTTTGAATATTTACTATGTAACCCTTAACTCTGTAACTTGAACAACTACATCCAGGATGATGGTACCTAATTTATAAATTACTGATTTCTTAGTGGGGCTTTTTCTCATTCTCCCTTTTCTTTCTTTCTTTTAGAATTCTGTATTATTGCTACCCTTTTTTCTGTACTGTTTGTTTTCTCTAATCTTTAAATAAAATTTTAAAAATGTATATTTGTTATTGTAAAAAAAGAGGAAATAGGAAGCGCTAAAAAAGATATAGCTGCATGTATGTTTAGGTGTGTGGGATTGATGACCATATTTCTGGGTTCTTGTTGGATTGTTGAACAGATCTGTTTGCACTCTCACTGCTTTAGTGGCCACTTTGTGTGCTTTAATTCTGTAACTTTAATAACTATTTCTAAAAGAACAATATGTAATTTATCAACTAGTGGTTTCTTACTGTTTATCTTCTTTTCTTGAAATTCTGTAACATTTCTACTTTTTTCCCGTTTTTTTTTCCTCTTTAAATAATAAAAAAAAAGAGCTTTTGTAAAGGGAGTAGTTAACCAAATGATCTCAGAAAGCAGTGAAGAGTGATGAGTTCTTCAATAAGTGACTTGGAAGTAGGGGAGTCTTATATAACAGAAAGTTTGTTTCAAGTGAGAGAGGTCACTGGAGTGGAGCAGTTAAGGCATTAAGTTAAGTATGATGCTGGCTGAGACATCTGCTAGGATAACATGAGGGAGAAAAAAATGAGGGTGGACATGGAAAGATTTATAGCCAGATGACAGGAATTTTAATATTTATCTGATAACTCCTATTTATTCTTCAAGTAGATGCTTCTACAGTGAAAAAAACATGAACAGTGTGGGAGTATGAGGAAAAAATTAAACTCACAATAATCACTGTAAGGAGCACAGTAGTGGTTCTGGCCCAGTAAACAGTCAGAGTGCGGTGGTGTGGCCATAGCACACCTGAGACTAGCGATCCTTGCATTCCAAGAATTTTAATGTCATTCCAGCTTCAGGTCAGTGGCTCTGTAATGTTACAGTAACAGACTGTCTGCGAGTGCTTACTAAATGATTACTGGATCCCAGGTCCTGAGAATTTGATCAGAAAAGTCTGAAATTCTGGCTCAGAACTTTGTATTTCTAGTAAGTTCCCTGGTAATGCTGTGGCTGGGACCATGCTTTGAGAACCACTATTTAAAATTTTTCTCTAACCTAATCATTCCATCTCACAAATCCTGGAATTTGGTATGTTTTCCTTTTTAAATAACACATTCTGAAGCAATCAAGATTGAACTTACTGATTCCTTATATTAATCTGGCAGTTCGCTAAATTGCTCATAAATGTTTTCAACAGACTTAACCACTCTACAACATGCACAATGTATTCCAACATAATACATTCCCAGTTTTATACTTAGATATTTCTTTTGTATTTCATACAATTCCCACCAACCTCCATCTGTCATTATTCCTATCAGATGGAACATTCTCTCCACCTCTTTATGATAACCTAAATATTACCCATGACTCAAAGAACTTCTTTATAAAGATTGCTGAGTCATCATTCAAACTTCCTTTAGTGAGCTATTATTGCACCGAGTCTTTGCCATCTAATTTTTCTTTTTAGCAATTTGTAACAATTATCATTTATCTATATTAACCAGTAGTAGCCTCCATGATAAGAGGTATAAGACCTTTATACATTTTATATCTCCCCAAAAGTATTTGACTCAGAACTAGAGAAATTATAGGTATTTAGTAGAGCCTGTTCATTGTATATAATTCTTAGTTCTTAATATAGTTTATGTAACATGAAATCCAGATTATTATCAAATATATAGAAGTACCTACATACTTCAGAATGCCAAATAAGCTTTAAAAAGATTTTGAATATATTTCAAAGACGGTGTAAAAAATTGCAAAACAATGCTGGTTGAACAGGTCATATTTTCTAATTGCATTATCAAATATTTTGAGTATTTTTTCTTTGTAACACAGAAAAGAAATCCAGTGGGCTTTTCTTAATAGTAATAAAAGGAAATGACTTTTCCAAACTTGATTAACTTGCATTGAGAAGCACAATATAAAGTATCAGGGGTTTCTACTGTGTAGAAATTTTACATTATACCAGTGGTTTAATTTTCATATCCAGACCAAAGTCAATATCAGAATTGCTTTCAAGGTTAAACTTTATATACTGTCATTAAAATCATTCCTTTTATATACCCATCTTACCACACTGTTATAGATATCATGCCTATAGGAGTCCTAAAATAGCTTACCCAGAAAAATATGCTCTATTCAGAATTATTAATGCATAAATACACATTTTATCAGCTTCTAGGAAAAGTCAAGATATGAATTTTCTATCAACAATTGTAAAATAAGGAGGGGATATAAAATGAGAATTAAACCAAGTTTTTATTTTTTACATCAGTCCCAAAAAGTTCCAGTTTTTCCTGTGGCTTTCTGAGGAAGAACAAGGAAATAATAAAGGCTTTCTTTCATTCTTTGATTTTATATCTTTACAGACAATTTAAAATAGACTACTGTTAGAAGCTGAGGGTGGTGGCACACATCTGTAATCCCAGCATTAGGAAGGCTGAGGCAAGAGTATCACAATGAATTCAAATCCAGCCTGGGCTACATAGTAAGTTCAAGGGCAGCCTGAAGTACATACTGAGACTTTATCTCAGAAAAGAAAAGAAGAGAGAAGACAAGATGGCTGATCAGTGAGCAACAAAATACAAAGCCTTCCGGGAGAAATAACTCATTTGCCAGAATAAAACACCCTGGAGAGACCCAGACAGAGGGAGATGGATCCTCTTGACACAGGAAGAAATTAAAACGTAAAAAAGCTCGTCAAATACTTCAGGACTACAACTGAAGCAGCTAAAAATCATGGGACACAGCGTTTTCATTCACGGGCAACCCGCCAAGTTTGCAAAGGCCTGAATCCACGTGGCCGGCAGAGCTGCCCAAACTTGTTCCCGCCGCCACTCACAGGAAGCACAGCAGTGCTGAAGTCGGGGGTTGGTGAGCCCAACAGAGAGCAGAGCCAGTGAAGGGACCTTCATTAATCCACGGTCAGTGCTGGGAATGAGAACTCCCCCACAGGAAGGGCACGACCAAATGGGCAACATGTTGGAATAGGGCAGGAGGAGCCTGAACTGGGAGTGACAGTGACTGCAGTTGGTTCCTCCCTCCCAAGAGCAGATTCGTGGGATTTGCTTGGACTGGGCCATGCCCCTGGCTGGGTCCCAGTGAGCTGTCCCGAGTCGATTCTCTGCGCCTAGAAAGCACTAACCGGGTGAAGGCACCTGAAGCTTGGCTGGCCTGGTGGGGAGGGGCAGCAAACACAGCCGCTGCTTACACCTCAGTGACAAGAGCAGGCAGGAGAGGGCAGAATTCCCTCACCAGTGTGCTTCGGAGGAAACGTGGCCAACAGGGAAGTGGGCTGGGACCTGCACTGTAACCTGTGTGGAGGAAGCCAGGACCATGACTGGAGAGAGAAGCAGGAGGAGGCCCCCAGCCCAGAACCCTGAGAGCACTGATCCAGGAGAAGGAAAAACAAGGGAGACTGAGGGTGGCAAACACACAACATCAGACATGGCTTCAATGGACATTAAGAGATATCTTCGGGATCTTGTAGACAAGTTCAAAACTGAAATATTAAATCAGGTAGAGTAAGATATGAGTAGAGTAATAAAAGAAATGCTCTCAGGAAGCATCTCTCAGGATGATACAGATGGAGGGGAGGAACACAAAAAAAGGAGAGAAACATTCGATAAAGAATATAAAGAAAATACAGAATACATGAAGCAGATTCAAAGAGACTACCAGGAAATTAAAAACTCCATTGAAAGCTGGCGAAACTCCTTAAAAGAAACTAAGGATAGACTATCAAAACTTGAAGAGAAGTTTGCAATGTGTGATCATGAAAGGAAAGATCTCTCAAAAACAACAAAGAAACAGGCAGTAACAATACAAAGGCTAAAAGATGACAAGAGAATCTACAAATTAACAATAAGAAATGTGAACGAAGAAGCATGAATACATACAGGCAAATTACAAAGGCTATTCACGGAAATAATTAAGGAAAACTTCCCAAGCATGGGAAAAGAAAATGACAATCGGTTATGTGAGGCATACAGAACTCCAGCCACCTACAACCAAAACAGAGCTACACCCAGACATATAATAATCAAGATATCAGAAATTCAATTTAAAACAGAATATTAAAAGCCATCAGAGAAAAGAAACAGATTACCTATAAAGGTAAGCCCATCAGAATCACGGCTGACTTCTCAACACAGACCATCAGATCAAGAAGAGCTTGGTGCAAAGTATTCCAAGCATAAAAGAACATAACCTCCAGCCCAGATTGATGTACCCTGCAAAACTGTCACTAGAAATTAATGGAGAAACAAGATGCTTCCATGACAAAGAGGAACTGGGTGAGTTTGTGACCACCAGTCCAACCCTACAGAGAATAATGAAGGACATTCTAGAGAGAGAGAAAAAAATACCAGGATTTTAGGAACAGTGGCAGAAAGGCCTCAATGAGCAGGGCAAGACAGTAGAATGAAAGCGAAAACTAGACAAACAAAGGCAGAAAAATAGCATAGCAGAAATGAGGCAGAGAAGGATAACTAGAATCGCTAACATCGATGGCCTTGATACACTATATTGTTAATAGTGAACCAGGATTTAAAACCCACATTACTCACACTACTCTGCTTAGATGTATTATATTCTGTTCCAGTCTACCTGTACTAGATTTGAGGGCACAGACAGCAATCCCACAAATAACAGGATATAGTATGGTAATCATCCTTAATTTCCTATTAACTTAATCTAAACCTACACTGTTTTACCATGACTGATGGTAATCGAATCTGGTTTGTCGGATTACTGTTTTGTTTTGATAGATTTTATTCAAAGCTGTTATGTTTGATAGTATCAAGTGTGAGAGTATAGGCAACTGCACTTAAGATGACAAGATCCACTAGAATATCCACTCTGGTTTGATTATGACCTGCCTTTGAAGTTTTATATTGTCTACAATGTTTTATTTTACTAATATTATTATTTACTGCTACACTCAATTATACTGTTATATTCAATTATGCCTGATGATATAGACATTCTATTGAAGATAATAAGGAACAACACAGTAATCATTGTAGATCACTTTGTACTGTGGTTTTATACGACTTTTTGGTTTCATGTTTTTATAGGAATTTGTTTTGTTTTGTCTTGCTAAGTTTTGTTTTTCCCTTTAATACAGAAAGGATAGAAATACATGTAGAGATTCATGCATGCATAGCTGTTTACACTCTCACTGTTTGACTATCTACTTTGTATGCTTTAATTTTGTAACTTGAACAACTATTTCTAAGAGGACAATATGCAATTTATTAACTAGTGATTTCTTATTGTTTATCTTTTTTTTTGGAATTCTGTATTATCTCTAACCTTTACATGCTTTTGTTTCTCTTGAAATAAAAAATTAAAAACAATTTTAAAAAGTTTTAAAAAACAAATAAGAAAAAGAAAGCCTATTGTTAATAATACAAAAAAATTCTTAACAGGGTTTCTTTCTTTATTTTTCAGAGTGGGTATCAGAAAAGTAATCTGTTTGCTTTTAACCCAAATCCTGGTATTCTTCCAAGTTCTCAAGTTTCTCTGCCACCTTATTCTTAGTAGTTCCAAGTATTAGGTATTGTTTTTTCTTGGGCCTCCAAACAATTACTGAAAATTTTTCTTAAGAGATAAGTCTCAGAAAGAAAGATTAATTAAAGATTTTTTAGAGGCAATCTCTTCACAAAGAATGTGCTATAAACAGAATTTGATATAATAGTACCAAAAATATAGAAAAATACTGACAGAATTTTTTGCCTCCTAACTAAAGACATAACTCAAGGTAGTTACTACTGTTAATCAAATGGAGACAAATTGATAGGACAGAAGCAGGATATGTCTTTGTACACAGAAGTAGCCTTTGTTCACTATATTACTTTCTTTTACTTTACTTGATTACAGCTGGCCTTAAACTGGCCTTGTATCCCAGGCTGTCCTTGAATTCAAGCAATCCAAGTGCTGGGATCACAGGCATGCACCACCATACTCAGTTATGCTAATCCCTTTAAAAAATCTCAATTGTAATACTACTGAAAAATGACAAGACAATTGCATAAAACAAGTGACTACATACCAACTGCTGTCATATAATCCCAGCGGTCAATGAGGCACATATTGAAGATGAGGTGATCAGATGTTTGGCCCTGGCCAATAAGTGAAATTTCCCTCTCCAAATTCTGGCACACAGATGAAGTCCAGCCAATGAGAAACCAAAATACTACCAAGAGTATGACTGCTAACATCTTCATGACCCGGCCACCAGTCATGTATGGTATTCGTTGTGCTGTTCGTGAAAGGAACACCTTCAAAACCCTGGAAACACAGAAGACCAAAATGTAAAGGCAAACCAAAGATTCATAAAATAAACCTTTAAAATATCTTACTTTTCTAGGTAAAATTTAAACCAATCAGAACTCACTCATGTACAGTTTTATAGCAGTACAATCTGAAACATTATTTTCATGTCTTCATTTAATTTCATTTTAGTTATCTTCCAGCAGCAAAACAAATACCCTGCATAATAGTCAACTGGATAAAGAGATTCATATTGTAATGACATTCTTGGAAGCATATTATAATGTTTCAAGAAAAGTGCTCAGGACTTTAGAAAGATCTGCAGGCAAATGTTGCTCAAACTGACAGGTCTCAGGTATTAAAAATCATTTCAAAAGTAAATAGCTAGCTTTAGAATTCTGTATTAGGTCAAAATTTTCCTTGCACCAGTTGTTTTTATAATAAAATGCTTTCAAAAATATTTTCTGAGATAACCATATTACTGAACTTTTGTTAGATCATTGAACAGAAGAGTTTGTACTGTCAATGTTTGAGTGTCTAACCACATTGTATGATTAGATTTTGTAACTCTTAACAACTATTGTTAAGTTGACAAGATGTATCAACTAGCAATTTTATGATGTTAAGCTTTTTGAACTCTGTATGTTACTTTTCTTGTTTTTCCTATTTTGTCTTTTTTTTAAAATTTTCTTTTATTTTTTAAAATACAAAAAATAAAAAAGAGAGGAAAAGAAAGTGCTTTAAAGTGTATAACTGCATGTATATTTAAGTGTGTAGGATTGATAACCATATTACTAAGTTTTTGTTGGATTGTTGAACAGAACTGTTTGCAGTCTCGCTGTTTGAATGTAGACTTTTTATGCTTTAATTTTATAACTTGAACAACTATTTCTAAGAGGACAATATGTAATTTATCAACTAGTGATTTCTTCCTGTTTATTTTTTTGAAATTCTGTATTATTTCTACCCTTTTTTGTTTTGCTTTTTTTTCTCCTTAAATAAAATTTTTTTAAAAAGTATTTTTTGGACATCATTTCATGTGACATCCCTTCACAGTCATCTCATTATCAAAAATAATATAAAAATAATATAATAAATATAAAAACAAGAGAAAGATTTAAATACTAGGTTAACTGAATAAAGTGATTGAATTAAGGAAAACTATTTGAGATAACCTACAAAAGTGTGATATTTTTAACATTTGGAATTTTAGTTAGTCTGTATGATTCAATTGGCCAGGTTGAGAACTATTAGATTAAATGACATCTATCAATTATCACATCTCTGAAAACTGTGGTATGATAAAATCAAGTCCTTACTATACCCACTCTTCAATTTCATCTCTAGAAAATTTTCAGTTGATTTTATTCTCCCACCCTCATTCTGATGTTTTGTCACAAAACTGATTTAATATAAATGATCATTAGTGTTTTATACTACTCTTATCAGTTTCTGGGGTATTCTTCCAGAAGTGGTTTTCTGTGCTCTTATCTTGAACAAAGAATTAGACAAAATAAGTGCAGACCATATCAAAATTTTACATTTATTAAAAATAGGAAAAAACACATTGTCCAGTACAAATTGCAAACTGTACTAATTTTTGTTTTGAAGTCTAAAATATGCCCCCAAACATGATGAACTCCAGGCTATGATCCTGGGTGAAATAGGGTTATTGGTATTGTCTTCCAATCTGTTCCCATTGCACTGACTATAAACTATGGCATGTATGCGGATATGTATGCAAGTATGTATGTATTTGTTGCTGCTGGGTGGTTTTTTTTTGGATTTTTTTTTATTTAGAGAAAAAAACTGAAACAGAAAGTGTGGAAACAATACAAAATTTCAAAAACAAAACAAAAATAATAACCAATAAGAAATCACTAGTTGATAATTACATATTTTCATCTTAGAAGTAGTTGTTCAAGTTACAAAAGTAAAGCCTACAAAGTGGACATTTAAGCAGTGAGATTGCAACCAGTTCTGTTCATCTATCCAACAAAAAACTTAGTAATATGGTTATCAATCCTACACACTTAAAAATACATGCAGTTATATCCTTTAGAATATGTTCTTTTACTCTCTTTTTTTTCTTTACAATAACTATAATCCATTCTCGTAAACTACTTAGAAGTTCTACACATGTATTAGTCTCTACATGTATACCTAGCCTTTCTGTATTAGAGGGAGAGATAAATCAAAACAAGTCAACAATACAAATTCCTAGAGAAACACAAAATGAAAAGGACATATAAAACCACAATACTAGGTGATCTACGGTAGTTACTATGATGTCTCTTGTTATTTTCAATAAAATTGTCTATATTGTCAAACATAGTATAATTAAACTTAGCATTGCATTATACTTAATAAAAACTAAACATTGGAGACATTATAGGACTTCAAAGGCAGTTAATAATCAAACCAGAATGGGAATCCTACTGAATCTTGTCAGAGTAGTTGCCTCTACTCTCAGACTTGATACCCTCAAGCATACCAGATTGAAATAAAATCAATCTTCTCTGTCTTATCTCTGCTATGCTATTTTTCTGTCATTGTTGTTTGTTTACTTTTCTCCTTCATTCCACTGTCTGCCCCTTTCTTTGAGGCCTTTCTACCTCTGTTCCTGGAATCTTGGAGATTTTCTTCTTTCTCTCTAGAATGTCCTTCAATATTCTTTGTAAGGTTGGATTGGTGTTCATAAACTCCCCCAGTTTCTCTTTGTCATGGAAATATCTTGTCTCTCCATTAATTTTGAGAGACAGTTTTGCAGGGTACATCAATCTGGGTTGGAGGTTATTTTCTTTCAGGGCTTGGACTATTTCACTACAAGCTCTTGATTTGACAGTTTGCATCGAGAAGTCTGCTGTGATTTTGGTGAGTTTTCCTTTATAGGTAAGGTGTTTCTTTTCTCTGACCACTTTTAATATTCTATTATTGTGATGAATTTCTGGGATCCTGATTATTATATGTCTGGGTGTAGATCTGTTTTGGTTGTAGCTGGCTGGAGTTCTGTATGCCTCATTTATCTGAACTTCACTTCTGTTACTTATGTTTGGGAAGTTTTCCTTAATTATTTCTGTGAATAGACTTTTTATTTCATTTGTATTTGTCACTGCATCTTCATTCACATTTTTTATTCTTAGGTTATAAATCTTCTTGTCATCTTCTAGCCTGTATTGTTGCTTCCTGGTTCCTTGTTATTTTTAAGAGGTCCTTCCTTTCAAGATCATACAAATCTATCTTCAAGTTTTGAAAGTCTGTCTTTAGTTTCTGTTAAAAGGTTTTGCCAGGTTTCAATGGAGTTTTTAATTTCCTGATATTCTCTTTAGATCTGTTTCATGTATTCTAGATTTTATTTATATTCTTTATCAAAGGCTTCTCTCCTTTCTCTGGGGTCCTCCATTCTTTCATTTGTGTCTACTTGAGGATTACCCAGGATTTCTTTTATTAATCTTCTTATATCTAGCTTCACCTGAGTTAGAATTTCAGATTTAAATTTGTCAATGAGTTCACGGAAGTATTTCTTTTTTTCTGATGAGGCCGTGTCTGATATTACATGTTTGCTGCCCTCAACCTCCTCTGCAATTACCTCTACTGGACTCACTTTCCCTGGTTCGGTGGTTTAAGGCCTTTTGCTGTTTCTCTGCCTTGTCATGTTGCTGGCCCCCTTCAGATGGGTGGGTGGTGGAGGTCTCCAGACCCCTTACACTGCCCATTTTTTTGCAGTGCATTGGCTAGAGAAGTGCTGCCCCCCCGCCCCAGTCGGTTGCTGATTTGTGAGGTGCATGCTGTGAGCTGGCCCCTCCTCTTATGTCAATCAATGGGTACTTCTGCAAGTTTGTGTGTTCCCTGGGGATGCCTCTGGCTCAGGACAGCCTTGTCCCAGGCCAAGCAGATACCACCAGTCTGCTTTGGACCAGGAGCCGTCAATCGATGCTGCCTCAGGTTTTGATTCAAGCTGGCCCTGCCCAACTCCAAAATGTTGTCTAGCCGGTCATCCTGCTCTGGGGAATCCAGTTCCTGTCACTCACCAAAGTTCACACAGCTAGACTGGCTGTTTCCACTCCCTGCTGTAATGCCTCCTCCAACCGAGGGTCTCAAGCTCACCAACTCCCACTCTCGGCAGGGCCTTGACCTCAGCTCGATGGTTGAGTCGCCTGACTCTACGACATGCCTGGTACAGTGACTGGAGCTTGCCCAGCTCCAGCCCTCTGTCCACTCTTCTTCTTCTTTCTTTTTTTTTTTTTTTCTCTCAGTTTCTTCCTGGGTCGTAAAAATTCCTCTCCTTTTGTCTGGCTTTCTCCATGTTATTAGATTCTAGCATCTGATTTTTTTTTTTTCAGAGAGGTTCTCTATCACGCTACCACTCAGTCAGCCATCTTGGATCTCTCCCTGCTGTTGTTTTTTGAAATAAGGTCTTGATATGTATTTCAGACTGGCTTTGAAGTCACTATGTAGTTTATGCTTGCCTTGAACGCATGGTGATCTCCAACCTCAGCCTCCCAAGTGCTGGATTACAGGCATGCTCCACCACGCCCAGCTCGAACTGGACATGGCAAACTGACTAGAAAACTGGGTGTGATCTGTTAATTACAAAGTTCTAAGACACATGTGCAAAACTGTTCCCAAAGCCCTGCACATGGAGCCAATCAGATTGCTGTCTCCAATCCTCCCCAGAATCTGAGCAAGTTTTGTTGATGGATGGCCTGGACCTGTCAGCCTGAGGAGTGGCAGATAAAAAAGACAGTTAGCACTGAGCTCATAATAGTTGTGTTTTCTCCTTTATTAGTCTGCTTTCATGCTGTAGAGGGTACTCCTTTTCTTGATTTTACTGGGCCCAAACTTGCTCTGCAGAGCACGTTTTTTTCCCCTATTTTTAGTAAACATAAAACCTCCCTATCTTTTGTACTTGTTTTGTCCAATTTTTTCTTCAAAATGAGAAGAACCTAGAAAACCACCTCTGGAAAGAGACCCCCCAGAAGCTGGTAACATTATGAGAGCCCACATAGTCAATCTCCATACGTAAAATAAGTACATGTTTATTCCCTTTTCCTCACCATTTCAATTACTTTAGTCATATGAATCCTTCATAAAAATCATTGTGGTCCTGAGGTGAAACAAATATTACTACTTGAAATAGGTCAGATATACTCTGCTACTTTTCTTCTCTATATAAACCTTTAACAACTCTCTTTGAATTAATGCAATACATCCAGCAAAGAGAATTATTTTTGCAGCCAATTCTTATTTACTTCTCTCCCAAGAATCTTTAACCATACTGTCCTTCAGTTAACACAAAGGGTAAATTTAATCATGAATGAAATGATTATTTTTCAGACAATGATATAAAAAGATGTTATTAATACAAAATAAGGACATAATCATTTCTTAATTACTATCTACTTAACAACTTCACCAGATTAACAGGTAGTCTTTACTCTCTGTGTAAAACATTAAGAGGTGCTCAAGTCTTGCTGAATATTACTATTATTAGTAATTGACTACTACTCACAAGTATGCTTCAAAAAATTCTGGTCTAACCAATTTAGATGCTGCTTGTTATAAATCAGTTGTATTTATCCTTAATTTATGCCAACAATTAACACACTGTATAATTTATATGATTGTAAACAACTATGCTTATTTTTCTAAAAATCTGTTGGAATCCTTTGGAAATACTTCTAAGACATTGAAATATAATGTTGACTTAGGGGAAAGTGAACAATCTTTAACATATGTGGGAAGTCAATAAGCATTCAGATTACTTCCAAAAGTATCTTTAGTGACTCTTATATAACTTCACCAACACAATGTTTCTTCTGGATACAGTGAAACAGATGATGTATTTTGGTGATTTATGCTAGAAAGAGAACAATGAATTTTAAATCTCAAGTCCATAGTTAAAGAAGAAGGCTTATTTAAGACTGACAATTATTTGTGACTTATAATTACAATATCTGTATAACTTTTTAATGTTTATATGCTTTAAATGACTTTATTAATTAATGGACCAATTATTAATTCTAATTATTTTGGATCAGAAGTCTTCTACAATAATTAGAAGATCAAAAAACTCAAACAACTATATCTGAAAAATGATGGAAATTTTTTGGAAAAGTAGTATATTTTCCACCAATTCTAAGTATTTTTTTGTAGGAGAAGCTTCTAGTTAGTATGTACATATTATTGTTTCTATATTGTACCTGGATGAATTCTAAATTGGGAATTACTAGATTCTTAAGGAAAACCTGAGTCATATTTCATTTTTTGTGTTTTGCTTTGGGCAGAAAAAGAGAATTTTTTCAAATTGCAGCTTTATTCTTAACTAGAATATCTGAAATTTGATGATAATGAATAAGCAGTAACAACTATGTATTAGGCACCATGCTAAGTAGTGTGGGAGGCATAAAGTATTATTTTTATCTTCTAGAAGTTTACAATCTAACTAGAAATAAGCTTGAAATTGCTACCATATGAAACAGGGTCAATTATGTGTTACATATAGCTAATAAATTCACTAATCTAATATGATACAATATTTGATCTGAATCATGAGGAATATCAATATGTAGAAATGGAGAAAAATAGTCAAAATATAAGGGGTAATTCAGTTAAAGTGAATCACATACAGCACAAAGCAGAGAAATGTAAACTGCCTTTAGGAAGAGAGAGTACAAATAGTTGGCAGGAGACTTTTGCTCCCCTGCGTCTAGGAACTCCTAAGTTACTGCAAAGCATTTTTGTCATGTTAAGAACCACAAATTAGAGAAGAATAATTATCTATGTTTTGTTTCCACTGCCAAGATATAGAAAATCATTTATTTTGGTCAAGTATTTTCTCAATCTTCATTGAAATTCTGAACCTCAAAGAGGCTAGCAGTGGATTCATTAAACATGAATCTTTAAAATACTTCTTAATCAGACGAATTTTTAATTACAGAGAAAAATATATATGAGTTTGATGATCTTTTAATCAATAAATCCCATTTATAAATTATCAAAAATGTTCCTGTTTTCCAAATGATCCTTTGGGTGTTTATTATCCATCCCGAAAGGTCAAGATTGCCATAAATCCTATTATCTCATTTCTAGAGAGTAAAACCTCTATGAGTTTCCCATTATTGATCTCAATAGTTTTGAAATAATAGGAAACATAATAAAACTCTGCAATTAAATCAAATCACTCTAGAATATTGGTTTTGTAAAATGGAATGAGATGATTCTTTCTAGCACTGCCTTAAACAAAATGAGGAAATTCTGCTATATCTTTACAAAATGAGCTGTTAGTTTAAATGACAGTATTCACCGAAATCAAATTGTAAAAAAAAAAAAAAAATAACCAGACATGATTTGTATGAAATAAATCTGTAGAAAAGACACCATCATTAAATTTCTCCTGTGGATATTTCCCTATTTTTTCAGAGGTAAATCATTAGGCAACTATCTATTTTGAAACTTCACTATTTCTAAAACTCAGCAGCAGTATCTATAAGAAGACTGCTAGAAAGTTCTGGATTTTAATGTGGAAAAGGGATATTTAAAGGATAATTTCAGCTGTCATTATTAATAGCAGATAAATACATGGAAATTATGCTAAAATGATGAAATAAAAGGGCAACTCAGAAATTATCTGTTGCTATATTTATCTATTTCTACTTTCTCATTTTCCACATATTCTGGTTTGAACTCATATGACTTTGCTGTAAGGACTTATACTTAGGTTATCAATTACCCTTTCCTAATATCTTACTGATATTGGATAGGTTGTATTTTATTTGATCTCTCTCCTCTTGGTATATTGAGGCGCCCACATTGTTTTCTTCCTATTTTTCTGTCAGCTCATTTTCAATTGCTTTTGTAGATTTGTCTTCCTTAGTCTTCCCTTTAAATTGAATTATTTCTTAAGGATCTCATAAACATCACCATTTCCATTCTCACTGGATATATCACAACCAAGCAATTCCATGTGCCCCCTGTTTCAGCCGCCATCTACCAACTGGAGCTTCAAATCTACGTCTTCAATTCAGAAGACACTAATGAGCTCAAGAGAGCACTGCTGAACCCAAGACCTGCATACACTTTTCATAGCCTATCAGACACGAAAAGAGCCCTCCCTTCACTCTGCCTAACTACACAAGGCGAAACCTAGAAGTGAACTTTGGTTTTTCTTGCTCACACACATTCCAGCAATCAAATCAATCATTGAGAGTTTAAATTCTGTTTTAAAAATCTTTCAGTTTTTCCTATTTCTTCATATTCACTGCTACTATATAGATCCTGCCAATGATTTGTGTCTCTAGTAACTTTAAACCTAAACTCCTTACTGGTCTTGCCCAGCTTTAATCTGTTCTCTATAGCAGCCACATGAAAGTTCCTTATCATATTTCTGTCCATGTTGCTCTCTTGTTTATAATCCTTGAATAGTTCTTCATCCCAATTCTAGATCCTTCATCCCATGATAAAAGTCTCTAAACACTGGCTTCTCCTTGCCTCTGTAACCTCATCCCTCACCACTGTCTCTTTGCTAGAGTCCTGAAGGTTCTTCCAGACTGTGTGCAAGTGTCATCTCTTCTAAGGCTCTGTCTCCGTCTGGCCCACTGCCCACCCCCCAGTCCCACACCAATACTACATTTAGCTAAATCCTAGCTACTCCTTCATGTTTCAGGCATCAAGTTTGGTTGTAACTTGATTGAGGTCCTGAACCAGTAGCATCAATGTCACTGAAAACTTGTTAGAAAAGGGAATTCTTAATTCCTATCCAGACCAACTGATCAGAACAAGTGTACCCAACAGTCTATTTTAACAAACTTTCATGTAATTTGATGAAGTGTAAAGTTTGAGAACTGCTACTCTAAATTATTTTCCCCAACAAGCCCAAGATGGGTGCAGGCATCTTTCCAATAGAGTGGTCTAGACTGCTAGATGGATTTTTTAGTTTTTGAGTTTTGCTGCACAAGAATTTTGAGTTTTTGCTGATATAAAAATTCAAATTTGGTAGTAATAAAAAGTTTTCCACTTTCAGAACATCTACATATTTTTGTGACTTTAAAGCATTTCTTTTCTTTACAAAAAGGAATGAATATATAACATTCTCAAGCTATCCAGTCTTCTATCAATTTAGATGAAATAATATTAATATACTGTCATTCTCTGTTTCAACTTAATTTCTATTAATTTTCCTACTTTCTTAAAAAGTGTAGAAAATAAAGGTGTGATGTGATGGTTACCTGTTGTAAAGGAAAAGTCATTCAGTTTTTGACAAAAGAGCCTGGAATTATATAAATAAGGATGCAAGTTGCTGTTAGTCATTCTGTTTTCAAGTGATGTCAAGAAGTCCTATTTGTTAAATTTTTCATTAGTTTTTCTAAAGCAACATTTTGATAACTGGATGGATCTCAGTGTTACAAAGTACTGGCATCAGTGGGCCAAAAATAGATTCTAGAGAGGAACATCAGAGATGATGTTCAGCAGATTTTTATATTAAGCTATTGCTTGTATAAGAAAGGAAATTATACAACTGGGTCTCCCAAATATACATATTTTATCCATTACCATGACCTACTTGAGTTGTCAGATCTTCCACTGTTTTTGCTTTCTTCTCACAGTATTGTAGGTAAATAGATTAAGAAAGAAGGATAAAAATGGAAGGAGGGGAAGGAGAAAGGATACATGACTATTACAAGTCAAATCTTATATGGTTGGGGATGAAAGGAACTTTGATATTATCCACTTTGATCCTCCTAATGTGTAGAAAAGAATTCTGATGTCCAGCAAGAGGATCTTTTATCCAAAATCATAGTCAGTAAGTAGCAGAATTACTACATAACTATTCTCTACTCATGCATTTTTTCAATTATAGTATTTTATCAAAACAGCTGGTTCAAAACAATTTCTTTGGAAAACATGGCATGAATGTGAATCTCAACCATCCTACATTTCCTTTACTTTCCCAGGTATTTCTCTCTCCAATACAGATGTCCATAGTTTTGAATACCTTCCCTCTGATATTTTTGCCTTCAGTGAAAGAGTATGGTATCTAGTCTAAGAAAAAGAAAAAGAGAATGAAGAAAAATGAATAAAGCCTAACAGATTTGTGATATACCATCAAACAAACCAATATACGCATACTTGGAGTCTCTAGAATACAAAAGAAAGGAAAATAGCTTTAAAAAGTCTGAAGGAATAAGAAAGTTCAAATTTTTGATGAAAGAAAAAAATCTACATTTCAAAGAAGTCAAGGAACTCCAAGTAGGATGAATTTAAGGAGATTCACACTAAGACACCTTATTATCAAATTGTTACGTGTTAAAAATCTTAAAACCACCAAGAGAAAGAAATTTGATGTGTACATTATATCTTTAGTATGAGTAAGAGCCAATTTCTCCTCAGAGACTATGAAGTTCAGGATATAATAGAAAGATATATAGAGTACTTGAATAAAAAGGAAATCATCCACCCATTCCAAACCTCTTATCTAGTAACATACTTATTTAAGAATGAAGAAAAAATTAAGATATTTATATATAAACAAACATTAAGTGAGTTTATACTAGTAAACAATGCCTTACAAGAAATGCAAAAGAGAATCCTTCAGGTGGAAATAAATGGATCTACACAGAACTCAAACTGAAGAATTCAAGACTATGGGCAAAAGGGAGTCACATAAAAGTCAGTACTATTGCATTTTAGATTCACAATTCTTCACTTTTTCTATATGACTTAAGAGATAGTTGCATAAAATCAATATTGATCTATCCTGATGAACACACATGCCTAAAAATATCATTTGTGCTGTGACTACAGCACAAATGCCTGGCAAGCATGAGATCATGAGTTTAATCCCTGGTTAAAAAAAAAAAAGATATTATTTGCAAAGAAAAGGTAAAGATGTCAAAGGGGAGATTAGACTATTATATACTATTGAAATTTATATAAATTTGAAATAGTTTGTTACAATTTTAGTATATTGGTTAGCACTAAGCCAGGGTTACCACTAAGAAAATAAATTGAATTATATATAGTAAAATAAAAGAGAAGGGAATCCAAATGGAACATGTGATGATTAAACTTCACTGTCAACCTGACTGGATTAGAAGACTCCTACAGAGTTGACTGAATTGTAGGGTTTTGCACTTATGAAGTTTACAGCCAAAAATGCTGTTAAAAGGTGGAGTACATTGAGGTGGTCATTGGGAATGTTCCCTCAAAAGGTACGAGTCTCACTGGTGTTCCTCTGCTCTGGAGAGAGTAGCTTTATGTTTTTCTGCCATGATGTTTCTATTTTGGAGCCAGTTGATCACAGACTGAACTTTCTGAAACTGTGAGACAAATAAACATCTCCTTTAAGTTATGGGTGTCAGGTATTTTATCCCAGCATCAGGAAAGCCGACAAATATAGAAACTGGTATGAGAGAAATGGGGTCATTGCTGGGACTGTACATGACATGTGATTTAGAAGCCTTTGTAATTGGTTTAAGAGAGGAATTTGGAAAGGTTTAGAGGTGTAGTCTAGAGAAGTCCTAGAATGCTATAAGCAGAATTTGATGAATGAGTATGGTCAGAGCTCAGAAGACAGAAAGCTAATTGGAATGTGGGCAGCAAAGGCGAAGCTCATGAGGTATCGGTTGGGTTCAAACATTCTATTGGAAAATAGTCTAGAAGTCACATGAGTTACATTGTGGCAAAGAATATGTGTACATTTTGCCTATGTCCTGAAATTTTTTAGGAGGTTGAGTTTAATGGCGGTGGACTACTTGATCTGGCAGAGGAAATTTCAAGATAGCCCAGTGTTCAGGTTGTGGCATGGACACTGCTGACTGCTTTTGGCCAGTGTATAATAACAACAGTAAGCAAAATAAAGAGTGTAAGTATTTAAAAAATTAAATCTTGGTTAGAAAGTCTCTATGCATAAAGTTAAGGCCAAAGGAGTGGTGGTTGCTGAAAAGGTCACATTAGTATCATTAAAAAGAAACCATGAATTTTGAAGTAGGACAAGTAGAATGATGCCTTCAGGTTATCTCAGAGATCACCAAAGCCCTACTTATTTCATCAAAGATGCAAAAGTATCAACCTTTCATTTGATAAGAGTTCCTTGTCCTTCTGCTTGAGAAACCCCACCTAGGAATTGGTTCTCCAGGATTCATTTCAGCATTTTCAGCCATTCAGATACTATGAGATCACTATATCCATGTTCCAAAGAGACCCAGCTACTACTCAAATTGTAAGCAGACCCTGGGATTCTCCATCAAATACTGGTTTTTCTGATATACACAATGCAAAGATTGTGGTATTACCACTGAGGGGTATATGTATAAAGATGTGAGAATGAAGTCAAAGGTACAGTGGAGACTCCAAGAGTCAGACATACCAGGAATATGGACCATCTGTCAAGGAAAGCTACAGACAGTAAGGAAAGCCAGCCCAAGAGAAAGATTATAGGTCTCCAATTAGCAAGGCTGTAGGATTGGGGCTGCCCAAACCCTGTATAGCTCACATGTTACCACTGTTGAGCATCAGATGCTGGATATAGAGCTATAGCACTTCATGTTTGGTCTGCTGATTTCTGCTCTTACCCTGATCCTATTCTGTTCTAGTCTCCTATGCTTGCTTTGTGGAATGGGACTATTTATGCTTGGGGTTATTTTTTTTTATTATTTTTACAAGAATTTACTGCTGACTTTTCCCTGAATTTCAAGGTGACCTTTGACTTGAGCAATGCTGGAACTGTCGAGATTTTGGGGAAGGAATTATTATATTTTTGATCCAAGATAGTTTTATTATATTACATGAGATTATGTCATTAAAAACCATACCTTAAGCCACAAAATAAGTCTTTAAAGTTTACACAATGAAGTCATACCAAGTACCTTGTCTGATAACAATAGATAGAATTAGAAAAGACACCCTGGAAAATTCATAAATATATTGAAATTAGACAAAGTTCTCTTAACAAATGGGTTAAAGGAGAAATTAAAAGGAAAGAATAACATATCAAAACCTAAGTGTTACAACAAATGCAGTGACTAGGGGAAATTAAAAATTGTATATATTAAAAGAGAAATTAATAACCTAAGCTACCACCAAAAGGAAATAAAAGGTAAAGAGCAAAAAAAAACCAATACAAGCTGAAGGAAAGAAATGATATTAGAAAATAAATGCAATGGATATTATGAAATAGTAGAGATAATAAACAAATCAAAATTTTTTTACACTGACAAATGCTTGGTTAAAGTCACAAACAAAATGAGCAGAATCAGGAATGAAAATGAAACCATTATTACTGTCTTTATATAGAATAAACATTATGAGAATATTACAGTTGATTTTGTTGTGTGAATTTTACCTCAACTCCTCCTTCCGTCATTCTTGCAGAAAAAGTTGAACTTTTGTATCTCTCTGTAGGCAGAGTCCCTGTTTATTGTAGCTATTAAGACACCCTGAGCACTATTGTTTCTCATATCACGTGGGTGTGTATGTAGAATTCACTAGGTTTAAAAGATAAGCTGTACATTAGTTTTTCTTCATTGCATGTTATATCATTCACATATGCAGATTTATAAAAAAAGATAGAGCAAAGCTGACAATATACTATGGTTCATTCCCTCAAATACAGATCAATAATGATAACTGACCTAAAATCAGACCTATTTAAACACAACATGAACACCTGCTTTTTCTTTTTCTTTCTTTGTTTTTGCAGCTGTTCCAGTGGTAACAATATTGCAAATGAAGGGTTTTTTAAGAGCAATTTGGTTCTTTGGCTGAAATGATGTTCTGTTTTGAAAAGTTTATCATAAAAGTTTACAGAGAAACATTTAAATATAGAAAGTATTGGTTCCCCCTCTGCTCTCTGGCCTCTAGTTTATTACATAAAAATATTTCAATAATATGCAGATGGTTAATTCTTCTGACGATAAAGAATAAATCAGATTATTTAGGAACTATATGATAGCTCTTTTACTTCTAGACTAATTATTAGTTGTTTACCATTTTCTGCCAACTATTAAAAGAGATTTTGCTCTTATCTCACAATTATTTAGCACCAATTAATCAGGACAGGTAATTGTAAATTAAATTTTTGTTTCCAGGATTAGGTTCTTATACTATTCAATATGACACTGTGGTTTAAAAAGATGATTTCAAAAGAACTATAAAAGCAAATTTATTGCAAATGGTTGCTTAATAATATTTAAATAATTGACTTTATTACAATTGCAAAAGAGAAGCATCACTAATTGCATGGTTATGTAGACAGTGTTAAATGGAAAATTCCTTAGACCAACAAAATTTAGTTGTTTTTGAGAAAAAAATTCAGGAGCCTGGTAGTTTCCAGCATCAGAGTGGGCCATGAGGACTCCAACCAACAATGTGATCACAGGTATTTATAGGAAAACAGAAGCAAGGCAGAGTAAGCAACTTAACTGGCTATAGTGAATCAGGCAGCCAATTGGTGACAGCTTAACTAGTTGGTCACAGCTTGATTAGTTAATTAGTTTCAGAGCCCTCTGCAACCTGCCAACCTCAGCCAGTGTGATTTAACTCTATCTTGCTTTGGTCTGCAGATGCTCTATCCCCATCCATGACCTTCCACAAACATTTAACAATAAGAAATGTCTGAAGTACACCATTTTAGTGTTATCATTTACACCTTGATCTATTCTTATGTATAACTCAAGATTTAGTTATGCAGTCTGAGAAAAGTCTCCCCCTGAAATACAGGCTAATCGCACATAAGTGTCCCCATGAATATGCTAAGGTAAAGCTTTTTGAATCTTTTTAATTAGGATTTTTCCATACTGGCATGTGGAAGAAATGATAATAGCATACACTGTTTCTCTTTATAGAGTCATTTTCAATCAACTTTATAAGATCTACTGGCTCTATTTTTCAGTCTCTTTAGCATACATTTACAGAAAATGAATGGACCAGACCACAGAACAGTACACAATGATGATAAATTTGTACATATAGTGTTATTATTTAACATGTGTTATCTGATGGGTTCTTCCCATGTGCTGGCCAACATGGCACCAGAATGCGCTTCCTTCAGAGCTGGACAGTGCCTCCCTTCAGCACTGACTTTCAAGTTCTTGCAAACCTGAAAGTTGAAACTTCTGCTTTTTGTGTTCCCAATCAGCTGTCAGTAAATCATTCTGCCCACCCTCTAACTCTGCTCCTGTCAATTCCAAATAAAGCCCCAGGTTTTTTCTTTGTTCTTTCAGAGGATGTTTGCATCTCTTCAGCTGCCCTTCCATGCCCACAATAAAGGCCTCTTTTCTTTCCTTCTCTGTTTTCTCTTGCTTTTTATCTTGCTTGTGTCAGAGGTGTTTTGACTTGAATGGGGAAGTTTGTGCAACTCCTGGAGATTCCACCAGTTCAAGTCTCCTGCCACTGTGACCTTTCCTCCTCCTTTTCCTCTCCTCTCTTCCTCTGCCATTGCTCTTACTAGCCTCCATCCACCACCAGCCCCTTCAATCCTCACAGGTCCATGCAGGTGAGCCAACTCTCACTTCAAGGTTTCTGTATTGTAAACCATGGTGCCACCTCAGGACAGCCACTTCCTTTTCTTCTCTCTTCCTTCTGGACCTCACCTTCTGGGGCCACCCCTGCCATCCCACCACTTATAACTGCTGGGCCTGGGTGTGGAAGACTCTCTTTCTCTCACATGCGCACACACATGCACACTCTCCACTGTGGTGACAACTCCTTCAGGGAGTGTGACTCGCACTTTTGCCTTGGCTCACTTGCAATTTGGTCACAATGTAGCCAAACTGTGTGGCCAGCCTGAACATAACCATCAAGGCCCATCAGAGGGCATACACCCTCTGCTAATGAAACAGCGACAGGTCTAACATCCCTTACGTCCGTCTGCACCTTTTTTGCTCTCAGGGCACATCCCTCCCTCCTTCAGGCATGTGGTGCAGCTCTTTTGGCCTGCTCCACACCACCAAACTCCCCACCTCAATGTCCCAGAGAGGCTTCCTGCTCTTCTCTGTCACCATCTTCGCCCCCCATAACCCCTTTTCCCTTCTGCTCCTCCTCTGCCCTGCTGTTGCTGTTTTCCCACCTGCCCATCATACCCAGTCTTGCTCCTCCCAGCCTCCACTATCTCGTGCCTCTTCCTCTCGCTGTCACCTTCCAGTCATGCGTCACTGCCACTATCTCCACCCCATCAGCCTTCAAAATGTCACTGACTCCAATCTCTTCTTCCTGTCTGCGAGGTGACAGGCATTAAAGGCTTGGTCACTGTTCATGTCCTTTTCCTCCCTCTCTGCCCTTTCCCATATCTCACAGCACTTAGGACCTTCACTGTCAACTCATGTAATTATGTAGAAGACTTCCAATTTGTGCTAATTCCTATGACTTCCTAATAGCTGTCCCTGCTTTAATAACTGTCTTTGCTTTCACAGGTATACAAGGTTTTATTCCTTTAACTCTCTTTTCAAGAAATCTCTGTTGGTTAACCTATAAACGATTCTCACTAATCTATTTATACTCACAAATTAAAAACTATAAAAAGAGTTATAGTTCAAATTGGCTAAACATATTTGAGTGCACTCTGACTGCATAAGGTGTTTGTCTGTTAAGCTATTTATGCTTCTATGTCCAATCTGTACAGATTACCTATATATGCTTTTGTGTTTGTCATATCCATGAGCAGCTGTTTTTTAATTTGAGCTCAACAGTTTTTTCCTTTCCCATTTTTGGGAACATTTAATTTGGGTTATATATCAAAAATCATGCTTGCACCTGAGTTGCCAGCTGGTTAAAATGATGCTATACTTGGTTGTGTAAATTTAATATATACTGTCCTTTATGTTTCCTGACTTGAAAGTCTCTCATTGTTCAAAAATAATATGTTAAACATTGTAACTGGGACTTTCATAAGTCATCTACAAGAAAAAATTAAAATTATTAATTTTAATTAAAAATTAAAATTATTAAGATAATTAAACAAAGTCCCTTGAGGTGGGGAGAGATTATTGGATTAGACGTCAAATGATGAATAAAAGAGCAGCTGCCTGATAATATTTTACCAGTTCTTGTTCATTGATTAGAGGCTTCTATGATCTCCTTAGCCTTATGGGACACACCCCAACCAAGTTATAAAATATATTATTCTACTACATTCACATAAGGTTTTAGGATTTAAAGATGCTCTCACACAAAGGTTTCATATGGCTAAGACAATTTTATTGCTGATCTTACAGTATATTAAATGTATTCATGCCTTCAAGCATATAAATTTTCTAAAATATAAAATTGGGATTATTTATGATGACTGACATCTTCTTTCAGATTCTGACACCTACCTTTCTCTTGTGCTCCAGCTACTTAGGATAGGAGGCTTGGGTTGAACCAACATGAGGTCACCAGTCAAGTGATAATTTTTTTAAACAAAAATTTATGTAATGTATATGTTACATATATGCCACTATACTTAGAGATGAGAGGGTACAAGTCCCTTTTTCCATTTTAGCTCTTTTTCATATCTCCTCTTGTGTAGGCACATTTGATGCTGACACTTTTACCTTTACCAAACAGCTTAAATGTGTCTTTCACTCCTATGATTTGACCTATAAGTATATATAATTATTTTAATGTCTACTCTCTCTCTGGCACAAAAGATGGAACTTTGGCAGTCTGCACAGGCAGCAGCTGATGAAAAGCACCAATTAGACCATGATCATCCCATCGGGGTCACTTCTGTTCCCATTGTGGATCCCCAATGAGATTATCAAAATATAAATGGTCCTAAATATATACCAACAATGGTGGAATATATCCTAATAGGTCTCTGCAAAATTTTCCAAAACCAGCTTAATTACCACAAGATATGTGAATTAATTCAAAGACAAGATGAAAATCCAACAGAATTTATGTCTTATCTGATGGAGGCTTTTATTAATGTATGGATGTTAGACCTGACTCACCTGAGGGGGTTATTCTCCTTCATTCATACTTTATATCTCAGGCAGCCTCAGATATTCAGACAATATTCCAATCATCTGCCCTTGGCCCTCAAACCCACGTAGTGAACTGTTGGGTGTGGCGTTCTGTGTCTTTAATAATAGAAAGACACAGCAACTTAAACTCCAAGCTAAAATCCAAGGCCAATATTTGGCTGTGGCATTCAGGGCTTAATGCATGTCAGAAACTGTAGAGAAGCACAGGACCCAACCCCCTCCAGGACCATGCTTCAAGTGCAACAAGCATGCCCAGATCCAAGGCTACCACTGGAAACCTGCCCCTTCTGCAAGCTAGAGGGTCACTGGAAAATTGGCTGTCCTCTCCACCAGAGAGTTGGTAAGTCATCTACTTCTTCACCCACACAGGTTTCTGAGCCATTGTTGCCTCCAGATTTGTCACTGACTAACTTGCTTGGATTCACTGCTGATGACTGACAGGGCTTGGGGCCTCCAGCCCTTCACCAAGGTGACAGTTTCAGAGCTCCAAGTCTCACTGTACATTTCCGGTAAAGCTTTTTCTTTCCTTATTGACTCAGGGGCTACATTCAGTGTTTTACCTGTATATTCAGGCTGATGTGGCCCAGAGTATCCATAGTAGGGACTGACAACCAACTATTGTAACCTCTTCAGATGGAACTCATGCCTAAGTTTCAGACTCTCTTTTTCACACACAATTTTCTTGTTATCCCAACCTGTCCCACTCCTCTGGTAGGTAGGGACCTTCTCCTAAAACTAAATTTGACTTTCTCCTTCTTGCAGACTTCATTCTCCAAACTCACTCATCTTATGTCAAAGTTTCAGAATCCCTTCCCTTGTTGATCCCACTGTTTGGGACACTTCCAATCCCACCCATGCCACTCTTATCTCTCTGATACTTATTCACCTCAGGCACCCCTCTATTTTTTCCTCTGTCCCACAATATCCTATTGCTCCCATACACCAATGGGGTCTTAAGCACATAATTTGCCACTTATTAACAAACAGGTTTCTCAAGTTTATACAATGTCCATACAATGCTCCAATTCTTCCTGTCCTCAAATCCAATGGGACCTACTGTTTAGTTCAAGACTTCAGAGCCATAAATAAAGCTGTCATGTCTATACACCCAGTAGTCTCAAATCCCTATACTCTGCTCACCTCGATTCTCCCTTATACTACTCATTTCATGGCCCAAAGATACCCTTCTTCACTACTCCCTGACACTCAGATTGTCAAGACCTCTTGGCATTTACATGGACAGACCCAGACACCCTCCGATCTCAGTAGCTCACATGGACAGTACTACCCCAGGCATTCAGGGACAGTCTTCACTTCTTCAGCCAAGTGTTATCTACTGACTTCACAGCTATTAACCTCAGACTCAGTACTGTCCTGAAGTATGTTGATGACTTTCTCTTATGTTCTCCCTCTCATACTATGGCTATCCAACATATAGCTATTCTTCTCAACTTTCTCTCCAGCCATGGATACTGAGTTTCAGTCACTAATGCCCAAATAGCTTCTCCAAAGGTCAAATATCTGGATCTCACCCTCACACCTACTACTCACTCAATAACCACTGATCATAAGGTGATTCTCCTGGAGCCCATCACCAAGAAATAGGTTTTATGCTTTCTGGGTCTAGCTAATTTCTTTTGTCTCTGGATTCCTAAATTCACCACTTTACCTTTCTACTGAGCCTCAGAGGGTCCACTAACAGAGCCCCTAGATCAAACAATGCCTATACATGCTCCTTTCCATAGATAAGAGCCCCAGCTGTCACAGTTTGAAACCCAGCCTTACCTTTCATTGTACACACTATCTCCCAAGACCATAATTCTGGGGGAGGCGGTTCTAGGAAATCAGAAAGGACCCTCTTTTTAGCCAGTGGCATACCTCTCATAACAGCTTGATAACATTCTACATAGCTGGCCTCCTTGCCTCTGAGTACTTGTTTCAGTGGTGATACTGATGCAAGTCGCAAAAATACACTAGATCAGACCATTATGGCTTACTCACCTCATCAACTAACAGACTTAATCTCACGTAACACACTTCCTGCTCTGATGACCTCCTCTCGTCTATAGCATGTCCATTTAACCCTCATAAAGACCCTGCCATTATCATTTATACTAGTAATACCCTTAACCCAGCTACACTCCTTCCTACCTCTGAGGGGGCCCCAGTATATGACTGCATTGAGGTCTTACAGATGACTCCTACCCCCTTCTCTTTTATTCATAGTGATCCTCTTCCCGTGGCTGATGACATCTGGTTCATAGATGGGAGTTCCACAAATACAGACAATCACAAGACAGCAGGATATGCCATAGGCAACAGATCACAAACCACAAAGGCCAACCCATTGCTGCCTGGGACCTTATCACAAAAGGCAGAACTCAACACTCACATGGGCCCACATTACACTAGCAAAAGATGAAAACATATACATATAAACTGACTCAAAGTATGCATTCAGTACACTTTCATGCTGAAACCTGGCAGGAGAGGGCTCTCATTAGTGCATTAGGCACATCTATCATTAATGGGCCTCTCATCCTTAAATTCCTAGAGGCAGAACAGCTCCCAACACAGGTAGCAGTTATTCACTGCAAAGGACACCAATATTTCAGTGATCCTATGACTCAAGACAATGCTTTTGCAGACACAAAAGGCCAAACTGGCCACACAGCAACTGTATCTGGCCCACCTATTCCCATTAGTCCTAGATACCTTGCTGTTACCCCAATATTTACCGGAACAGCTCCTTTTCCCTCACAAGCCAAGTTATATACAAAACACTCAGAGATGGATTTTTCAGGAGTCTAAACTGATACTACAAAATCAGCAAGCCTAATATTTTCATGAGCTTACATAAATGTTTTCATGTAGGATCAAAGCCATATACATACTCTTAGCTCCAGTGGTTATATATCACACTTGAGAAACATTATTCACCAGATCACACACGCCTGTCAGCAGTATGCTAAGACCTCTCCTCAAGAACATCTCCAGCTCCCCTCTTTTCCTACTCACCAGTTTAGGGGACACACTCCAGGTCAGGACTGGCAAACAGCCTTTACCCACATACCTCGTCACAAAGCCTTTAGATATCTTACCTCTGTCTGTACCTTTTCAGGGGTACATAGAACCCTTTCCTACAGCCAGAGAGATAGATGGTAATAGTTGCTAGGGCCCTATTACAGGACATCATACCCAGACTTAGGCAGCCCCAGAGTATTCAATCTGACAATGGCTGGATTTTCATCTCTCAGATCACCCAACAGGTGTCTGCAAGTTTACACACTGCATGGCATTTACACATCCCATATCATCCATGGTCTTCAGGAAAGCTAGAAAAGGTAAATGGGTTCATTAAGCCACATCTCATAAAACTTATTCTAGAACTACACCAACCTTGACCTCAGCTTCTTCCTTTGGCTCTAACCAAGCTCAGGGCACTTCCCTGGGCCCTTACCTTCCTGAGCCCCTTTGATCTCACATACGAAGAACATTCCTACTTCATAGTTTACCTGCCTCCAAAGATCTTCCTCCTTTGGCAGATTATATCTCAATTCTTACTTTTCTTCAACATCTACTACACCAACATGCAGATCATTGTCTCCCACAACCCTCTGAAATAGCCAAATCTCTGGGAGGCTTAATTCACCTTAAATCTTCTAATTCCTCAGAGTTACAACCTAAGTGGAGTGGACCTTACCTGGTCTACCTTGCAACTCCTACAGCAGTCAAGGTTGCTGGATTGCCATCTTGGTTCTACGTCACTCAAACTAAGCAGTATAGATTTATGGACTCCTTCAGTATAGATTTATGGACATCTATGGACTCCTCTGGCTGTACCTCTTCTGAGTGGTCATCTCAGCTCCTCACTCCTACTTTATCAAGGACCCACAATCATCACTCTCTGCTTGACCAATGGTTTGTTACACTGTCTGGCTCTCCATCCCTTATATTTTACTAGTTCTTCCTCCTACAGTAGGATTCTGGGTAGTCTTTCTGGGTGATTTTCACATCATATGCAAGATCTCCTTCATAATCCTCTACCTAATAGTTATCTCAGGCTCAACCATTCTTAACTGCTATAGATATACATGTCTCTCCTAACACTGACACAATTGCAACCACTGCCACCTTCAATCTATAACTTCTACCTCACAAAACATGGAAGGGCAGTGGGCTACACCAACATCATCATAGCTCAGGCCAACTGGACCTCAGGTAACCTCCCATTCCACATTCCCTAGTGCTCAGTTGCCTGTGTTAAAGATCTATACAGTGATTCTGTACTTATGACCAATAGTCCTAGATTCTATTTCTGTCCAGAAAACCCACATGATTCACTCTGTTATGATGCCAGTTACTACCACTGCCATTACTAGGGATGTGAATCCATAGGCTCAACTGAATATGGATTCTGGACTAATCATGATGAACATATATTTATTAACATCACCTGGACAGGCAAGTACACCTGGACTCAGACATTACATATCACCATCAGGGACGCACAAACCTTCCCAGTACTCCCAAAAAGCCAAGCATGAGGATTTCAACTATACCAGCTTCCTACCTCTTACAAAAACTACATGTTCTTAAATCTACACAAGAGTTACTCCCTGACATGCGGCCTATACCACTGATGCACTTTCCTTCATCCTTACCTTCTCATCATGCTCCAATTCCCTTACCCATACATACTACAACTCTTCAACAACACACACCAGTTCTTACAATCTGTCCTCCAGGGGTCCAATTCAACTGACTTTTCCAATCGCTGGCTTTGCCTGCCCCTACAACAAGATTCATATATGCCACATCCAATCACCTGGCAGATATTGGCCCTTCAAACATATGCACAAACACAAATTGTTGGGCCTCTAACTTTAGCATCAGGACCATTATGGCCAAATAATCTCTTGTATCCTTCACTTAGACTAAACGGGTACAAGTCATGGGGTGGGGTTTCTTGAGCCATGCAACCATGTACAAGAGAACACAAACATCACCAGCCCTATATACTCTTCCTATGGACAATCCTTTGTCTGTGGGCTTGGAGCATTCACTTGTCTCCCTTCTACATGTCAGGGCTCCTGTACATTGGCAGTATTGGCCCCACAGGTGACACGCAGACAAAATGTGAAGTCATGCAAAGACTACAGATTAACTCACACAGTGTTTCATAGGTCATCTAGGGCCACAACACCGATCCTCACAGGGATTGGTATCTTTTCAGCTACTGGCATGGGGGATGAGAGAATTGAAATGGGTGCTTCTATACTCAGGTGCCTTACAATTAAAAAATCTTTGTTTAGAAAGTATCAAGAACTATAGACTCTCTTCAATACCAGATTACCTCTCTAGCAGCAGTTGTCCTTCAAAACCATCACACCCTTGATGTACTAACAGTGGAGAGCAGTGGTACCTGTGCTACGTTGGGGGAAGAACGCTATTTCTTTGTGAACCAGTTAGGGATAGTTGAGGGCCAAACTCACAAGCTCCAAGAGTTGGCAGCAAACATAAAAAAAATATTCAAGGGTACAATAAAACCCCATGGTCCTCCTGGTGGCCCTCCCCAGAGGCCCAGTAGTAGTAACTATCATAGGTCCTCTAATCACAATTGTTTCTTTCCCGCTTGTAGCACCTTGTTTTTTTAAACTCCTCTCAAGGTTTAGCCATTCCAGGACACAAGCTTTCACTACTAGGGAACTTTCTAGTCATAAAGGAACTTCCCCTGGGACCAGCCTCTATGTGGAAGCAACTCATCATTCTGTGCCTGTTCAGTAGGAAATAGCCAGAGTGAGCACACATCATCCCTTAACCACCAAGATTGGAGGGATGGGTTTTTCCCATGTAGTAGTCAACATGGTGCTGGACAGTTCTTCCCTTCAGCACAGACTTTTGTATTCTAGCAAACCCAGAAGTTGAACCTCCTGCTTTAGTGTGTGGGCCAATGCTCCCCAATCAGCTGTCAGTTCTGCCCCTGTCAATTCCAAATACAGCCCCGAGTTTTTCTTTGCTCCTTCAGAGGGTATTTGCATCTCTTTGGCAGCCTTCTCATGCCCGCAATAAAAGCCTCTTTTCTTTCTGTTTTTTCTCTTTTTATCTCTCAAGTTGGCAGACCATTTATCATGTTTAAAAAACAAAAAACACTACATTCTCAAAAATAGTTGCACATCTTTCACATATTTTAGGTAAAGAAAAGTTAAAAAAAAATGTTAAAAGCCCTGAAATATCCCTTGCATTAACCTTAAATTTAACCCACAGAAAAATACATAAAAAGTATTAGCTAGCAAAAGGAAACTCTAAGCACAGAAACAATTCAGGAGAAAACAATTGTTGAGTTTGATATTTTAGCTGTTTATGTTGGCACTGATGTCATTTTCAGTGAAACTTTTAGAAATTAATTAAAAAGTGCTGTGTGGTTGCTCTTTTGTTGTCATGCTATTTAATTATTCATATACTTTGTCTCATCACTACATTAAAAACCGTTTGAATTAAAGTTTTTTGCAAGTTCCAAACTGCTTACTAATACATTGACTTGCCTGTTATGGCTCATAAATGATATACACTGCAATAAAGACATCTATTTTTGGATGCAATGTGATTATTTTATTAAAAAATAGTATACTGTTGGGGCTGGGGATGTAGTTGAGCAGCATAAGTGCCTGCCTTGCAAGCACACAGTTGTGAGTTCCATCCCCAGTACCAAAAAAAAAAAAAAAAGTACACTGTTAAGATAAAAAATAGAAAACTATAAACAAATATAAACAAAAAATGGAAACCATTTGAACTTGTACTAATTACATATATGAATACTACTAGCATTTGGGTGAATTCTATTCTTTAATAGTTTTGTGTACATGCATAAAAAATTTATAGTATTAGGATAATAGTGTATAATTTATATTTTGGTTTGCTTCATGTATGTTACTCTGAAAATTGGAATATCATATTCTATATTTTATGAACAATATGATCTTGATAGCCCACAACCATTTAAACAAATCACTTTTAATTATCAACCACATTCCAATTATTTTATGGGTGAATCTTTGTGTACCCTTAAGTCTTTATTTTTCAGAAAGTAAAATAACTGAATTTTAAAGTATGGATGTTAATGATTAAAATTTTCTTCAGGGTAGTGTATTTTAACCTTTTGGTACTTGTTTGTTAATAACTATAATTTTTAAAGAAAACACCATTTCCTACTGAAATTCATGAAAAATTGTACCATAGTATATTTTCTCTGCTTTAATTACTAGTTTTATTAAATATCATTGCCAATTTTTTAACTGAGATGGAAATAACTGATTTGTTTTCTCTTTCAGATTTAAAAGGGTTTACTTTCAGTATCAGTTGTGTTTGTTTTTTTGTTGTTTATTTGTTTGTCTTGTATATGGCTTTCTTCAGTTTGTGGGAGTTCTCTTATATTCCTAGATTTTATCATGATGGCAAATTGAATTTTATCAAATGTTTAGATGACTGGGTGGATTTTGTATTCCATTACATTACTATGTTCTTTTATACTGGTTATTTGCATGTTGAATCATTCTTGCAGTTCTGAGATAAAACCAATCATGGTGCTGCACAAAGAAGCAATTCACCTGCTACCTTCTTGGTAAACACTTTCCTCTGGCATAAGCCAAGAGGAGAACCAGAGAGCCCCTGAGATCCAGCCACAGCCATGGTGGAACCCAGGAGGTAGCACAAAGAAGCAATTTGCCTGCTGCTCTTTTGGTAAGCACCTTCCTCCAACATGAGCCAGGAAGAGATCCAGTAGTGTCTCCTGTGAGCCTACTGTTGCGCGGCTTGGAATCAAACATCCCAAACCCCCCCCACCCCCTGAATTAGCAACTGGGGACAGAGGTCTGAGCATCTCTTGGCAGGATGACTATATGCAATATAGCAAATATGGGGGAGGTCTCCTCTATCTTCTCTTTCAAAGCAAGTATTGTTTTCAGTTTTGTCTCATTATGATTAATTGCTTTACTCTATAAAATATTCTCTTTTGACTGATTTTATAATATTCTGTCTTTGGTTTGATTTTGCTACACCTAATTGACTAGACAACTGTTGTGAAGATAATGAGATATACTATATTACCTATTACTGTTATCCCGGTAACCTGCTGTGAAGTTCTGTACCAAATTCACTGCACTGTCTCAATTGGCTTTGTTCTGTCTTGTTCTGTTGTATTTCTACTACCTTTAAAATTTAAAAAAAAAAAAAATCATGGTGTATAATCCTTTTTGGAGATTGGTGATTTTTGTTTGTTAATATTTTGTTGAATTTTTCATGTCTATATTCATAAAGGGCACTGTTTTATAGCTTTATTTTCTTGTATTTATCTGATTTGTAGCTAGTCTCTTACTGGTCTCTTAAAATGAACTGGGAGGTTGTTAGGGTTTAGATCTAAAACGTATCCCCAAAGTCTCATGTGCTAGGAGGTGGGGCACAGTTGGAGATTGGTGACTGGGGGTGTGACCTTGTCTTCAGTTCCTCACCTGTTTTTCTGGCTGCTTGAGATTGGCAGTTTTCCTCCACTTCAAGTCAGCTGACCATGCAGTGAACCCACTGGAAACTGAGCCAAATAAACATTTCCTTCTTTAGCTGTGGGTGTCAGGTACTATATGTCATTGACAAGAAAGTAGACTGACACAGAAAACTGGTACTGAAGTGAGTGCATCTGACCCAAGGCCTTTGAAACTGGTTTGTGAGAAGTTTGTAAAGGTCTGAAGCTGTGGGCTAAAGAAGCTTAGAATGCTTTGAGAAGCGCATGCTGGTGACTCTGGTTGAAACTGAAAAGGCCAGAATACTGATAAGAATGTGGACAGCAAAGGTCTGGCTCAGAAGGCTTCAGTTGGGAACACATATTCCATTGGCAGGAAGGTGAGAGACCAAGTGTTACAACCTGTCTATAGAAAATCTGTCTATAGAAAATCTGTCTATATTTTGACCATATCCTGAGACTCTGCAATTGATTTAAATGAAGAGCAGTGAATTAATTAACTTGTTGAAAGTAGATTTCAAGGCACCACAATGTTCAGGTTGTGACATGGATCCTGCCAGCCCTAGAGTAAGAATCGGGGGCAAAAAGCAGATATAAAATGTTGCAGTTTTATGAGAAAGGAATCCCCTGTAACATGGGGAAAAGGAGAGTATGGCTGCTGAAGAGCTTAGCATTACAAAGAAGTCAAGTACTTTGCATCAGGATAATAGGAATGATGGCTTCAAGGCATCTCAGGAATTAGACAGACCCCACCCTTCACTGACTGCTTTGCTTTGAAAAGAGATTCCAGGACTACTTCTCTTTTAGACTGGTATTGTATCTCATAGGCAAGAAAGCTGACTAATATGGAAATACTGACTCATCCACTATTTTTCAAAATGATTACAAACAACTAGTGTTAAGTCTTTGGTATAATTAATCATTGAAGCTAACCAGAATTATCTGGGATATTTTGTGGCAAGATTTTTGATTACTAATTAAACGTCTTTTCTTATTACAGATCTGTTCAGATTTTCTATTTCTTCTTAGTGACTCTTAGTAGCTTGTATCTTTCTAGTAGTAACTAGAATATTTGCATTTCTAGTAATAAATTCCTTGTTGGCACAACCTTTTCTAGACTGGACACATACACATTTCACATGAAAACTAACAGAATGAGCACAAGCTAAGTGAACTATTATCACATGAGAAGGATTATAGGTATATCCATCCACAAATGAGCCAAGGTCCAGACTCTGGGCCCAGACATAGCACAGAGACAACTGGAGACAAGTGATGATAGTAAATAGCTCACAGATGGAGACTGCTTCATTTTAGCCTTTAAAGGAACTTGCATCCCATTTCTTCTTGCTTCCTGAATGAATTAATCTCCCTATCCACTTATTCCTTTATCTACTTCCCCTAAAGAAGATAAAGATTTCAACCTGATGGCATATAGGATGAAAGATTTAGAAACAGATTTCCTAATAAAGAAATTTGGAATAATAAACTGCTTATAAGCTATAGTCTGAGAGGTACTAATTTTGAATTACCAGATGGACTTTTCATTAAGCGGTTCATTAGAGCACACATGCATATAAACACACACACACACACACCAACAACAACAATTTGAAAGCATAAAAACCCAGGCAAGAAAAAAATCCATACCTCAAACATGGCACATAGCCCATAAACTATATATTCTAATGTGAGCCTCTTTTCAGAGATCTAGATATAATCTACTGTGATATCATCAGCATTAGAATGGATATATAATATATATTAGAGGCTCACAATTGAAAGGCTTTCACTGTAGATGTTGTAAACTACATTTCAAAGATGTGTCATACAATAAAGTAGCAGAATACCTGAAGACAGGAAAATAAGCAAAGCCTTAAGTCTTAGTTTTCTGAATGAGCTACATTTCTATTTTATTCACACCCACCAGTTAATATGTTCTGAAAGGCAGAATAAAATGAATTTTGCTTTTCTTTGTATTTTTATTCAAATGGTACATACAGACATTAAAGATTCTATATGAATGTAGACTTCTAGTTAATAAATGCATCTTTTGTCAGTATGCATATATTTCCCAAGTCTTTCACTTCATTTGAGTAAACAGAATATATTAATTTATAAATGGAGATATTCAAGGGAAAAATTCTTAACTTATTTCTGAAAACAGCATGTAGCCCCAACACAATCAATAGCATTTGGCTTTTTAGCTGGAGTCCTTTCTGTGTGCTGGATGGGACAGCGTGATAAGAAGTCACCGGCAAGACCAGAGTGGGAATTAATGCTTAAGGGGAATTATTTTCTAGCTACTAAAAGACTTTACAATTAAAAAGTAACTCTCTGAAGTTGAGGGTTTTTTTTTTTTCATGACTCTCGGCTCCTGAATCCATAACACACAGTCATGTACAAGGTTCCAAGGAATGCAGATTCAGGAAGCTGCAGTTAGACTGCAAATATGCCAACAAAAGAAGTTGCATGTAGGTGGAAGTAAGAGGGCCTCCCTTGCTTACTTCTCAATGTCTCAGGTGCCTTCCTTCTGCTAGGTCATTCAGGCCTAAGAGTAATCAGAATGACAAAAACATAGTGTGTGCCAAGCTAAGATATATAACTATACAGAGTCTTTGATAATTAGTATCAGGATAACACACAGATTTTTCTGTGCTTTAATTGAGTCTCTATGGTACATTCCATACACTTATTTCCTTAATTTATGAAAGTGCTAATGACTTTTGATTTTTCCTATTTCATTAAATATGATTTAAAATGGTAAAATTGTCTCCAATGAGACTCTATAAATCTTACTCTCAAAAAGTCCAGCATAGCATTTAATGAGTTATTAAATAGGAAAAGAAAAAGCCAAATCATTTATAAAATTAATTTTCTCCAATTTCTTAAAATTCTAATATGAGTTATGAAACATCAATTTAATTTTTCATCTTTTAAGAATGCATTTCAAGTGTAATTTTTTAAATAAAGAATGTATTTATTTTTCTAAGACATGAAAAACACAAGTGAAAGAGGAAAGGTTCAAATGTTTTTGATTCATTTCTAAAGTTAAGTAACTTTCTTTGGCTTTGAACTTGCTTAGCTTCTTGCCCAAGTAGTACATTTATGGGCAGGAAGAGACTTTCTTCTGTTTTTCTTTTTTTTTTTTGTACTGGGGATGGAATTCATGACCATGTGCTTGCAAGGCAGGTGCTTGCTTATGCAGCTGAGCTAAATCCCTGGCCCCTGACTTTCTTCTGAAGCATGAGTTTCTTTTCTATAGTGAACAATATGGTTCTTTAGAAATGTCATTATAAGTAATTCTCTACTTCAGTTATTTTATATCCCAGAGTAGTTGGCCAGTAATAATGAGAAACCAGTTAGCTGAGCAGAGAAGAGGCCTGGAACCCATATTGTTACTAGGATCCACATTCCAAGCTTTTACCATTTCCTAGTAAAACTGTAACACTTACATCTATATAGTCAAGGAATAATTTACTAGTATATTATTTTGTCTGAGATCAGCAATTGACTGAAACCATTTTAAAATTATTTCACATTCGAATCCTTTGTTTGGGTCTGACTTAGGAGCTTGCTGTGGGTGGATATGGTTAGAGTGTGTTTCTAAATGGATCACATGTTGGAGGCTTGGTCCCCAGTAAGTCTATATCGGCAGTATTAAATTTAAGAGGTCAGGCCTGATAGAAGCCTTGAGGTCACTAAGGGCACTGCCTTCAGGAAGGTTAAAGTAGATCTCATGAGACACTTTAGTTCTTGAGACAAAGGTGTTTTGAAAGGTAGGCTTGGCTCCATGCGGCTTTCTGGTTTCCTGTTTTGAGGTGTGACATTGGGCCTTTGCCAGAACCAGCCCGATTTAGAGGAATTTCATTCTCAAAAACTATGATACAGACTCCTTTATAAAGTTAGCATGCCTCAGATATTTTGTTATAGTAACAGACAAATGCAGACTCTAAATGTCATTCATCTATGTGCTGGGGTGAAAAAAAGTGTTAGAAGAATTTGTGAATCTCCAAAGGCATCTGCGTAGTCACCATTTAAGAACAAGGGTCATTGTTTTGTAGTTTTCCTAAGTGAGAGATTAGCCAATAGGTCATTCATAGGTCTTTTAAAGCAGGTCTATTCTTCATTTATAAAGTCAAATAAGTGCATCTGCTTTGGGCTCCACTGAAAATTCTCTGCCACCTATGACTGTCACAAGTTAAGCTAAAAGAGACAATGTTCACTCTATTATAAATGCTTGCATTTTCCAGAAAGCCACCTACTTGCTTTTCTTTTGCTGTTTTAAAAATTCAAGGTCTCTTATTTTATATGTACTTAGAAGAATACGTAAAATAAATATATATAAATATCTCCCAGTTGCTCCTTAAAATTTACTAGGAAACAAACTAAAACATATAAAAAATAAACCTTCCCACAAACTGTAAATATTTGGTGTTAATGAGCACAGCAGAGAAAACTGCTTCGGGTTGTACCCATGGCAAGGAGTGCTGAATAATGCATGAAATGACAAATCTCAGTCCACAGCCAGGAGAAGTCTTTTCATAGCTTGTTTAAAGATTCATTGTAAACACAGTATAAAAGAAGTTCTTTGTTTCTTCTTGATTAGCCTGAGAAAAATGAAAAGCTACTGTGTTTTCAAAAACATTACTATAGAGAATAGGAAAATATTCTTTAAATTTTAAATTTAAAAATTTCTCTCCACCCTCCTTTCCTTTAAAACATTTCCTTACATTGTCTCGTAAAGACATATGTGACTTTTCTGAGCTTAGAGATAATGCCTCCCCAAGTTTCTTAACCCAACAACTAGGAAAGCAGGTATTATATGAACTCACATATTCATGAAAGTACTAGATGTCCTTTTAGATCTGCCCTATGTCGTTCACACACTAAGTGAAACAATTCTTTGGTTACTGAAGGAAACTTTGTATAAATGCATGTTCTTTGTGTTTGCTTATTCCACTTCTTTTCTGCCTTACAATTCATACTGAGTTAAATAAAACCCATACTGTCCACCTGAGATGATGAAATAAGCTTGTTTCCTACATTCTAATCATTTGCATGCCATCCTCAAGACTTCTGCTGGATCTGTGTACCAGTTAATGTTTTCTTTAAATTAGTTTCCTTTTATTGGTTTGAAAATATTTTAATGGAAATGCTATTGCTACACTAAAGCCAGTGGATAGCGCTTTCTGTAAATAGAAAGTCACTACAGAAATACAAAAATGAAACAAAAGCAATGCATTTTAAGAAGGTAGCAGTGTAGTGCAAAGCGCTGAGCTTACAGCCTGATCCACTCTCTATTCCAAAGAAAGACGAGCAAGTAGGTCACAGGTGTTCCGAGACCTAGTTGTTTCAAATTAATCTTTCTCACAGAAATAATAAGGACTGAATCAAACCTGAATGGAAGTAACTTTCTCACTTCATGGTTTGTTCCGTTTGGTATCTTTTTGCAGACAATGGCATTCTGTGTTGCAGATTTGTGAGGACACAAGATGCAGTCCACAGCAACCTGGGGAATATGACTATGTCCATGTGCAGAGAACCATGGAAAACAGCTTGCACGAATACACTGGGTGTTTTATCTATCTATCTATCTATCTATCTATCTATCTATCTATCTATCTATCTATTCATTTATTTGGTACTGGGGATCAAACTCACGACCTCTCATCTGCCAGGCAGGTGCTTATGCTGCTGAGTCAAATCACCTGCCCAGCACTGGGTGTTTTTGTTTAGCCAGAGATCTTCTAACATGTACCAACTTCTTCCCGTGTGTCAGTTATTGTGCTAAGTAGTGGTGACTAAGTGGAAGGATTCTCACTCACTTCAAGAAGTTAGTGCAGGCAATTATATAACACAACTGTAAAGGAGTGAAAAGTATCGTAATAGAAACCCAATATACCCTAAATGCTAGATTTGTACAGAGAGGAGGTGTTTTTAATTCACAATAGGACACCTGCTTCAGGGTTTCTAGAAGGTTTACTGCTCATTGTGTGCTGTGTTTGATTTCTCCTTTCCTTTGGTGAATGTTAGTGAACAAACAAGAGTCACATAAGGAAGGGGGATAAGGGAGATACGGGAGATACTTGAAGAGTAGGACACAGTAGGAAAATGTTCTACCATATGGAAAGAATAAAGGAAGAATCAGAAACAATACTACAGGTTTGTCTAATTCTTTCTTTTATAAGACAGAATCATGATTCCTTAGAGTTGGAGGCTAAGTTAATACCTAAACTGGATCTCTTGAAATCCTGCCCAGTAATCTTTGTAATTTACTATTTTCAGAGTCAAAGGTATTCACATTTGTTCCAAAAAGATAATCTATAACACTCTCCGTTAGTCTCAGTTCCAAAAAGAAAGGAAGGAAAAAGGAGGGAGAGAAGAAAGAAGCGGAGGAGGAGAAGAAGGGAAAGGAATAAAGAAGGAAGGGAGATTCTTGTGCGGTCAGTGATTATCACACTTTTTAAAAAGGGAAGATATTTAACATAAGACAAACATGCATATTATGACATCTAAAATAAGCCATTGTATGAGGAATGTTAGACTTTCACTGAGAAATGTTTATGGAAAAATTAGCATGAAAGAAGGAATAGCTTACTGTGGTTATCAAAACAGCTTCCACGCTGATCAACACAAAGCATCTTCTCTATAGGTTATATTTGAATCTTGCAAGAGGCATTTGTTTGTTTTTCTCCAGTGTTGGCACAACTTTACTGAAACTTTGTTTAAATATGGTATCAGGAGGCAAGAGAAATCTTTCAATATTTCCCAGCCATTCTTACCTTTCCTAAGTAGGTATTTTGTTGCTGCATTCTTCCTAATATTTACATGGTTTTGAAAGTGAATGTGAGGGATTTTAAAGTTTCCTCCATCTTCCAAGATTGATAATTATGGCAGCATATTATGTAAGGAGTGAAGTCCAGAATACATTTTTTTTTAACTTCACACATCTATCTTCAGTATAGAACTTGGGAATGGAGGACAGTAGCTTTTGTGAAATAAATATACTGCTGAATTGTCCTATACAGAATTCTGTATCAGCTAGACACAAATCATTATTTCATCTGTATTGTCTTTATATTCCATCCTGGTTCTAGCTAGTAAATACCATTTAACATTCTAATGATGTTGTTTTCTTCAGAATTATAAGTGATGATATATTTTACCAACCAATGACACATTTTACAAAAGCATCTTGTTCTAGACTTTGGTTGTATTAAAAATTTTCCCAGGGAATCTAAAATACATTGCCTAGAAATTTAAAAATATAGATGTGTATAGATTAAAAAAAAATAGAATTCTTATATCTGAATTCTTAAATTTAAAACATTTAAGTGGCCAAGCCAGTATATGCTTACATGCTAAGCCCTAAAGTTTGATCCTTCCATAGGAATGAAGACTAACAAATATACCTGTGAAGCTTCAGAGTGATAGTTCCATAAACAGTGGCAAAACCGAGAAGACGGACCCATCTTAGGAGAATACAGCGAAATGTACTTGGCTCAAAGTACAAAATAACAACCTGTGGGATAAGGACAGAAAGAAAGAGATCTTTAGGATCAACTGATGACCCAGACTACAGTTAATACTTCGTAAACTGGTGTTTTATACATGTGAATTCGGATCTAAGCACACATTTATTCAAATAATTCTTTAAAATGTTACTTTGATTGCTCATTGCTCAGATCAAAGAATTACAGACGCTCTCTATTGCTTTAAAATAAAATACAATTCTTTAATTCTAACCTTGAGCAGCTTCTGTTAGCTGTTTCTAAGTCTTTAGTATGTGCAAACTTACCCCTCCTTCCTTCCCTACGCAGGCAAGTCAGCTTAGTTGCTGCTGCTGTTGCCCACTGGAGCCCGCTCATTCCCACCTATACATGCAGCCTTACCTTCCCATCTGAAAACCCTAACAAGAAAACATCATTCATCCTGGGTGCCCCAAACAATCTACCATTCCATTCTTATTACTTAATTCACTATTTGGGTTAATTACTTTACTAACTCTTCACTTTCCACACCAGAGTCTTCCTTCAACAAAGAGTGAATAAACCTTTCATGTTACATGCAGCTGATAAAAGACACAACAGCTAATAAAACCAGGAAGAGAGACATGTAAACCAGAGACTGCATAAAAGTAACATAGGTACTGACAAACATTGATTGTGCAGCTTCAGTGGGACCACAAAGAAACAAGTGAACAGTTAAAGGAAGGATAGTCATAAGATGCATGGAAGATACTCTACTACATTTCATATGCTACTGTTTGATTTTTAGCAAACCCTTATAAAGAAGAACTGGTTTGACCATGCCTAAGGAATCACGTATAGTGCCACAGGAGTAATGATATCCAAAAACATATACCTAAATCTTCTGCTGGAGCAGCAGCTTTGAACTGATTTTGCTAAAATAGTTCACCCTAACAGAAAATACACCCACTCCCCCAACCCTTGATGATTCTGTTGGGTAGTACTGGTGGCCGTGGTGTAGGGGCTAACATTTTACAAGTGGAGCCCTTCTATCCTCCAGTATCAAGAATGACATTACTTACAACTCTCTTGGTATTTCTCAAATATTTCTGTTATATAAAGGTATTAAATTAGAATTATATTTTCAAGAAACAGAGAAAGCATGGGGCAAAAGTCTTAAGGACAAATTTTTAAAATGGAAAAATAGACATGAACAGGAGATTAATGTTACCCTGTGTGCCTTTAAAGTTAAATAAAAAAGTTTCAGCTTTATTCTTTCATTTTGTATAAACAGTATTTGCCCATAGTTTTCCAGATCATTACATAGGTATGGAGAAGACACAGATAGAGACTTTCCTTCAGAATTTACCAGAGAAAGGTCTGGAATCAGGAAAACATAATAACTATCCTTATTTTATTATTTTCATAAATAAGTTTTAGCTCATATATATGAACGTATTTCCTTTGCATAAGAGACCAATAGTAATTGTGAGTTCTACAAAACAAGATTTATTGTTTATCAAGGAATTTAAGTTGAAGAAAGAAGAGTAAACTTAGGGGTGAGAAAAAAGAGAGATATATCAAGAGAAATCAAGAGAAATTTGGAGAGTGCATGTATCCATTCTCATGGCAGACAGAAATGAAACCATAGCAATTAAAGGAGTGAACATTAAATCTAGAACCATCTTAAATATTTTCAGTGAAAATGATTTTAAGAATTATTCTGAAACAGTGGATTTTACAACAGTGTGGTTGTAAAATCTTGTGTTATTTTAAAACTTCCCATTGCACATTAAGCAACACCTGGGTAATGAATAAACATAGATGAACAACTATAATACAGAATCTAGTTCCCCGGGGTCCCAATCCTAGTTCTGTTCTTTGTTTGTTGTGTGACTTAGCTAATTACCTACCACTGTCTTGAGATGCCTCAGATGTTTCATTTGTAAAATAAATGAAATAATAATACTGCTTCCTGAGACTATTTTGAAGATTAATGTAACAGTATGGAGCAAACAAAAACAGTGCCTAATAGTGAGTATTAAATAAGTATTGGATAATTAGTAGGAGAATTGACTTATTCTTTCTTCCAAAAGTTAATATTTTCATTGTAGTATAATTATATACTATTATTTCAATAAATTATTTTCTAACCATTTCAGTCATTCCTTCTTTTAAATTGCTATAATCACTTCTTTGCTTTATACTTTTCTATCATAGTTATTTGTATGGTTATATCTCTTACTGAAATTTAAAACTGGAGGAGGCCATGCTTTTCTATATATTTCATATACTTTGCAAACGGAAAATTTATATGTATTAAATATTTACTGAATGATATATCTTACCTAATGTTATCTTCAAAATACAACATTTGATAGACTTATCAGGCACCTATAGAGTATCAGCAGCATCTCACAAAACTTTCTCCAAAAATAGTCATATTTTCAGTCATAGAATAAGCCTTGAAGAACTGCAAACAATTTGTGAAATGATCTCATGCATCCTGTCAGGATGGAATGAAGCTAGAAACTAATAACAAAAGAAACCATAGAAACTACACAAACAGATGGAGATTGAATAAAATACTTTTGAATAATTATAAGTTATTGGTGATATTATAGGAAAAAGCTGAAAATTCCTAGAATCAAATGATAATGGAAACATGACATGTTAGAATCTGTGGGACATGAGGCAAGCATTCTAAAATGGACATTTATAGTATATTAGCAAACCATAGTGGTCCCAAATAAATAACCTAATGGTGCACCTTATGTTCTAGAACAAAAATAAATTTAAAAAATAAATAAATCAAGCCTAAAGCCAGTAGAAGAGATAATAAACATCAGAATAAAGTTAATGAAATGGAGATTAAACAATACAAAGGATCATGAACAAAAAAATTAATTCTTTTTTTTTTTTTTAATCGGTACTGGGAATCAAACTCATGACCGCCTGCTTGCAAGGTTGGTGCTTATGCCACTGAGCTAAATCCCCAGCCCCAAAAATTCATTCTTTGAAAAGATAGACAAGACTGACAAATCTTTAACCAAACTTGACAAAGAAAAGCAAAAAAGCCCTGCATTAATAAAATTAGAGATGATACAGGGTAAATTTCAACCAACAATACTGACCAAGAGGATTATTAGAAAATATTTTGAAATTTTATATTTCAAGTTGAGGAATCTAGAAAAAATAGATAAGTTCCTAGAAACATGTGATTCCCCAAAATTGAGCCACAAGATATAAAAATATACAGATAATAACAAGCAATGAAATTAAAATAATAGTAAGAATCCTCCCAACTGAATAAATCCAAGGATCCTATAGATTTTCTGGTGAATTTTATCAGACTTTAAAGAATAATGCCAACGCTCCTCAGATTTCCATGAAACAAAAAGAGAAGGAATGCTTCCACATTCTATGAAGCCAGCGTTACCCTCATACTAAGACCAGACAAGGACTCTACAAAAAAAGAATGCTATACCAATGTCCTTGGAAAACATGGATGCAAAAATTCTCTGTAAGATTCTTGCAAACAGAACTTAACAACACGGTAAAAATACCATACACCACAATCAAGATTGTTTCATTCTAGGAATAGAAGGCTAGTTCAAACATATATAAATCAATAAACATAATACACCACTGAAATAAAACCAAGGATAAAAAACCACATGGTCATCACAATAAATGCCAAAGCCACTGAAACATTCAACTTTCCTTTATGATTAACACAAATCCCTGAAAAAAAACAGGTACAGAAAGACCTTTCTTTAAATTGATAAAAGGTATACATGAGAAACCCATAATCAGCATCGTACTAAATGGGGAAAAAGATTGAAGGCATTTCTTTTACTTTGTCCATTTCTGTAACACTGATGTTAAGAGACTCAGCAGAAAGGGCTTAAAAAATAATCTGCTAAATGAAAGAAAAAAAATAAAGCTATGTGGGAAAGGCAGAGCTGAGCATAAATAATCCTGTGAGACTGGGAATTTGGTCAGTCATGGGAAGAGAAAAAAGAAGATGCTGAATTAAGCAAACACTGGGCAGCTGATCATTTGGTGAGGCAGCAAAGGGTAAAATGTCAAAGATGTATAAACATTTTAAGTCTGAGAGATTTGGAGAAGGATCATTTGGCTTGAAATGAAACAAAGAAAAGGATGTATGAGTCTGAGGAACATTATGATCAGTGATACCTCAGCTGTCTAAACGCTCCAAACTTGAACTTTCCACGGCTCGAGCAACAAAGTTTGAAAAAAGTTCTGCTTGGTAGTTGTAATGCTGGTCCACAGGCAAACTGAAAATTCAACTTGAAAAAAAACTATATGGGTCAACAGTGAGTTCCATGTTGTATCTCCTTGCAGACACAAAGGGGTGAAGCACAGCTATCAGTCAGATAATATAGTGCTTGTGTAATTTTGGGGCTTCAGAACCAATTATTTTGTTCTCCATTATTTCTTATGGGAAAAACGTATTTGGTTCTAAAAATTTTTGTTGTTCGACTGTGAACTGGGAATGAACTGAGCTCAACAACCGAGGTGTCACTGTCCTTCTAACATGAAGCTTCACTACCTTATTCTCATTCCAGGGGCCTGACATTCCTGGCTGTCTCGGCATCCCAACACCAAGTAAGGTTTCTGTCTTATTTTCATGCCTCTTTCTTCATTGAGCACTACACTCATCAACTCTATTTTTAAATAATTTCTGTGATTCATTTATTTAATGTCTTCTCCCAGCTATTTGTAAGATACATAAGGGTAGGGAACAGTAACTGTATTATTCATAAGTGCACGCCCATTCCCCAGTACAGAGGTGGGAAATAATATGCTAGGACTAAAATTTTTAAAAGAGATATAAAAGAGATGAAGGGAAGGAGAGAATAAATGAGGATGGACAAACATGGTAAGTTTATCTTTGGATATATGTGTAGAAAGTGGCTATACAATATCCAATTCAGATCTAGTTTTAAAAAAACTGATTAATGTACTCTGTAATGAAAGAAAAAAAAACTCAAAATGATACTCAAGTTTCAGTGTCTTAAATTTCATTATTTAACCTTTTATCATTAATTAAATATAATCATAAGAGTTTAACAACATGACTATAAAATGCATACTCTTTCCCAAATCCCAAGCTAATAAGATTTTAACAGATTTAAGTAGAACAAATGTAAAAAAAAAAAAAACTAAGCCACTATGCTGAATAATTTATGAATGAGGATAATTCTACTGATGTCACATTAATAGTTGTCATTTTTATATTAACAATGGCTACTGTTATGATTTGACTGCCCCCAACCCCAAAGCTCATGTTAATAATTGTCATTGTAATAGTATAAAGAATTGGCCCTTATAAGATGCCATTGGATCATGAGAATACCATCACCTTTAAGGCCATTACGGTAGATTGGGGCCAGTTATCAAGAAAGTGGGCTCTTGATACAAAAATATGTTTGGCTTGATCTCCCTCTCCCTCCCCTCCCCCTCCCCTCCCCTCCTCTCCCTCTCTCTCTCTTTCCCTCTCTCACTTGTTTGCCCTTCTGCCATGATATAATACAGTTCTGAGGACCTTGCCAGATGCCAGGGTCATGCTCTAGACTTTCCACCATCCAAACCTGGGGGCCAAATAAATTCCTATTGTTTATAATTACCCAGAGTCTGTGGTATTCTGTGGTAGCAGCAGAAGATGCATAAATAGGGCTGGGGATTTAGCTCAGTGGCATAAGTGCCTGCATGGCAAGCGGTAGGTCATGAGTTCAATCCCTGGCAACCCCTTCCCCCCAAAAAAGATGGACAAAGGCAGTTACCTGTCCCTGCACACACACTGATTACTATGCTAGACATAGTACCTGTTTGGGTTAAGGATAAACTTTATTGTCTTCATTTAAAAGAAATAGAGACTAAATTTTAAGGCTTAATTATCCCTATTTATCAAAATAGTCAACTCTTTAAATCAGAATCCATAATAAAAACCTTTACATGAAGAACACCTGATGACATCATTCCAAAATACACATTCCAAGCAGAAACTATCTTTATTCCCCTTCTGTGACACAGGCTAAAGATACTGTATTGAATGTGTGGGAAGCAGGACACAGAGTACTACCAAGTTCACTGCATAACCTAAGGACTGAAGGGCATATACAATTGCTGAATGAACGAACACTGGGTATTACATGATAGGTGATGTAAAGGAAGATATTCTATGTTAGAACAACAAGATAAGAAGGCTATGCTTTAAATCCAGAAGTCCCTCAGGAGCCTGGTGCCCTCAAAGTTGCAGCTTTTGGAAGGTGATTAGATCATGGGCTTATAGCTGACTTGTTAGGAGGAGGTGTTGTCTGGTCAGAAGAGATGGTCAGGGGCATGGCCTCGAGGGGTTTATATCCCCATTTTAGGCTCTCTCTGTTTTCTGTCTGCCATTCCATGAGTAGCTATTCCTCTACCAAATGCCTGTGCCATGTTGTTCTGCCTTGGAGCCAGCAGACTGTGGATTGAAATGCTATAAATTGTGAGCCAAAAGAAGCCTTTCTTTCTTTAAGTTGCAGACACCAAATATTTTGCCCCAGAAATGAAGAAATAGCTAAGACAAAACCTATTCAGGTTTAGCAGCAGAAGGTATCACACAAAACAAACCTTTTTAAAATAATTTTATTTAAGGAGGCAAAAAATAAAGCAAAACAGAAAAAAAGGGTATAAACAATACAGAATTTTTTAAAAAATGAACAGTAAGAAATCACTAGTTGATACATTACATATGGTCTTCTTGGATGTAGCTGTTCAAGTTACAAAATTAAAGCAACAAAGAGGACATTCAAACAGTGAGGCTGCAAACAGTTCTATTCACCAATCCAACAAAAACTTAGCAACATGGTTATCAATCCAACACACTTAAATATACATGCAGTTATCCTTTAGAGCACTTGCTTTTCCTCCTTTTGGTTTTTAAGTCCATTATCTATTTAGCTATATGATGTTTCAGGTTACTCAGTACCTTACTGATCTGTTTTGTTGTTGTTATTTACTTTTTAAAATTTTTTCTTATTATTTTTTATTTTATTTATTTTATTTTGAAGGTAGTAAAATACAGCAGAACAGAACAGGACATAGCCAACTAAGGCAGTGCAATGAAATTGGCACAGAACCTCACAGCAGGCCACCAGGACAACAGCAATAGGCACAATAGTACATCTGGTTTTTTTTACAATAGTTGTTCCTTCAATTAGGTAGAGCAATACTGAAGGAAATACTGAAATTATAAAAACAGAATATTGAATAGAGCAATACCATTGATCAGAACAGAGCAAAACAGATATGAAAATATTTGCCTTCAAAGAGATGGCAGAAGAAAAATCCCCCTTATTTGCTATATTGCCTACAGTCAAACTCGCAAGACATGCTCAGATCTCTGGCTCTCACTTGCTAGCCAGGGGTGGGTGTGTATGTGTGTGTGTGTGTGTGTGTGTGTGTGTGTGTGTGTGTGTGTGTATGTTTGATTGCCCCCATAGCTTACAGTCACCCACCAGAGAGGTGAACTGGCTGCCTGTTTTCCCAGTGCCCCAAGGTCCAACATGGCACATAACAGATCTCAGGAAATGGTGATATGGTTCTTGCCCTGAGGTGGCTGTGGCTTGCCAGGCCACAGCCACTTACCGGAGCGGCATGCTGGCGGCTGCCTGTTTTCCCAGCGCCCCAAGGTCCAACATGGCCACCTTTTGGTTTTTAATACTGCCTAGATTTTCCCTTCATTGTCTTTGACAGTAAGTCCTAAGTGTAAAGGTTAACATACATTTCTGAACATTTTAAAGGCTTTTTGTAAACTATAGGACATTTTTCCACATGCTTACAAAATTCAATCAACTGATCATTGTTATGGGATACTACTGATATGAGATTTTAAAAGATATTGCTTGACAGAGACAGATTTCTAGACCTTACCCTCATATATCTGCAAATCCCATGTCATCAAATGTGATATCTTAAAACATATTTTGAAGTCTAGATACTGAACAGAGCTAGTAGAGATTGGGGAGAGGATAAAGAAGACATTGTTAATTAGGTTTCACAAATATGTAAAAAATAATAGAATAACTTTTTAGCAAGTATAGACATTGGAGCAGCAGAGACTGACACCACAGGGTTACTCAGTAGATACAGTGCCCAGTGCTTTCAAACAGGAATGCTCGGGAGGTACGGTGGGCAGAAGCTGACAAAATCCAGTGCTCTTCCCAAAGCTTCTTCTGTAAAAGTAGGAGGCGTATGTTTTCTGCCTGGTATTTTTACAGTAAGAGCAACAATCTTTATCACAGCAGTTCTGCTTTCCTAATTGGCTCATCTAATGTGATTTGCTTCAGTTCAGTGAAACTGGTTATAGATTAAATTACTTTTATGAGTGAATGAGGTGTTTCATGCCCTGCAGTTCTAGTAAAGGTTGTGAGAACAGGTTTATTTATAAAAAATTTTATTGGACAATAGGAAGCAGGGTAACAGATGTTTGCAAGATTCTTGTCGATGTCTGAGGTTCTGAGAACTTTCTACTACCTCTATCATCTTCTCCTAATGAAGGAAGTTTGCTAAGCAACAATCCATACTGAATAGGTGAAAAATTAGAGGCAATGTCTTATCTCAGTGGAGGACAACCCATTAAAGTACTACTTGAAAATGTCTAATATTAAAACCCTACATTTAACCCATCCAATTTAACAATCTTTTGAAGTAGGAGGCTGAAAATGAGTCACTTAGGCCAAACCTTATGCATTAAAATTACTTTTATATAAGATTGCCTTTAAAGGGTCTTTATTTAAATCCCTTCAACGTTTTATAAAATTAGTTGTTCTACATTTGGCAAGAGATATTATTCTGTAAAAAGGAAACATTTAGGATTAAAATGCATGCCTTTAAAATTTTTAACTAAAGGTAGATTAAAAGCTGTAAAAAATAAAATATAGTTAAAGCACATTTACATTTGTGCAATTACTTGATATATGAGGGACTATAATTGTAATTATGTGCCTTTACACAACCACAGTGTAGAACAAATAACTCATAATCAACTAAAAGGTGATGCTAATTGACTAAAAGTATAAATATAGGAAAAACTCTTAAAAATTATCAAGTATAAAAATAAGATTTGGGGTTATTTGATAGTAAATATAATGTTCATGGTAAATTTGCTTCAAGATTCCCAACATAATGCCCTTGAAAACATAAAAAAGAAATTGAAAGAGGCTACACTTCTAAAAACTAAAGGCAAAGATGACAAGGTCCTGATGTCTTACTACTTTGTAGATGGTATCAAATATATTATTACCATAATTTAAATAAAATGCCATAGACTTTTTTCTCTTAAGTCAGAAGATCTGAAACCCCTAAAATAACAGGAAAAGATTTTTACTCATATTCCTTAACAGAGTTTGACTCTGCAACTCTCAGTTTTTTCTAAACAAAATAAATAAATACCCTTGGGCAGTTGGGCAGCTTGGGAGGCTGAGGCAGGAGGATTGCCATGAGTTCAAGGCCAGCCTGAACTGCCCAACGAGACCCTATCTCAGAAAAAAAAAATCTTCTGGGCATGCTCTGATTGCATAGGAACCATTTCTATATTATCTAGTATTGGAACTGACCAGTCCAGTCCATCACTGCTCTGCCCCTATCTATCATCCCTCTTCTAAGTCCATTCAAGGATTGTAGGTCCAAGAAGCAGCACTCAGAAATATGGTACTTGGCCTCCCATAGAGAGCACAGCTGGTGCGGTGGAGGGGTGTACTGCAAGGGGAGTCACAGAAATGATGCTGATTCCCTGCTTGGGACCCTTAACTTCACACAGGTAATTCACTGGGGCAAAAATGGGATATGCACAAAAGCTCATGAAAAAAGTGTTTCTTTGAAGACAGCAGAGATAACTAAATCAGTTTAACCCATGCAGATAATAGGAACATAAATTTAAGCTTGTTTACTTGTTTTAAAAATTCATGCAAAAATTATGTTCTTCAAGATTACCAAAAAAAAAAAAAAAGCAAAGCAAAGGTAAAAACTTAATGCTATGGCTCTGTTTCCTGTTTCTCTCCAGACACTCTTATGAGAAAATCTTACATTCCTAAGAAAAAAAAGAGCATACTAGACATATACACTACAGTAAAGAGAATGGTGAGTACGGTGATCAAAAATATTTTCTGTTTTGTTATTACAAAAATAGTGACATTTTCTGAAACGTGTAGTTAGGCTCTATTTCACAACATGACCATAAATGCATAATAAGAAAGCATTAATTTAGAGGAATAGAAATGCATGAACAATGCCATTTCTTTGTATATGTGCTGTATCAAGTGTTGATAATGATTCTTTGGTTATAATATTAGGTACAAGTCTATATCTTACTATTTTGTACTGTTAATATACTCAGAACAAAACGTTAATTTAGAATAAGAAAATACTCTGATAGCTATTACAAAGGCTTAATAGTCAATAGTAAAATGTTTGTCTCATGATACTGTCAAACAAATATGAGTTCTTAAGCTTTATTAATAAGGTGATTTTGGTACACACCACAAGTTAAGGCTGAAGTATCTAAATAAATGTAGAGCTTTTAGAAATAATAGAAGCATAGGTAGGGCAATATAATCCTAGGAATTGCTTTGTTGTGTTTTGAAGTAATGCACAGTGAGGTAATACCTCTGCAGGCAACTGGCAGTTTGTGCATTGTGCACAAGCAAGGATGCTTTGAACGCTTTACATTGTCTGTGCTGTATCTATCACAACCATTTTCCAGCAGATGATGATAAAGTGACTTGAGTAATGGGTGTGGTTTAACTAGAAGTGGTGTCCTATTTAGAGATGGAGACCTCATCTCTCTCCTGGCAAAGGGACTCAGAGCTGGGCATCTCAAATGTTTCTGTGCCAAGAAATCACCAGATTGCATTAAAAAGCAAACTGTGTTTCAGCAGAGTTGGGGTGAAAATGAAGATTATGTGTTTGTGACCAATTCCCAGAGGATGCTGGTACAGCTGGTCCTCAGGCCACAGTTCGAGGATCATGGGTTGACTGACAGCAGCAAAATATAAAAGTGAAGCCTGACAGCACAGGTAATTAAATCTTTGAGTTTCATCCATACTGATAACAGGAACATAAAATTTAAAACTTTTAGATGTTCCCCTAAAATGTGACTAAAGTTGTAGGTTGTAGTTTATTTCTAAGTTAAAATAACTCTCAGAGAGGTTAAAAAAAAAAATCTCTCTTGCGAAATGGACATAATCAGAAACAAATGAGCTCTGAATATATTCAGTGATTAACAGATTTAGGGTTTTTTCTTCTATTTTGTAGCACTAATGAGACAGATAACCTGAGGTGAATTCTTTCTCTCTGGGTGTTAGTTTGCTCAACAGCGTAATGGAGATAGTGTTTGTAGAAGCACTTTATAAACCCCAGAACAAAAAGGAAATGCCAGTTTTATTCCTAACCAGAGGAATTACTTCTGATATTTGTTCCATTTGAGTTCACAATCTGTTTAGTCTTCCACATATAGTCCAATGTGAACAGAAAAGAAATTCCATGTGCAGTGGAGTTGAGAAGGAAGCGTGTAAGGAAAACAAAAGAAAAGACAGGCAAATCAAGTTTCCTCAAGCAGAAGCAAGAACATGAAGGATAGAAGCAGGGAAACCAATATGTATCTGTGTAAAACATATACTCATAGCCATTTAAAATAATACTCATTTCTTATCCACAGTTCCAGCAGGTCTGCAATCCAGGAACTGCCAGCCCAGGTCATGAAACCGTGACCATGTTACTAGTTACAGCTGGAGTTTCATCTGAAGGCTTAGCTGAGAAAGAGCACACCTCTAGACTCGTGTGTGTATCATGAGAATTCAGTTCCCCAAAGGCTGAAGAACTGAGGCCCTCTGTCTTTGCTGGCTTTCGGTTGAAGGGAACGCTCCACCATTGTGAACTGCTCATCAAAGCCAGTAATGTGGAAGTGGTAATCTTTGTAACTTCATCATCGATGTGATATGTTTTATTATAGAAAGAATCAGGTGTACCCCCTGCCATATTGCTGTAAAATTTAATGTTTGTCTTACTGGGTTTCAGGGTTTTTTTTTTTTTGGAGAGAGAGAGGGTCTCCCTGTGTAGTTCAGGTTGGCCTTGAGCGCACTACGTGGTCCAGGCTGAACCTGCTCCAATTCTCTTGCCTCAGCCTTCTGAGTGCTAAGATTACAGTTCTGCACCACCACACCCAACTGGGTTTCAGTTTTGCTTTCATCCTCTTTCTCCTTCCTTTTTGCCTATTCATTTCTTTGGGGTCTTCTATGTAGAGCATCATGACATTTGCAAATAATGATAATTTAACTTCTTTTCCTATTTTAATCCTTTTATTTCTCCCTCTTGTCTGATTGCTCTGGCTAGTATTTCCAGAACTATATTGAATAGGAGTGGTGATAGTGGACATCCTTGTCTTGTTCCTGATTTTAGGGTGAAGGCTTTCAGTTTTTGTCCATTTAGTATAATGTTGTTGGCTGTTGGTTTCTCATAGATGGCCTTTATAAGGTTGAGGTACTTGGTCATGGTGTATAATCTTCTTGATGATTTGCTGCATTCTATTTGCCAACATTTTATTGAGAATCTTTGCATCAATGTTCATTAGTGAGAGTAGTCTATAGCTCTTCTTTTTGTTAGGTCTTTCTCTGGTTTTGATATCAGAGTGATACTTGCCTCTGAGATAGGGAAGACTGCTTCTCTTTCCATTTCATTGAAGAGTTTAAGGAGTACTGGCATTAAATCTTCTTTAGATTTCTTATAGAATTCACCCACGTATCCATCAGGACCTGGGCTTTTCTCTGTTGGAAAGTTTTTAATCACGTTTTCAATTTCAGTAGCTGATAATGAGTTATTCAAAATTATTATACCTTCTTGATTGAGCTTTGGTAGTTCATATGTTTCTACAAATCTGTCCATTTCCTCTGTTTTCCACCCTATGTGAATAAAGATTTTCAAAGTAATTGTTCATGATCTTTTGACTTTCCATGGAATCTGTAGTAATTTCCTTCTTTTTAGTCCTTTTTTGATGGATTTGAGTTTTCTTTCTTTTTCTTGATAAGGTTGGCCAAGGGTTTATCAATTTTGTTTATTCTCTCAAAAAACCGGTTTTTGATTCATTAATTCTTTGTATTATTTTTTTAGTTTCAACTGCAGTAATTTCTGCTCTAATCTTTACAATTTCCTCTCTTCTATAAGCTTTGGGTTTGACTTGCCCTTCCTTTTCTAGAAGCTTGAGATGTAACATTAGGTTATTTACCTGTGCTCATTCCATTTTCTTGATGTGACTACTTATTGCTATATATTTCCTTCTTAGGACTGCTTTCATTGTGCCCCATACATTACAGTATGTTGCATCTGCATTTTCATTGTATTATAGGTATTGTTTTATTTCTTCTTTAATTTCATCTATAAACCACTGGCTGTTCAGAAGTTTGTTATTTAATTTCCATGTATTTATGCAAGTTTTGCAGTTTTTTTGTCATTGATTTCCAATTTTAGTGTGTTATGATCAGATATTATGCATGGGGGTAATTTCACTCCCTTTACATTTAGTTAAGAATGCTTTATGGGTTAATATATGGTCTATTTTGGAGAATGTCCTATGTGCAGCTGAGAAGAATGTATATTCTGATGTGGTTGGGTGGAGCATTCTGTAAACATCCCCATTCACTCACAGGTATGATTCAGTTCTGTTATTTCTTTGACTTTTTGTCTACTTGATCTATCTCTTTGTAAAAATGGGCTGTTAAGATCCCCTGTTATAATTGTGTTCCTGTGTATTTGGTTTTTCATGTCCATTAGTATCTGTCTTATATAGTTGGGTGCTCCTGTATTTGGTGCATATATATTTATAATTGTTCTTCCTGTTGTAGTTTTCCATTTACAAGTATGTAGTGGCCTTCTTTATCTCTTTTAATCCTTTTAGGTTTGAAGTTCACTTTGTCTACAAACAGAATAGCTACCCCTGCTTTTTTCTGGGTTCCTGTTGCATGGAATACTGTTTTCCATCCTTTGACTTTTAATCTATGAGTTTTCTTTTGGGTCAGATGTGTTTCTTGTATACAGCATATTGTGGGATCCTGTTTCTTGATCCATTCCGTCAACCTGTTTCTTTTGATAGGTGAATTGAGCCCGTTTATATTTATGGATATCACTGATATGTACTGGCTTGACTTTGCCATGTAGTGTTCCAGTTGTGGGTTTCCTGCTTTTCTCCTTTGTTTAATTTCTTGTCCAGCCTGGTGGTTTCTTTCTGTTGTAGTTCTGAAGATTGTGATCATTTTTATCTCTATCTAGCATGTCTTTCAGCACTCTTTCGAGGGTTGGTTTGGTGGACATGAATTTCTTCAGTTGTTCTTTGTCATGGAAGTATCTTGTTTCTCCATTAAATTTGAAAGACAGTTTTGCTGGGTACATCAGTTTGAAATACTTCACTCCAAGCTCGTCTTAACTTGAAGGTTTGTGCTGAAAAGTCTGCCCTGATTCTAATAGGCTTTTCTTGATAGGTAAGTTGTGTATTTTCTCTAACAGCTTTTAGTATTCTGTTTTTATGCTGTATGTCTGGAATCTTAATTATTATATGTCTGGGTGTAGATTTATGATGGTTCTGGGAGAAGGAGTTGGATCCAAAGATCAACCATAGTGCTAGGTCCAGGAGGCAGGTGGGTTCCCCAAGGGGCAGGCCTGTGGTAGTGGTCAGGGGCATCCCAGCCCTGCTGGGCTTTGGGGCGGGCCTACTGCAGCAGTCCACAGCGGCTCAGTCATGCCGAGGGCATCCCAGGTATGCCAGGCCAGGGGGCAGGCTGGCAGCGGCAGCGGCAGTCTCAGGTGACCCAGACGTGCAGGACCAAGGGGGTGGGCCCACAGCACTATTCAGTTCTTTGGAATAAGAACTGTTTTGATTTTTATAGGAGCACATATCTGAGTCTGCTTACAGTCTCGGATTTTTTGGACTTGGAATTTGGACCAGTACTGGAACAGTTAACACTTTGACACATCTTGGAGATGGACTGAATGCATTTTGGATTATGAAATGGACATGACTTTTCTAGTAAGAGATTATGACATGACATGCCTAATAATAGATCAGAGAAATGTCCTATATCTTGGATCTGGAATGTTCCCTAAAGGCTCATTTTTATTTTATTTATTTTTTAATTTTGAAGAGAATAAAACCAAATGAAATAAAACAATAGAGCCAAGCAAAACAAAACAATGAACATGGTGCATAACTTTAAAACAAAATACAAGGAAATCAATAATGGCTACCATAATGCCTCTTGTTATCTTCAAAAGAACAGGCATAATAGGCAAAAGAATCAGGCATAATAAAATCAAACAAAATAGTACAGAATAAAACGAATAAAAACTAAACAATGGAAACAGCACAGGACTTAAAAACAAGATAACTGTAAAACCACAATGGGCACCATAATGCATCTCGTTATCTTCAAAGCAGTTGTCTATACCATCAGACATGATACAATCAAATGAAACAAAATAGAATAAAATCAGTCAAAACAAAACAATGAAAGCAATACAAAACTTCAAAACAAGCTAATACAAAATAAAAAATGACTACCATAATATATTTTGTTATCTTTGAAATAGCTATCCATGCCATCAAATATAATAAAATTAGACAAACCTAAAGGCTTATTTTTAAAAGGCTTTGTCCCCAGGTTGGTACTTTTGAGTACTTAGTACTCAGTACTATTGTACTATTGAGTACAATGGAAACTTTAAGAGGTGATGTCTAGTAAGAGATCTTCCATCATTTGGGGTGTGCCCATGAAGGGCATAGTAAGACTCCATCCCCTGGTTCTTCTTTTCTCTTTCAAATCCAGGCAATGAGCTGAGTACCTTTGTTATGCCTTGTGATCCCCATGATGTTCCACCTTACTACAGACCCAAAAGCAACAGGGCCCACTGACCATGGACTAACATCTCCAGCACTGTGAGCCAAAATAAAACTTTTCTCTTTTATAAATTGATTATCTCAGGTATTTTATCATAGTAGTGGAAAAATTGACAAATAAAATTACTATCATCCCTATTTTACTTATGAGGGGGAACTATGGTATAGCTAAGATCAAGAACATACACAAGGCTACATAGCTAGATGCAGTAGAGCTGAGGTTTAAATTCAGTGTGGGCATGGAGCCTAAGCTCCTTATCACTTTGCTTCCCTGCCCACCATCCCACAGGACATGTGGAGTAAAAAGGAAAGCATGGAAGTTGTACATTGCAGAATGCCTTGTGCCCTAGAGCTGTGGCCAACTTTTAAGTGTACTGAAGACAGTGGAGTTGAGCTGAATAGCATCACTTACATGGTGAAAATACTTTTCAAGTAAAAAGATAAGGAATGTGGTTATGAATGAATGGGTAAAAATATGTTTTGAAACTTCAAGAATTCAAGAACAGATATTTCAAAAGCAAAAAAAATGACATCCCACAGATTAAACCATAGGGCGAGTAAGATGTAGCCCCAATCATGGCAAAACTTAGCCAATTCAGTGATTTCCAACTTTGAGCATCAGAATCATCTAGGGTGGTTTAAAAATGTATTGAAATCCATGTTTTCCTCGTGGAAACTTTGGATTCTGAAGGGCAAGGTAATACCCAGAATCAGTCTCTCCTTATCTCTTTTCCCTCCCTCTCCTCTTCTTCTCTTCCACCCCTTTTCTTCCAGCAGTGCATACTTGTGCTGGAGACTGGAACCAGTTTCCAGCACAGAAGCAAGGCTCACATGGAACTGGTACACCCAAAGTTAGAAGCAAGCCTTGAAAAGACGAAGCAAAGTATTTGGAAAGTAGTAAAATGCAGTAAAAATTCTACTTCTAGAAAACTTTCCTGTATATACACTTGTATAAAATACTGTATGCAAACAGATACATCCAAGAACAATTGCTAAAATAGTGTTTTCAAGGCCAAAGACAGTGAAACAAACCATTCCTCACTGACAGGAGATAGATTAAATCCTGTAATTCATGCAATCTCCACAGAATGAAAAATGATGGTATTTAAAATAAGTAAATCTTAGTCTGTTGCTATGAAAACATCTGTGAAACATTGTTAAATATTAAGAAGTCACAGAACAGTATTAAAATCTCATTGTTAACATAACATCAAAAGGAAGGTACACTGAGTAGACTATGAAAAACTACATCTCTGTGGATGAACTGGGGAGCCAGGAGCAAAGCGGGGAGGAAGATTTTACTCAAATGCTTTGGCACTGATACGTTTTACAATGAGATCTATCACTTATACAATGATTTAAAAATGCATGAAAGAATTTCCAATTGCTTCACTGTAGTGACTGTAAATGTCTAGCTCTTCACACAGGAAGGAGAGGGTGCTTTCTAAGGGGAAAAATGGAGAAAGTATATGTAGTGTCTATGAGGTGATGGTATTAGAGAAGGCAAGATACAGAAAATGACCCAAGAGAAGCTGGAAAATCTTAAGAACGCCACTTCTCAGTAAACACAAGAGCAATAGAATTCAAAGAAAAAGATTTGAGCTTGAGTATTTTGAGAGGGAAAAAATGTAATTAACAGATGTAATGCATAATAAAATGATTACAAGCAAATATTCTTTTAAAGTTCAGACCTCAACCCGCCCCCCATCAGCTTCCCATCCTAGTCCTCAGGTTATCCTGCCCCACAGTACTCCATTTACTCAGCTTAGCACTGCTGCGCATCCTTCCCATGGATAGTCTCAGGTGACATACACTAGGAAGAAACTCATCTCTCTGTGTAGAGTCCAAACATTCATATCAATAGTCTGTCCCTACCCAATTTGACTGAAGAAAGTGAGTGAAACATACGCCAACAATGGATTCCTATAAGCCACAGCTTCAGCTAAAAGTCTAATGTAGTAATCATACAAATCACCATCATAACCCAGGTTGAGAAGCAGCCTGTTAGTCATATGTCTCTGCCTATGGAGAAGTTACCACTGCCAGTACCACTGTCACTGTCCTTCACAGAAGTAAGAATGTTCAGTCAGCCCTCCAAATCTGAAGGTTCCATGTATCAAACCATCTATTGGTTGAAAATACTGGAGAAAACCAATTGTCTGGGACTGTAGATGCAGCTAGCTCAGTAGTAGAGTGCTTTGCCTAGCATGAGCAAGGCCCTGAGTTTGATTCCCAGCACTGAAAAAATATTGTGTCTGTACTGAACATGTATAGAACTTTTTTCTCTCTTTTGTTATATTGTATCTGATACAATATAACAAGTATTTACATAACATCTACATTGTATTAGGTACAATTAGTAACCTAGAGATAAAGAACATGGGGAATATGCACAGGTTACACAATGCCCTGCATTTTGGTGTCCTCAGGAGCCCCTGAAACCAGCCCCCAGCAAATACCAAGGAACAATTGTGTTTCTTGGGAGGCAAAGTGGGTTGGCCGAAAGAGCATGGATTTGAGACAGAGAGACTTCTCTGCCACCTGATCAATGCATGACCTTGAACCATGTGTTCTGACCATCCTCTCTCTCACCTGGAAAGACAAATTAATAAATCCTTCCTTCTCTGTTCCCACAAGATGAGAAACAGGTGTGCAAAAGAATGCTGCTAATTTGGGGACCAGGCATTTAGCTCAGCAGCATAAGCACCTGTTTTACAAATGTGTGGTCTTGAGTTTGATCCCTGGTACCAAAAAAAAAAAAAAAGAATGCTACTGATTAATGTGATAAATTATTTCTCCTACATTTTTTCCTTAATGACTAGGGGAAAAACTTTTTTTTTTCTGCTTAAAGTGAGGATTAGGCAATTCTACCCCCATCCTTATAAATTCTCTCTCAATGGCAAATTAACATAAATAATATCAATTTCTCACACTGAGGGAGTTCTTTGCCAGTTCACTTCAGTCTGACTCATTGGCCCATCCTGTTTGAAAGGACACATTCTTTATTACTCAGCTTCGAATAAAAGGGGCTGAAAATAAATATCTAAATGTAACTATAAGTTGCCATAAAAGTTCTTCAGAATTTTGCAGTAAGCAATAATGAATAGATTTTCTCAACATATTTTTAATCTTCTATTCACTTCTGTCTTCTAGAGGTTTTTGTTGAACACATAGTGTTACCAATAATAAACACACAGCACATTTTGTTTACTATATACTTAGTTTTCTCTTCCTAAATTTAGACACTTAGGACATAAGAAAACATAAGCTTGAAGATGGCAAGGGTGAGTCTTAAATTTTCAACATTTTCATAGGTTTTCTTTTTCATAATGAAGACTGGTCACCAAATGTTGTGTTGCCTTATTGGCAAAAGGCAAATTACTAATTGACCTAGGACCAAAGTATTTCAAAGTCAGTAAAATTAAAATAATTATCTTCTACATTTAGACACAGACTTTCTTCTTTGAATTCCATAAAATAGGTCCCTCGCCATCCATGACACTAACCAGCTGAACTCTAGGGTCTTTCTTAGCCACTAAATATCTGCTTATGGGCATCTCTCCCTGCAGCTCCTGGGCTTATTTTCTCAATTAGGGCACTTCGTCTTCTGATTTCCTTACTGTCTTACTCCACTAGCTTTCACACCCAGTGTTCTTCAGTGGCTCACACTCTTAGCCACACTTTAGATCCTGGTACCAAATAGAATACACTCCAACTGAAATCTTTTTTTTTTTTTTGGTACCTGGGATCGAACTCAGGAACTTGGGCTTGCCAGTCAGATGCTGCTGCTGCTGATCTAAGTCCCTGACCCTGAAATCTCTTTATCTTTCACAAAAGGTTACTTTTCCTGCCTTCTCACAACTTTATATCATATATCCCTGATAGTGAATAAAACCAAGGTCTTCCATCTGTGGGCTGATCTATTTTTATGTACCCACTGTATTCCGCTCCTAATGAGTTTCTTTTCTCTACTATGCAGCCTAATGCCATGATAGATTCTTCAACAGCATTTCCGTCATTGTCTTTCACACATCATTTCTATCTATCACCTGCATCTTCCCCACACAGGCTGCTTTGGCTACTCACAAAATGCCAAACCAGACAGTGGGAAACATTCAAACTCCCTCAGTGAACTTTTGCTCACATTCATGTTTTTTACCACCAGCCGAACCCTCAGGGTATTTAACATCCTTTTTCTTATCCTGGTCAATTCACTAATGAACATACATCCCTTTTAAGATTTCTTCTATTATTGGCTTAGGAGATTTTTTTCTATGTGTTGTTATTTTATTTATATTTATACTTTAAGATAATCTTAGGCTTACAAAAGACTTCTAAGAATACTGTAAAAACAATCAGTATAAATGTAGAGTTGGCTCTGGTGCTAATGAAACCCAAGTGCCTTGATGTGCAGCCTAAACATTCTGACTTGACTCCTTGGACTCCCTACCTTTTATCCTACCCACATCCTATGCCTGCATGTTATCTTCTGGGTTTGCCTGACTTTCTCACTTGGCTATACCTTTACTGTTCATTTACATCACACTGAAATGTTCTTTCATCTTAATCTTAGCAAACTCCTACTTACTATTTTTTAAACTACAATTAATAACATATTAATTGTACAAATTCATAATCATATGCATATATATATAATATATACATGCATATATATTATATAATTGCATATGTATGTATAGAATTGTCATAGTGACAAGTATACATGCATATATAGTGCCTTAACCATATCTGCCTTCCAGCATCTTGTGCCCTCCCTTTTCTTCTCCTTCCCTGTCTCTTTCTGTTTTTGTGACACCCTCTCTTGTTCCAATGTACTGTCAGGTTATTATTATTATTATGTTTTGGTTTCCACATATGAGACAAAACATGTGAAACTTGCATTTCTGAGTCTGACTTACTTCATTCAATAAGATGTAGGCAAGTTGCATCCATTTTTCTATAGATTACATGGTTTCATTCTCCTTCATGGCTGAATACATTTCATATATATGTGTGTATATACAGCATATATTTTCTTTATTCATTTTTTAAATGACACTTGGCTGATAGCATATCTTAGATATTGTGAATAGAGCTGTAACAAACATGGGTTACACATTCCACTCTTCATATTTTTGAAAGTTTTCAATATAAAGTAAAGATCTGATAATATCCTGTCAGCTAACTCAGGATCGCAAGGGAGATTTTCATGAGTGAGGCCCCAAGGTTAAAGAACACATATATGTAAGAAATTAGTAACGACAGCAGGCAGCAAGGAGCAGAGCAAAGAGCCAGAGTGAGAGCACGAGGAAGCTGCCTGAGTCTTTAATTGTATAATTCTTACCAAGGTTTTTATTGCATATTTATATTCTTACATAGCGTTGTAATCAGAACATGCATGTTTACCTGTGCTAAGCCATAGTTAGCTAAATGTAGCCCACTGTGCACCTGCGCTAGATAAGCAGGATCGTGTCCTCACGTGTTCTTAGATACCCTGAGCTTTGAAATCAGTCTGAATGGTCCCCCCAAATCCCAACACTGCTAAGCAATTACTTTGGCTTTAAAAAACTTTTTTTTTTTAATCTTAAAGAGAACAAAACAGAACAAAGCAGATCAGAATAAAACAATGCAGTCAACACAGGATTTCACAAGACAACAGGAAATCAACAATGGTTATCATAATGTCTCTTGTTTTCTTTGAAACAGTTGTCCATATCTTCACACACAATGAATTCACACAAGATAAAATAGTCTAAACCCATTCAAAACAAAAGAATGAAAGCATTATAGACCTTCAAAACTAAACAATAGGAAAATCAACAATGGTTACCATAATGTCTCTTGTTCTCTTCACAATAGCTGTCCTTACCTTCATGTGTATTGAAATTAAATAATACAAAGCAGAGTAGTCAAAATAAGAAAAACATTACTGACTTCACAACAAGATGATAGGAAATCATCAATGGCTACCATAATGTCTCGTTTTCTTCAGTCATTCATACCATCACATGTAATAAAATCAATACTCCTGGAGTTTCACATAAGCAGGCACAACTAGGTTGTGTTATAAGCAGTACAATTGTAAAGGCTCCAACGAAAGAATACATTGTTTAAAATATTACTTTCTTATTATCACACTGCCTAAACTAACCATTAGAATTACCTTTTATGCTTCAAAAGATCTCTACAGAGATTTATCCAAAAAGATTAGAGTAATAATGACTAACTAAAAGCCGCTTGGACAGAGTAAATTCTTAAAGAAATAGGTGCAGAATATACAGTTTTGATGAAAAACCATAAACTATTTAGGTCTTGGCCCACTGCTAAGGGGAATAAATCCTCGGGACCAGGAGGGAGTTGGCTGAGATTGGGAGAGCTGAGCAGTGCTGAGCAGATCCTATTTCCTGTTGCTTCTTTAGCAAGAGGTGATCTTGCCAGGAGTGTTACCCCACCATGGTTGCTCAATGTAAGCAAGGCCCACAATAGAACTTTCCCCTGCTGCATACATACTTATTTATCTGGATATGGATGTTTATATTTTATGTATTTTTTAAATTTCCTGCCTGTTGCAGTCTCACTAGTGAGAGAGAGTTCTTGGCAGCTGAGTACAACCTGCAGGGAGGATGGGTGAGGATACTCAATAGCAAAGCCTTCAAAGGGCTGTCTGATGGGCCCCTGCCTTTCCAGCATCCAGCAAGGTGCTAAGCCCTCTCAACTTCACATCCACCATTATGTTTTATCACTATGGGTTATTTTGAGTTGTTCTTAAACTTCACAGAAATAGAATCAAAAAGTATAAATCTTTTGTGAGATTCAAGGACAAACATATTTTTGGTGCAGTAACCAACTTCAGATTGCATTGTAATACTCCTACATATTAGGAAAGCCCTGGGAGTGTGTGAACACTTTCACAGGTACAATTGCATTTTGGCTTAAGAAAGACCATTCCAGGAAGACAAAAAGGGCAGGACATGTACAAAAGTTTCTCTGCCTCTCCCTCTGGCAACCTGCAAGGAAAAGAGTTGAAGAGGAAAAAAGCACTGTCCCTGGAAGTTGTAGGAAGGAGCTAAAAATTTCTGGTAGTATCACACAAGGCATAAAGAGGCTTGATAAGAAAAGGTTTTGTTTTTCTAGCTCAAACTGATGAAAAAGTAAGACAAAACTAGGATAACTAATGTGGGTCTCTTGCTGATTATTAGCAGGTAAGAATAACAGAAACACAGTACTACTAGGACCAAAGCAAATAGTGAAAGGGCAAGATCTGGGTGTGCCACCAGTGCCTAGGAATGAAGAGATTCCTCCTTTTCCTTTAGCCCATCCAGACATTTACAACCAAATTATTATGGTGTTAATAAATTTCATCACTATTTCTTGGCATTGTTTTTTTCAATAGCCTTTCCATTGTGCTTTTATTTTCTACTTGTCCGCGGTAGTTAAAGAACAAATCCCCCTCTCAGCAGACAACAGCTCCCTAAATATATTTTTGGAAAGCAGAAGTCTTTAATTTTCATGAATTCAAATTATCCACTTGTGTTGGTTACTTTTCTCTTATTGCTGAGACAAAAATGCCTCATGCCCAAAATTAAGGAAGGGAAAGGTTTATATAGCTGTTTATGGAGGCTTTAGTCTATAACCAGCTGGTGCCAACACAAGGTGGCATATAGCACATAGTTCAAGGCAGTGGAAGACAGCAAAAGGAACAAGAGCAAAAAAGGAGAAGTAGGGGGAAGACTCTTTCTGTCCCTTATATTGTATGTAGGCCACACCATCCTAGGGTGGCTGTAGCACATCCATAGTTCCAGCATTGTACCATGAATCAATCACCAATTCTAGAAGCCTGCCCTCAGGACTGCATGAGGCTTTGGGAAGACATCCAGAATGAAACCATAACATTCTGCCATTGGCCCAAAACTCATGCATATTCTTTATGCAAAATACATTCTGTTCATCTCCAAGAGTTGCCAAAGTCCTAACAGTTTCAGCAAAAGTCCAAATCCCAAGTCTCCTCCAAGATCTAAGGTAAACTCATAGCTGTGAGTTCCTGTACATATGAAAAGTTAACCATTTCCAACATTTAATGGCACAAGATAAACATTACCATTCCAAAAGGTACAGATAGGAGAATACAAAGGAATGGGACCAAAGCAAGTCCAAAATCCAGCAGGGCAAACATTAAGCTTTGTAGTTCCACTTGAAACACCTGAAGTAACCTGTGATAAATTGTAAGCTCCAAAAAATTTGCATGACTATACCCCTGTGTCACTTCTGGTGGTTGTAGCTCCCATGGCTTCTCTCTTAGGACTGCTCTACTCACTCTTTGCAGTTTTCCTTAAATGATCTGTGTTTCTGGCTTTCTCAAACTTGTGGGGTCTCCACAGCACCTTCAGCTTCATACAGATTCACACATTGTCCTCTCAAAGGCACATTTCCTGGCCTCCCAATCCTTTTGAAATTGGGGCAAAAGCCTTTTTAACCTCAGAACTCTTGCATTCTGCATGTGCCTAAAACCAGCACCATTTGGCTAAAGTCTGCTGCCAGATGGAGCAGGAGCCAGGCTTTCCTCTCTCTTGGCTGTAGGGGTGGAACTTACTTTTTCTCAGTAATAGGTTGTAGTGTTCAGTGTAGAAATCTTGCATAATTTTTGATAAAATTATTTCTGAATTCTTAGTACTTTTAGATATTACTGCAGATGTAATTTTGAAATGTTTTTAATGGTTACTGATTATAGAAATAATTGTTTTCTAAGTTTGACTGCATCCTACAACTCTGACAATTTCATTTATTAATTCTAGTGTTGTAGATTTCTTCAGGTATTTAATGCAGATAAAAATTTATTACTTCTGCCAGAGATTTAGCTCAGTGGTCCAAGTGCTTGCTTGGTAAGTGCAAGGTCGTGAGTTTGATCCCCGGTAAAAAAATAAATAAATAAAAATAAATTATTACTTATTAAAACTTTTGCCTTTTCTTTTCTCTTATTCTACTAGCCATTTAGTGTTATGTTTAATAGAAATGTCTGCATAGATATTCATTCCTTGTTCCTGATCATAAAGAAAAATATACACTTTTTGACTATTAATTATGATTTTAAATAAGTGGTATTGTTAATACTGAAGAACAGTCCTCCTGCTCCATGTTTGTTGAAACTTTGCTTTTTAATCATAGATGTTCAATTTAGTAAATGGTTTTTCCCCATCTATTGGGATAATTAAATTTTCTCGCTTATTCTTTCACTATGATAATTACATTAATGATTTTTAAAAATATTAATTAAACTTTGAATATTATGGATAATATTCCTTGGTTACAATGTGTATCACCGTTATAATTTCTAAGTTCAATTTGCTAACATTTTATTAATGAATTTTGAATCTTTCTCCATAAGCTATATTGATTGCTATGGTGTATTCTTTTAATATTTTGGTTAGGTTTTGGCAACAAGGTTTGGTAATATGAGTTGGTATCAGAGTGTGAACAAAACATGCATTAGGTAGTATTCTCTCTTCCTCTATTTTCTAAGAATTATACATATGATTGCTGTATCTTCCTTAAGTGTATAATACAAATGGTAAGACAAGCTGACCTACAGCTTTTTTTCTGGGAAGATTTTTAAAATTATAAATTTAATTTATTTAATGAGTAAGCTTATTCAGATTTTCTTTTATGTTATATCAATTTTTTGTAAGTCTTATTATTTAAAGAATCTATCCATTTTATCTAAGCTGTGGGATTTGTTAGGGTGAACATTTACCATAATGTTGTCTTACTATCTTTTCATTGTCTGAAGAATCTTTAGCAATATTTTCATTTTCATTGCTGATACTGGTAATTTAGACATTCTCTTTTCTCCTTTATAATTTTTGTGAGAGGATTGTCAACTTTATAATTTTAAAATTACACACTTTCAGGTTTCATTTTTTCTATTTGATTTCTAAGAATTTCTTTATTGTTCTTCTATTTATTTGGGGTTTAACTTGTTCTTTCTGTAGATTTGTAAGGTAAAATCATAACTCATGTTTCTCTAGCATTAGCATTTAATCCTATAAAGTTCTTCAAAAGTGTTGCTTTGGCTGCTTCTTTCTAATTTTACTGTCTTCTATTTTCATTATTATTTAATTTGGAATAGTTCCTAGTTCCCATTGTGACTATCTCCTTTTACAAACCTTTTTAAATTGACAATTAGTTGAGGCTTTTCTAGATAATGTATTATTTATTACTAATTTAAGTCCAATTTAAGTCATAGAATATACCCATCATTTCCATTTAAAAATGTGTTGATTCATTTTATGACGTGCCACCTGATTGTGTTGGTGAGCACGTTATGTACACTTTACAAGAATGTGCATTCTTCTAATATTGGCAGAAATGTTCTTTGAATATCATGTCAAGTGCTTTCAAGTCTGTTATATTACTATTGATTTTTGGGGTGGTCTACAGTAAGTATTATCAAGATACATTGATTTGATTATGAGTTTGTCTATTCTCTTACGTTTAAATCATTAATTTTTTATATTTTGCACTTAAAATTTTTATTATTATGTGAATACATGTTCAGAATATCTCCTAATGAGTATAGTTTTTATGATGGTAAAATATGCTTCTTTTTTCTCTGTAAATATCCCCTACTGGTTTTTTTTTTTTTTTTTTGCCTTTTTGAGACAGCGTCTCACTATGCAGTTCAGGTTGACCTTGAACTTACAGCGATACTTCAGCCTGCCAAGTGCTGGGATTACAGGCATGTGTCACTATGCCTGGCTAATACTCCCTTTCTTGAAGTGCATTTTGTCTTTGTTTATTAATACATGTTTACTGTATAAAAAATTTATAATCATCTTGAGGAATAAGTCATGTACATAAAACAATTTGTTTCTTCTTTTTTAATTCTCTTCCCTCCCTCCACCCTCACTTAACTTCCCTTCCCCTTCTTCACTCTTGTTGATATTATACATTGTAGCTCACATTGATGACATACAGTGCTTACATTCATGGACGTTATTAGGTCCCGTGCATGGCATGTCTTTATTCTACTTACCTTGATCCTTGATCCTTGATCCTTGCCCTTGATCTCCTACACCCCTCCCATTTAAGAGAGTAACTACTTTTTTTAATTAAAGAGAAAAAAAGGATAGAAATATTGCAGAATTTGAAAAAAAAAGATAAACAGTAAGAAATCACTAGTTGATAAATTACATATTGCTCTTTTAGAAGTAGTTTTTCAAGTTACAAAACTAAAGTACACAAAGTGGACACTCAAGCAGTGAGACTGCAAACAGATCTGTTCAACAATCCAACAAGAACCCAGAAATATGGTTATCAATCCCACATACCTAAACATACATGCAGCTATATCTTTTATAGCACTTCCTATTTCCTCTTTTTCATAATAGCAATTATACATTTTTAAAATTTTAGTTAAAGAGAAGGAAAAAAACAAAACAGAAAAAAAGGTAGCAACAATATAGAATTGTAAAAGAAAGAAAGAAAAAGAAAAAAAGGAAAAAGAGAAAAACCCCACTAAGAAATCACTAGTTTATAAATTATATATTGTCATCTTGGATGTAGCTGTTGAAGTTACAAAGTTAAAGGATACAAAGTAGACATTCAAACAGTGAGACTGCAAATAGTTCTGCTCAAAGATCCAACAAACATTCAGCAATATGGTCATCTATTTTACACACTCAAATATATATGCAGTTATATCCCTTAGAGTACTTGCTTTTCCTCTCTTTTTTACAATAGCAATTATATATTTTGATTTTACTACACTTGTAGTTCTTATTTACTTTTTACACTAGAGACACAATATGATATTTATAAATATGATTCTTACTTATTTCACTAATGAGGATAGTCTCAACTTCTCTCCATTTACCTATGAAGGCCTCAAGATCATCCTTTTTATAGCTGAGCAATATTCTGTTGTATAAAAATACCACATCTTTTTCATCCACTCTACAGTAGATGGGCATCTTGGTTGTTTCCAGGATTTAGCTATCACAAATTGTGCCACTACGAACAAGGGTGCACATATATCACTGTGATATGAACTTTTCAGTTCTTTGGGGAAAATACCCAGGTGGGGGATAGCTGGATTGAATGGGGCTTCCAATCCTAGTCTTCTGAGAATTCTCCATATGGATTTCCATAGTGCTTGCACCAGTCTACATTCCCACCAACAGTGGAATAGTGTTCCCTTTTCGCTGCAGCTTTGCCAACATTTATTATCAGTTGATTTCTTCATGGCCGCTATTCTTACCAGAGTGAGGTGAAATCTCAATGCTGATTTAATTTGCATTTCTCGAATGACCAGTGATGGTGAATATTTCTTCATGTATTTATTTGCCATTTGTATATCTTCCTCTGGGAACTGTGTGTTCATCTCAGATGCCCATTTTTGGACAGGGTCTTTGAATTTGGGGGGCTTGATGGCTTTCAATTCTTTATATGTTCTGGATATAAGTCCTTTGCCTGAGGGACTGCTGGCTAAAATTCTTTCCCACTTGGTGGGTTTTCTTTTCACTCTGTTGGTGATTTCTTTTGAAGTGCAGAAACTTTTCAATAATATGAGATCCCATTTGTTGATTCTTTGAAGTGTTTCCCATGCAGATTGTGTTTTGTTCATGAATTCTCTGCCTACCCCTATGTCTCCAAGACTTATACCTACCTTGTCTTCCAGTAGATTTAGTGTTTCTGTTTTAATATTTAGGTCTTTGATCCATTCAGATTTTAGTTTTGTGCATGGTGATAGGCTTGGATCTAGTTTCAGTCTTCAGCATGTGGAGAGCCAATTTTTCCAACACCATTTATTAAAGAGACTATCCTTCTTCCAGTGGACATATTAAACCCCTTTGTCAAATATTAGGTGGCTGAGTGTCTTTGTAGTTATGCTTGCATCTTGAATCTATTCCACTGATCCTCAGGTCTATTTCTTTGCCAGTACCATTGTGATTTTATCACTGTGGCTTTATAGTACTGTTTCAAGTCAGGAATTGAGATGCCTCCTGCCTTGCTTTTGTTGCCCAGAATTGCGTTTGCTATTCTAGGTTTCTTCTGTTTCCAAACCAATTCTAGGAGTATTTTCTCTAGATCTGTGAGGTATGTCAATGATATTTTCATAGGGATTGTGTTAAATCTGTATAACAGTTTTGGGAGTATGGCCATTTTCACAATGTTGGTTCTTCCTAACCAAGAACAAGGAATATCCTTCCATTTTCTAATATCCTCTTCAATCTCCCTTTTCAGCATAGTATAATTTTCAGCATATAGGTCTTTTACATTCTTAGGTAGGTTGATTCCTAAGTATTTCATGCTTTAAGATGTTATTGTAAAGGGTGATATTTCCATAATTTCTCTCTCAGTGAGTTTTTTGTTTGTTTGTGTACAGGAACGCTATTGATTTTTGAGCATTGACTTTGTATCCAGCTACACTGCTGAACTTGTTTATTACCTCTAGTAGTCTTTTAATGGAGATTTTTGGGTCTTCTATATAGAGTATCATGTCATCTACAAATAGTGATAATTTAACTTCTCCCTTTCCTATCTTTATTCCTTTTATTTCTCTTTGTCTGACTGACCTGGTTAGTGTTTCCAGAACTATGTCGAAAAGGAGTGGTGATAGTGGACATCCTTGTCTTATTCCTGATTTTAAAGTGAAAGCTTTCAGTTTTTGTCCATTTAGTATAAAGTTGGCTGTTGGTTTGTCATAGATGGCCTTTATAAGGTTGACGTAGACACCGTGTATTCGGAGTTTCTGAAGGGTTTTTATCATGAACATGTGTTGGATGTTGTCGAAAGCTTTTTCTGCATCTATTGAGATGACCATGTGGCTTTTGTTTTTGTCTCTGTTGATGTGGTGTATTACATTTATTGATTTGTGTATGTTAAACCATCCCTGCATTCCTGGAATGAACCCCACTTGCTCATGATGTATAATCTTCTTGATGATTTGCTGCATTCTATTTGCCAGTATTTTGTTGAGAATCTTTGCATCAATGTTCATTAGTGAGACTGGCCTATAGTTCTCTTTTTTGGTTGATTCTTTCTCTGGTTTTGTAATACTTGCCTCCAGGAATGATTTAGGGAGGATTGCTTTCTTTTCAATTTCACTGAAGTGTTTAAGGGTTACTGGCATCAAATCTTCTCTAAATTTCTTATAGAATTCAGCTGTGAATCCATCTGGACCTGGGCTTTTCTTTGTTGGTAAGTTTTTAATTACATTTTCAATTTCAATAGCTGCTAATGGGTTGTTCAAAATTGCTATATCTTCTTGGCTAAGCTTTGGTAGTTCATATGTTTCTAGAAATATGTCCATTTCCTCTGTGTTTTTCACTCTATAAGAGTAGAGATTTTCAAAGTAGGTATTCGTGGTCTTTTGAATTTCCATGGGATCTGTAGTATTTCCTCTCTTTTCAGTTCTTATTGCGTGAATTTGGGTTTTTTTTTTTCTTGATAAGGTTAGCTAGTGGTTTGTCAATTTTGTTTATTCTCTCAAAAAAACAGCTTTTCAATTCATTAATGCTTTGTATTTTTTTGTTTTTAGTTTCAATTGCATGATTTCTGCTCTAATCTTTATAATTTCCTCTCTTCTATGAGCTTTGGGTTTAGCTTGCTCTTCTTTTTCTAGAAGCTTGAGATGGACCATTAGGTTGTTTATTTGTGCTTATTATGTTTTCTTGATAAGACAGTTTATTGCTATATGTTTCCCTCTTAAGACTGCTTTCATTGCATCCCACAGATTACAGTCTGTTGTTTCTTTATTTTCACTGAATTGTAGGTATTGCTTTATTTCTTCTTCAATTTCACCTGTAGCCCACTGGTTGTTCAAAAGGCTGTTATTTAATTTCCATGTATTTATGCATGTTTTACAATTTCTTTTGCCATTCATTTCCAATTTCAGTGCACTATGGTCAGATATTATGCATGGTATGATATCAATACCTTTGTATTTACTTAAGAATGTTTTATGGGATAATATATGCTCTATTTTGGAGAATGTTCCATGTGCAGCTGAGAAGAATGTGTATTCTGATATGGTTGGATGGAACACTCTGTAAACGTCTACTAAGTGCAACTGCTCACAGGTATGATTCAGTTCTGTTATTTCTTTGCTGACTTTTTGTCTAGTTGATCTATCTCTTTGTGACAATGGGCTGTTAAGATCTCCTGTTATAATTGTGTTCTTGTGTATTTGGTTTTTCATGTCTATTAGTATCTGTCTTATATAGTTGGGTGCTCCTGTATTTGGTGCATATATATTTATAATTGTTAGTTCTTCCTCTTGAATTTTTCTACTAAGAAGTAACCTTCTCTATGTCTTTTAATGATTTTAGGTGTGAAGTTCATGTTGTCTGCAAATAGAATAGCTACCCCTGCTTTGTTCTGGGTTCCTGTTGCATGGAATACTGTTTTCCATCCTTTGACTTTTAATCTATGAGTTTCCTTTTGGGTCAGATGTGTTTCTTGCATACAGCATATTGTGGGATTCTGTTTCTTGATCCATTCTGTCAATTTCTTTTTATAGGTGAATTGAGGCAATTTATATATATGGTTATCACCGATATGTACTGGCTCAGCTTTGCCATGTTATATTCCAGTTGTTTCTTTCTGCTTTTCCCCTTATTTAATTGCTTATCTTACCTTGTTTTTTCTGTTGTTGATTTGGGGATTGTGGTCATTTTTATCTCTGTCTAGTATGTCTTTCAGTACTTTTTTTAGGGTTGGTTTGGTGGAGATGAATTTCTTCAGTTGTTCCTTGTCATGGAAGTATCTTGTTTCTCCATTAAATTTGAAGGAAAGTTTTGCTGGTACATCAGGCTGGGTTGAAGGTGTTTCTTTCAGGGCTTGAAATACCTCACTCCAAGCTCTTCTTGACTTGAGGGTTTGTGCTGAAAAGTCTGCCGTGATTCTAATGGGCTTTCTTTGATAGGTGAGTTGTGTCTTTTCTCTGACAGCTTTTAGTGTTCTGTTTTTATGCTGTATGTCTGAGGTCTTAATTATTATGTGTCTGGATGTGGATTTATGTTGATTGTCACTGTTTGGTATTCTATATGCCTCACTTATCTGCATATCAGATTCTTTCCCCATGTTTGGGAAATTTTCTGCTATTATTTCTGTAAATACTTACATAAGTCATTTGCCTGGACTCTTGTATCTTTGCTAATGCCCATTATTCTTATATTTTTGCTCTTGGCATCATCATGAAGCTTCTGGATTGTCATTTCATGCTGCTTTGTTATTTTTAAAAGTTCTATCCTTTCCTGATCACCTAATGTGATCCTGTCCTCAAGGTCTGAAATCCTATCCTCAGCTTCCTTTAGGCAGTTTTTTATTCTTTCAAAAGAATTGTTTCTTGAATGTCTCTTTGAGTTTATTTCATGAAATCTGCTTGTTTTCTATATTGTTCATTCAAGATTTCAGTTTCCCATGCTCATGTATTTTTTTCTCTATTTCTTCTTTAGCTGCATTCAACAACTCCTTTACTAAGGTTTTTATTTCTATCTTTACAAGGGAGAGTACTTCTAATTTGATTTCCTCTATAGCCTGATGCAGTTGTTTTTTATTCCACTGGCTATCTTTTCAGAGATTCCCGGTGTGTTACTTTTGGGGTCCTCTATTTCAGTGTCTCCTATACTTGCTTCTGGTGAACTATATGTTTGAGACTGCATTTTGCTTTTTCATTTTGTCATTTTCACTCTGCCTGATGTTTTCTATGTGTAGGAGGGGATCACACACACTCTTTTCAGACTCACCAAGGTCTTACATTTAGTTGGAGGGCATTTTACTACTGGCCCTATTTATCCCCTGTACACCTCTGTTTTAGGGGCATACTCAATCACACTGACACAGTTAATCCACTGCAGTCCAAGGTTTGCCACCTGGGAGCAAAGTTCCAAATTTTTTTCACACTGACTGGAGCCTGCTGAGGCCTTCTAATGTTCCATGTGGGAGGGCGGGCCCAGCAGAAGCAGTCCAGGGCAGTTTTCATTCTGGGCCGGGCTTCTGAGATGTTCCAGGTGGCAGGGCGGGCCCACAGGGGAGGTTCCAGGCAGCTTATGCCTGATGCAGGCTTCTGCGATGTTCCGAGAGTAACTGTTAACACACTCAGCTTTTCTTGTATCTTTTTCAATCATTTTATCTACAGTCTGTTTATATATTTACCTAGATGCTCTTAGAGACAGACTAGAGTTGGGGTTAAGCTTTCCCTCACCTGGCAATCATCACCCACAGGCTGCCGGTCTGTGAATGGTCTTGGAAGCGGTGACTGTCTGAGTGTACCTGACCATCTGCTTTCCTTCACTGGCCCCAGAAGGGTGTTTCAGCAACTGTGGACACAATTGCCCAGAAACCTGGCAAGTTGCTCTGCCATCTAATGAGCCATAACTCTCTTTATATCTAATTCTTTTTTATCATGATTTAGTAACTCTTTATATAAACTGCCACTGCACAAATTACTGTAGTCATTCGTCTTGGACTCAGTGGAGACATCCCCCTCCTGTGGCTCTCTCCTTTTCAGATTCATTCAACTTTCAGTTCCTCTAGCAGAACTGAACTCCATCCTCTGACATATGAAACCAGAGTGCAGCTTTTGCTTTTGCTTCAGTTTTAGCTTCTATTTATTATGTAAACACGGGGATGTCTGCTGGGGAAAAAGCAGAACATGTAGACTCCGTATGCTTCCCTTATTCAAGAGTGAATTTTCTAGTAGTGTCTGTCTGTATTCCAGTTCTTTCCAAATATTTGTGTTTTCCTAGATTTTAGTTCAATATAAGATACTTTGTTATTAGAATTAAAGTTATTATAAAACACTTGTGAACAGTTTTATTGCAGTGTAGTTCAAATGTCATACCATTCTTCATTTAAAGTATTCAGTTCAAAGTCTGTTTTGCCATATGTGCAGAGTTGTATAAACATCACCACAATTAACTTTTGAACATTTTAATACTCCAAAAGGAAATCGCATAATGATTAGTGGCCACTACCCATTCCTTCCCTGCCACAGGCAATCACTATGCTACCTTCTATCTCTATAAATCAGTACTAAGTAATTCACGTAATAGAATCATGCAAGATAAGGTTATTTTTGTAAGCCCTTTCTTTGATTTAGCATTTTTCAGTGTTAATCCATGATGTAGCTGGCACTAGTATTTCATTCCTTCTTATTGATGAACCATATTGCAGTGTATTGATATAATATTTTGTAATCCATTCTTTAATTGATATACATGAGAATTGCTTCTATTTTTTGGTATTAGAATAATGCAGCTGTGAACTTTCATGTACATATTTTTGTGTGGATACAAATAATTTCATTTCTCTTGGTTATATACCAAGAAATGTAATTCCTGAGCTACATGGTAACTCTATGTTTAATACTTCGAAAAAGTTTCAAACTGCTTTAGAAAGTAACTGCACCATTTTACATTCCCAATAGCAGTTTATAATGCTTCTATTCTCTCCACTTCCTTACCATCACTTGGTATTGCCTATCTTTTTATGTATATTCACCCTGTGTATATGAAGTATATCATTGTGGGTTTATTTTTTATTTCCCTACTGAGTAATAATATTGATAATTTTTTCATATGTTTATTGGCTATTTCTGTTCATTATTTGTTACATATATTATTTATTTTTAAGTGGGTTATATCACTTTTTATTATTGCCTAGTAGGAGTTCATTATGTACTTTGGATATACGCCCCTTATCAGATATGATATGGAAATATTTTTCTCATTCTATGTGTTGTTTCATTTTCTTAACAGAAAAATTTACTACACAAAGATTTTTATTTTGATGAAGCCCAACTTACCTGTTTTATCTTTTGTCTCTTGTTTTGGTGTCATATCTAAGAAATAATTTCTTAACCTATGTTCCTAAAGATTTATATCTATATTCCCTTCTAAAATAGTTTCAGCTCTTACATTTGGGTCCTTCATCTCTTTTGAGTTTAATATTCATATATAGTGTTAGATAAATGTCCAGCTTCAGATTCTGCATGTGGTTATCCGTCTTCCACAATTCTTTAGTCAAAAGACTATTATTTTCATATTCACTGTCTTCTCGTCTTTTGACCACAAACAAAAAGAGTTTATTTGGGGGTTCTTCTAATGTTATTCCATTGATCTATATGTCTAGCTTTATGCCAGTATCACATTTTCTTGATTAGTGTAGCTATGTAATAAATTCAATAGAAGTTAGGAAATGTGAGTCTTCCAAATTTATCCTCTTTTTGAAATTGTTTCTGGAATTTGTATTCTGGACTTAACTTTTAGTATTGGTTTGAGAATTACTGAGTTTTTTATGGGCTTTCATTGAATCTGTAGATTAATGTGGGGAGTATTGCTATCTTAATAATATTAAATTTCTCAAACCTTGAATTCTATTTATATACTTCTTTAATCATTTTCCAAAATGTTCAATAGTTTTCAGTGCATGTATGTATTTAAGGGTTTTGTGGCAGTTGTTAAATTTATTTGGAGATATATTATTTCTGAAGCTATATTAAAATGAAATTGTTTTACTAATTTCATGTTAAAATTGTTTGCTACTAATATATGGAGATAAAACTGACTTTATATATTGATCTTGTGTCCTATAACTGTTACATTTATTTTGATTTAGTTCTGATGGCCTTTTTTCATAAATTATTTAGATTTTTTTCACTACACAAGATAATTTTGTCTGAAAATAAGATAGTTATACTTCTTGTTTTCTAAAGTGAATATTTTTGTCTTCTCCATTTTATTGCTTGGAATATCCAGCACATATTGAACAGAAATAGCAACAGTAAACATGACCATCTTGGTCCTGATCTTATGAAAGTATTCCATGGGTATCTGCTAGGTGCTGTTGGTTGATACACTTTCCTTGTTGATTTTGTTTTGTTCTATTCATGACTAAAAGGTATCGAAAATCTCCAAATATTAAGATTAAACCAACAATCACTTTTATGAATTTTGAAAGCAGAAAAACTTACTAGAACTTGAGAAGCCTAACTCCTGAAGAAAAAACTTTGTATGATATTTTAGATGCAACAACAGACAATTACAAAGGTGTTTGTTGTCTCTCAAACCTTCCAGGATAAACCTGCCACCCTGCCTTTGACTTGATGCAGTCTTGATGTACTGGAGACACCAAAGGTACTTGTTCCCTGGCCAACCATGCTCTTCCTCACATCTGCATCCTTAGCATAGATGTCTCCCTGCTGATGTCTCCCAATCAGATGACCTTGAAGGTGTTTTCTTAACCAATTCAATACTCAGTACTCTTTCCATTCTTAGACCTTTTCCCAGTCAGGTCCATAAAACTTCAAAGATCTTTTGTTCAGGCCTCTCTGTGCAATGAGGCAATTCCCATTTTGTGCTACTCCAGCTGACACCTGTGCTACCTACAATCCCACTGGGAAAAATGGACCAGTGAAAATCCAATACTTTCCTGGTCCTTTCTTTGGGATAGCCCTTGTTTATACCAAGTAATTAAAGGCTTAACTGTTGCTGCCACCTGTTGCCCTGATCAGCTACTTGGACATCTGGCAACTCTGCATGCTCTATTTCAGCTCAATTCTTCAAAGTACTCTTTACCAATCCTATTTCTTTTTTTGTCTATTATTTGACATTTTAAAAAAATACACAAATGGACTGAAAGTAAAATAACATTGCCATCTGCATACCACGCAAATTAATATGTGCATGGATTTTGCCATTGTTACTTTGGATTTGAAAATAAAACTTTACCCATGTTAGGTAGAAGCTTCCAAATTCTCTTCCTTAAACATTGTCTCTTATCTTCTCCAGGAACAAGCACTAAAATAAATTCAATGTACACCATCTACTGCAAGTTTTTCTAATTTTGTTCTATTTACATATATCCATAAATTATATGCAAACTTATTTCCTGAATTTAAAGATTTGTATGTATGTAGGAATTGTGTATGTAGGAACTGTGTATTTACATTTTACAAGTCACAAGAAAGTCTTTATGGTGAATTAAATGAAATAGATCCAATTTCCATCAAAGCAGAGATAAGATAGATCTCTTTTCTGTCATTCATTTTCCCTAATACCTTCATGTTATTACTAAAACCAAGGAAAATCCTATAAAAGTTGCCATTATTGTCAGCAGGGTTACAAGGAAAAAGTAGGTTACAAGCGTTGGACAACCTTTCCATGAGAAAGTAAGGCTATAATTTCCTTGAAAACAAAACTTATACAGATTTCCAGTGTTTTTTTTAATAAAAAAGGATTTATTACATAATTTGACCATGTACAACTCTGCTCCTTACTTGGGGAGTAACAGTATCAATAGCAACTAGTTGGAAATATTAACTTGAACATTTCTGGATATTTTCCCTTTTACTTCTTATAGAAATGAGAAAGACTTCTGAAACTACCTATGTCAACCCTCTCGTTTTACAAAGTAATAAGCAGGGCCCCAAAAACTAAGTGACTTGCAAAAAGTCATAAAATTGGCCAAACCAGGACTAATACTCAGAGTTCTCCTGATTCTTAGTTCACTGCTTTTTACACTAGTTATTGATTATTAAATTGGACAGTGTGAAGATATCTCAAGGGTTATTTGCTTAGATAAAAGAAAAGATCAAGCAGGTTGTCTCTCACTCCTGTTGCCTTTCACCTAAGGTGTCTCCACTTTGGACAATTGTCATTGTTTTCTCAAAGCTATTGTTTATCTATGTAGCATGCAATGGCTCCTTGAACACATTTTGGCAAACTTCATATGAGTTATTATTTATAGGATGTTTTCAGTCATTGATTTCATATATCAGCAAGAAGCCATTCTTTTTACTAAAATTAATTGGTAGAGTCTTGAAAATTTATCTCAACATTTAGATTTTACTGGATCACATTTTCAAGTAATTTTATTTTCACCTGTATGCTCATGCTAAAATAAGTAAGAAGGAATGTAATAAGCAAGGAGAGATTTACAACATGGCTTTTTAAGTCACAATTAAAATGCAAAGTTCCTATATAATATCAGTTTGAGAACTAATTTATTAGCTATATAGGACACATAGTTTTAAATATCCTTGGGGTTTTGTTTATCAAAACACCATTTTTTTTTTTTTTTTTTTTTTTGGTACCAGGGATCGAACTCACAACCTTGCGCTTGCAAGGCAGGTGCTTATGCCGTTGAGCTAAATCCCCAGCCCAAAACACCATTTTTTGATTCAAAAATCTTCCCTTCTTCATTTCAAACAGAATTTTGATGTTCTTCAATGGCTAATGCAGATATAAAAATGCAGATTAAAATCTACTATCTAATTCTAAGCATTAAGATGAAGTTGAAGATCAAAAATACTATCTATACTTTCTTGTTGGATATAGGAATTCAGATGAAAATTTCTAACAATAATCCTTTTCTATTACCTCAAGAAACCTAAACTTACAAAGTTTTTATAGTAAAGAAGACCAATTTATTAAGAGACCTGCAAATCAAAAATTATGGCCACATTCTATGGAATATAATGTTCGTATTTTAGGTTCACCCTCATTAAATATTCAAATCAGTTGCTCTAAGTAATAATATTCTGAATGGAACCCCAGTGTCTTGGAGTTATATATATATCTGAATACTTTTATGAGTCAGAGACTATAATTTCCTTTTTCTTCCTTTGCTATAAACAAGAGATGACTCTGACATTTTTATCTTAAAATAGTATCTTTGAGTTATTACTGGCAGATAATTTTGCATTATCATTAGATAATTATTTTTGAATTTTCCTAAGAGCACCTTTTATTCTATTATTATATATAAATTGCTATATGAAAATGTTAACAACATATTTCCATACAGAGATGTTATAAAGACTCCCATGTCCCCAGATACTTAGAGATATATGCTAAGTGCTGGGAATTTGGATTACTACTAAAGAAAGATTGAATTGACTTTGGATTTCATATTTTTCCTAGATTTTTCCCACAACTATAAAGTTGTACTTCATTATTTTAGACCAAAAATTTTAAAATTACCTTTCTTGACATTTTCTATCAAAGAACAGAAGTTTTGCCTTCTTGATAACATTATCTACAATCAAAAAATAAAAATAAAACCTAAAAACAAAAGTTGCTTGGGATTTGAGTAATTCTATGTGGTAGGTACCCACTTATAACCTATGTTTATCATTTTTGCCATATGCTATAATTTGGATTGAATATTTCCCAAAGGCCCATATTTCGTGGGCTTGATCCCCAGAGTGGTACAACTGGGAAGCAGAGGATCACTTGGGATGGGGCCTTTGGGAGGTCCTGGGGTCACTGACAGAATGCCCTCAAAGGGGACATAGGAGCTTGGCCTGCCCTCTCTTCCCTTTGCTCCCTGGCTCATGATGCCAGTGGATTTTCTTTACTACACACTCCCATGATGATGCACAGCCTTGTCACAGGTTCAGAGCTGCTGTGGGACCAATGAATCGTGGCCTGAATGTTAAATCTCATGAACCAAATGAACCCTCTTTTTTAAAAAAAATTAATTATCTCAAATAATTTGTTATAGTCATTAATTTCTAATATACCATACGGTTGTCTATACACAGAGTCGTTATAAATACTAGAACAGTTCATGTGAAAGGAAAAGAGGATGTAAATGGAACTGCTCCCTCACTTGAAATTTACTCACAGTACACTTCCTTGACAGGGTGATGTCCCTGTCTGTAGACCATATCCTTGGGAGTGACCACCTGCACAGTGTGCTTTTCTACACACCAGTCTTCCACTATATAAAAACTACCAACAATATAGGGCATCATTGCTCAGCAGGAAGGGGGAAAATAAATCAGATTATTTTATGTGCATTGAAGGGCTCCCAGACTTGGAAGGCCCCACCTTGACCCTCAGTTACAGTGTTGGTACCAGGGCAACTCTATAAATGTTCTTCTAAATTACAGAATCATACAGGGTTTCTGTTATATTTTATGGTTACCTTGCTTTGCCCTATGTACCGTAGGATAACTTATATAAAGTGCCCATGGTAGGTGCTCAGTACATGATACTTCTCTTCCCTGGCAAGGGCTCAAAGGCAAGGTGTTTTACTGTGGAACACTCTGTATCTGCTTTAATCTGCTCTGCAGCTTGCCTTGGAGATCATGTCTGGTATGATGTTATATAAGCCTATCTCTATCTCAGAGGAAACTTAAAATAGTATCCGACTCAGACATTCCCAGGTTGGGACTAGCCCTGGACTGGATCGTTTCAGTGCAGGAAACAGGAATCAGAGCCAATAACCTCTCAGGGTGTAAAGTACAGTTTATAGCAGCACCTGAGTGAAGAGTCACAGATTTGCTCTGGAGGCAGAAGCTTTACAGAATTAAGGAACATTTCTCTGGTGTTTGGAGTATGCAGGGGAGAAAAATGGTTTGCAAAAGCTGGGAATGCCAAGTGTAAGGCAGTGGTGTCAGGAGGTGTGGTAGAAAGAAGTTGGGCCTGGTCTCAGTGTTCAAATTTGGGTGCTACTATCTATTACACTTTGGGAAATTACATTTACAATATAGATTTCTGTCCACTGAACACTACAGTGGGAACTATGATCTTTCTCTACTTCATGGATCATTAAGAAAAATTGTGACATAATAAATCCATTCGTTGACTCAATTTGCAGGTTTGAGTCTGATCTCCTTGGGCTACTTGAACAGGAAACATTCACATTTTCAAGTGTCCCTAAGTGTGTCATGGCTGTGGCTGGAGCTGCATTTCTAAGGCTGTCCCACATGGGCTCCACTCAGCCCACAATTGTTCACAGAGGGTTTTTCTTCACGCTCTGCATATTCATTCAAAAAATAGTTTGCACATGTCTGCTATCTACCAGGCAGAATTAAGAGCTGGAGAAGCACTGACCAAGAATACATGACCCTGGCTTGGTGCCAATTGTGGTTAATTTAGAAAGCAAGAGACAATAAATAAGTAAACATGTATAAGGATGTAATTTCATATTATCACAAAGTATGAAAAATGAAAACTAAGTCCGGAGACAGAAAATAATTGGAGTGGAGAAGCTGCTAAGATGATCATGAAACGTCTGCCTCAACAGTGTCGGTTAGTGCTGTGGCTTGAAGAATGAATAAGAAGGACCACACGCCTCACTACAAGATTGGGCAGTACAGTATCTGTTTGGAGTAGATCCCTCTGTTGTCTGGTACTACTTTCTGCCTTCTCTCCCAGCAATTGTCCATCCAAAGCAGCCTTTGCCTTTTTCTGTTCTATGCTATGATGTGGGGAATTTCTCCTGCCCAGCTGGCCTGTGGCAAGTCTGTGTCCATTTCTATAGCGTATCTCCAAAAAAAATCCATCTATTTATGTATGCAGTAGGCTGACACCAAGGCCTGTTGTGTATCTCTCAGTTGTAAAGCACATTTTTCTTTGATGTGAATGTGGTCAGATGCCAAACACAGCTGGAGACCTCCAAGCAAACTGTTTTCAGAGGAATAAAAATGTCCAAATGATTCCCAAATTGATTTGATCTCACAGAGCAACCTAATTTTTCCTTCCATTCTTCTACCTTGAAGCATTTTAATTTATATGCCAATAAGCTGCCAAGTGCAATATCTTTGCAATTGCAAAACCTATTCATTTATCAGTCACTCCATGCTGTGCACCGCACCAAGATTTAAATGTATGAATTTACCTCAATATGAACTCAGCCAGTTCTATAGGTCAACACAGAAAACAGAAAATCTACCAACATTTATGGTTTAATTCCAAGCAAATAAATAAAACTTGATTACTTTGTTAAGATTGATCATTCCAATCATTGTGCAAAGGTGATATGTATTACACTCCTCAGTAACTTAATAAGGACCTTGTCTGACTTTCTTCCAGAATTTAAAAGTGATAGGAATCCAATCTATGCTTCTGATTCTTTTTTTTTCTGCCAAAAGCCAGGTAGTGATTCCCAGGTGTTTTGAAAAAGTCAAAGAAGAATGTCAAATTAAAAGGACATATCATTGTAAGCCAGGGAAGGTCTCACACCAGTGCTTCTTTTCATACCTATCTGTTGTACATACAGACTCAAATTTTATAAAATACAGGTTTTCAAAGAAATCCCCAGATCCTACAAAACCAAATTCAATTAAAGTACTGTCACAGACCACAAGCTCAATTATTATCAGGGTAAAAGGGAAGGACTCAAACACATGTCTGTCTCACATCTTCTTTTCATAATGTGCGTACTAGTCACGAAGTAACTACACAACTGAAAAGAAAACTCACAAATTCTGATCTGAGGAAAATGGATTCATTCTGCTTCTATGGAAAACATATTTGCTTAATCATATGTTAAAATTAAACCAAGTAAAGGCAATCAATTTGCTGGGCTCAAAGGTTTCCCTTTGAGCTTAGAATAAAATAATAAAATCTAAACTCTTTCTGGCCACCAAGGCCCTGTGTAATTTAGCAGCTGTCCATCTTTCACAGCTCACTCCTGCTGCTCCTCCCCTCTCTCACCATAATGCAAACACCCCAGGCTCTTGTTCCATCTGCAAAGCCAATCTTGCATTGGAAAAGATTCTTTTTGCCTGGAATCCTGTTGCTGTTCATAACTGACAGTCTTTTTCTTCATTTATGCCTCAAATCATGTTTCACTCTACCGAGTGGTCTCTCAATGTGGTCTTGGCACACCACCCCTCCCCTGGTCTGTATTCTTCATAGCATTTATCATTAAGTTTTTAGTTGTTTGATAGCTTTAGGTTTTTTTTTTGTTCTTTGTTTTTTGTTTTTGTTTCTTCTACTACAATCATGCTGGATGAGAGCAGGGTTCTCTTGCTAACTGCTGAATTTTTAAAAGCAAGTAGATAATTAATTCAAAGGAAATGCACAAGGCAAAGAATAAGTAACGTGATTTTCGGAGAGTCGGAAAAATTTCTGAGGATTCATAAATGGCTGAGACTCAATCTATTACCATGATACAAAGACATGGCTAGTGGCAACTTTTCTGAATAGCGAGCATCCCATTAGGAAAATTTATATAGCAGATTGGACTGCTTTGTATGGAGCATCTGAGCCCTTTGTATTTCAGGAAGATAAACTGCTTTCTTTCCAACTTTAGACTCTTGAAATTGCAGTCAATTATTTGTGAAATAACATTCTTTGAAAATATTACTAAAATCAGAAAAGGTTTCAGAAAAGTAAAGAAACATAAATGAAATACATGAAAATATTTCCACAGAATTGAGATGGTTGATACTTTTTGCCACAAATCCAACAGTCCATCAGTCCTTACTACCGGATGGTATTCCAAAATTTCCTAAGCAGAAGCTGTTCTAAAGTAAGTCAACCCTATTTGCCTCCCACACTGTCCTGAATTCAGAATAGTTGGCTGCCCAGGTGATGCACTGTGGGAGGATATTAGTCTTACATAATTTTTACTTCTGCTGCCAAACTGCTACCTAAAATCTAGACAGAGAAAGCTCAGATTTACAAATATTAGTCAAACATATTGGCACTGAGCTACCCTTAATATTATGAAAACATCTACGGCTTTACATTCCACACTTCACAGAAGGGATTCTCAACCTTGGGTGCACACTAGAATCATCTAGAGTGCTTTAAAAATGCTATCCTAAGCTCCCCCCAGAACAATGGGAGTATCTCTGTCAAACTTCTCAAACATTAGTGATTTTTATCAGTTGCAAATGCTTCCAATATGTGACATAGTTTGAGAATCACTGCAATAGAGAAAGATCTGTATTTAGAACTAAGCATGTTTTTTAGGCTTCCTTCAAACTCTCTATATGATGAATGGTTACCTTCATACCCAACACACACACAAATACAGAGACAATTTGAATACATGCATGAAAGAAGTTGTAGTAGTAGTTACCGTGGTGTGTTGAAAGTGGAAGGGAACTGAAGAAGGCTTTAGAGAAACTGGTAACATTCTAATTTATTTGGTTACACATATATGTTCAGGTTGTGAAAATTAGTCAAGCTGTCCCTTATGATATTTTCTGCATATAATATATACAAAACAAAAGTAGACTTCCTCTTTCTCTCTACTCCTTCTTTTTCATTTTTCAAATCAATATTTTCAAATGTTATTTCCAAAATATTAACCTGGCCCAACATGAAATAAAGCCACACTTTAACATAAAAACAAGCAAATTTAATTATCTTGACAAGGTTCAGTGATATTGCTAATATTAAAATAGTTCTTTCTTGGTGGCATATTTAGGAGGAAATAAAAAAAGTCACTTCCAGCATAATGATTCAACAAAAATTAGAAGGGTACTCTTTATTTTATACAGGATTTAGAAAAATTCTTGTAGTTCTACATCCATCATCTGAAGTACGCTATGGAAAGTTGTGAGCTCCATGTGGCTCTGCCTATATAGCACTCTGGTAGTTGGAGCTCCCATGGTTTCTCTTTTGGGCCAACTCTGCTTCCTCCTTGCAGCTTGCCTCAGACAATCCATGTGCCTGGCTTCTCCAAACTTGTAGTCTCCACTGCACCTTTGGCTTCATACTCATACCATTACAGATTGCTCTCTCAGAGGCACACTGCCTTGCCTTCCAGGCCTTCTGAAATTGGGGCAGAAGCTTTCTTAACCTCACAACTCTTGTATTCTGCATGCATGTAAAACCAATGCCATATGAATGATGCCAAGGTCTTCTGCCAGCTGGTGCTGTAGCCAGGTCTTCTTCTCTCTTGGCTGTAGAAGTTAAGTGCTGGGATCTATGAGTACTCTAAACCTGATTCTGAGGAACAAATTCTGTATGCTACTGCCATTCTGGAATCTGATATGGCTGCTACTGTCCTTCTGAAACATAATGTGGCTACCTCCCTCCCTGAACATGGTGCTCAAAGTCTTTCACTTTCTCAAATTGGAGGCTGCAAAGGTTGGAGGCTTGCTGCTTCCTTTAATGCCCACATGCCACCTTTTCTATCATTGTTATCCTTTGTAGCAATGAAGATCTCCTCTGCTCTATCTTTGCAGTTCACAGCTTTACTAGAGATTCCTTTTTGGCCAAAGTCACAACATTTTAAATCATCCTCCTGGGCTCCTTGCTCTTGATTCACAACACAGATCTGGCTAAAAGACCCCAAAACAGTCATTCTGCTGCCTCAACATTTGACTGCCTTGAAATTTCTTCTGTCAGATTAATTAGTCCACTGACCTTAATCTCAGTCAAAGGCAAAGTCTCTGCACATAAGCACAATGCAGACAAACTATCTACCAAGACATAACATACATAATCTGGACTCCAACAGCCAATACAGTCTTTCTACCAGAAACCTCCCAAACCTGGTCTTTACCAGCAGGATTTCTATTAGCCTTCTGGTGTTCTGAGCTCTGACCAGCATCTTCCATTTAGAACAGGCTAAGCTATTAAAGGGCTACTCTTTCAGGTAATATTTCCAAACCTTTCCAAATGCTTCCCACAAGCCATTTCCAAAGACTCTTGAACCACATGGTCAGGTATAATCACAGCCATGACCCCACTTCTCTGGTGCCAAATTCTACCTTAGTTAATTTTCCCTCACTGCTGAGACAAAACATCCAATGCCCAAACTCAAGGAAGGAAAGGTTTATTTAGCTCACAGTTTGAGGAGGTTTCATTCCATAATCAGTTGGCTCCAAGGAAGGGGGTGTGGCATAAGAGCAATAATTCATGGCAGCAGAAGACAGCAAAAGAAACAAGAGCCAAAGGGGAGAATTGCACAGAGAAGGCTCTGTCCTTTATATTGTATGTAGGTTTTCCACCCTTGGGTGGGTGTAGCACTGAAACCCATATTCCCAGCACTGGACCATGAATAAATCACAAACTCTAGATGCCTAACCCCATGACTGCATGAAGTTTGCGGAGGCACATCTAGACACAAACCATAACAAGACTGTTTATAGTTTTAGGCTATGATGAGTAAATAAAAAATCTATTCTTAAATAACTTACATTAATATCAAATGAATTTTAAAATACATATATTTGAAAATTTAAAATAGTTTATATTTTAAACCCACTAATTCAACATATGATTTATGGAAATAAAGATTGAGAGAAGTAGTCATATATAAACATCTTTGCTATGAAATGGATTCATATAGACTTCAACATTTTTTTAAGTAAGGAAGTCAACTGGGCATTGTAGCCCAAGCCTATAACCCCTGCTCCTCAGTCTAAGGCAGGAGAGTTTTGAGTTTGAGGTCAGCATGCCTGGGTAACTTAGTGAGCCCTTATCTCAAAAAAATTTTAGAAAGGGATAGAATGTAACTCAGTAGTAGAATGAATGATTCCTTAGTATGAAGGAATCATTAGTAATCAATGAGACCTGTTTTGTTATTTGGTATTTATCCATCTTACAGGTCTAATGAATTTCTGGAATCAGTAATAGGTTACCTGTCTCCAGATGCTCTCCTAAAAGGTTAAAAAAATATTAAAAAGAAAAAAAAAAGCTTTACAAAAATCTCCTATCCAAACACATGTCAGAGTGAATTCAGCCAGAAAATCCCTTAAAAAGTAATTCTTTCTGAAAACGGAGTATCTTCTAAGAGAGACATTTACAGAAAGCAGCCTGGGCTTATCAGAGTAGTCCAGAGATAAACTTGGCTAGAACAGAATGGCACTGGGTTACAGAAGAGGGAGAAGGTCTGAGTGAGTAATGCTGAAGTCATATCAGAGGGGACAAAGCAGCACACAGAAATTTGTGGCTGCTGTGTCTAAAGGGGCTTCCTGCTAGGGTCCCTCTCAATGTTCAGCTCTTTATTATTGCTTGAATAAAGGCACTCATAACTCCACAGTAAACATGCCCTCCAAGCTGTCTTTCTGTGAAAGGGATCTATCGATAACGGCTTCAATCTCTACCAGGAAATACGGCTTTCTCTCAGGCTGAATTTCTGTACAAAACGATTTTCATGATCGTTATTGATTTCACTCTTTATAAATGCTAATTTTTAGAGCTTTTTCTTTCCTCAAAAATGGTAGAACAGTGAGTGTCGCAACCTAGCTTCTCCAGGACAAAGAGTCTAGAACCTGGAAAATAACTGCTTAGAGAAAAATAAAAGTGAGTGGCAGTTACCTAAGAACCAGCAGGGAACTGATAAAGAAGAAAATAGGATGAAGTGATATGGAAGAAACAGATCATTCAGTGGAGGAGAGACCTCCTGCCAGGAAGCAAAGTGAAACTAATGACAATTTTGCTTATGGAGAACCAGAGAATTGCATTAGGACACAAAAAAAATGAGCATTTGGAATCAGCAAGGAAAATCAGGATACGGCTTTCAGAGCCGCCTTCCACACAGTCAACCCTTGGTGAATGGCTGCAGTCCAGCACCGGCAGCCACAATGGTGGAGCAGGAGTCTGCAGGGACACCATCGTGAGGAAGGGCTGAGCATTTGAACCTGGGTCACAGAGCTTGGCTGCTTCAGAATGCCAAGTTCCCAGAGAGGAGGAAGGAAAGAGCCTTGGGAGACAGCTGGCAATTGGAGAGAGACTTGGGGGTCCCGCTGAAGGGGTGGGGCTGATGATCCCGTTCCTGTGATCAGAGGCCAGGTTCAGCCTGAGTTACACAGGCTCAGACGCTCCCATTGGCATAATGTTCTCACTCTAAGCAGGGTTCTACGCCCAGAACCAGACTTCCTGAGTGAACCCAGACACATCCTGGTTTAAGCTCTGCTCCTTAACCCAGGACTGACCAAAAAGAGCCACGTGCCTAAAACAATAGAAAACTTTCTTCTATTGTTGTTTGACTGTATTTTTAAAATTTTTAGTTTTTTTATCTTTGATTTTTCCTCCTTCTGTACATTTGCTGCTTATTTTTATTCAATTATTTTACTTTTTTTCTTTTATAAGTGAGTCTGTATATGTGTGCTTTACTTCTTCCTGTCTTTACTTTTCCAATTAATTTACTTTTCCAAGGAAATTCTTCCTTGTCCCTTGATATACCTATTTTTATCCATGTCTCTTCCCTGCCTTCTTTCTCCTGTATCTTATTCATTCTCAATTTTTCTTTTCTTCCCTATCTTCCTTTTCATTTCTTTTCTTGTAGCTTCTCCTCTACTATTTTATATCAGTCATGGAATCTTCTCCCATTCTCAATTCTTGCTAACCATTTTGTACACAGTTTTCCCTGTTTTCTCCTTCAAAATACATAACATCCTTACCATCACTAAGATTCTTTGCCTTGTTCCTATTTCCTCCTTCTCATACCACATAGCAGAAAATGAAAATAATTTTTTTCTTCTTTTTTCTCTTCTCTTTCACCCTCTGGTAATACCTGGTCTCCAACTCCCTGAACTTTAGATAACAGATTCTATAAAATTAATGCTTGATGGTGTTTTTCACCAGTAGAAGAGATATGAGCATCACATTTAGGGAGCGTTAACTGTGGTTCAAGACTTGTGCTGTTGTTATGCTTGAACTGTAACTGTGGATTTCTTTTTTAGACTAAAGGGAGACCCAAAACAGGGTCTCATGGTATGTTATTTTTCAATTAGCCTAGATAAATACCACCGTAATGGATTATCTTGTTTTACTGTAGCTGATCTGATTTGCTTGCAAAGGAATAATTCTGCCTCAATGGACAATTTCATGCTGGTAAATCTGTCTGCTGAATCCACCATCACAGCCAGGAAAAGGGACAATAAGAGTTCCTAACCCAAGATTTTTGACTGATCAGACTATCTCTGCAACTTGGGGTAAAGAAGTCCTGAATCTGAGTTAGATTCAGTACTGCAGTGGAGGGATCAGAGGAGTTACTGGGGGGTGAGCACCATACTCTAGCAAAGATGTTACTTGGGTATCACATATTCAGTGAATATGGAATAATTAATCTGTTTTCATTGGACATTTTGTATGTTTCTTGATTTCAGTAGTTAATTCTCATCACCAGTATCTTATTGAGGATTTCTGGATCTATGTTCATTAGGGAGATTGGGCTGTAGTTCTCTTTTTTGGCTGGATCCTTCTCTGGTTTTGGTATCAGGGAGTATTGATACCCTTTACATTTTGTTAAAGAGTTTGAAGAGTATTGCTATAAGGTTTTCTCTAAATTTCTTGTAGGATTCAGCAGAGAACCCCTAAGGGCCTGTGGTTTTCATTTTATCTGTTGTTGTTGTTGTTATTGGTAAGTTTTTAATTATATCTTCAATTTTAATGACATTGAGTTGTTTACAATTTATCTTCTTGATTCACCTTTGGTAATTCACATATATATAGGAATCTGTTGAATTCCTCTGTGTTTTCCATCTTGTGTTCTTGAAGTAACTGTCAATGATCTTCTGGATTTCTGCAGGATCTAGTATGATTTCACGTTTTTCATTTCTAATTCCATGGACTTAAGTCTTTTTTTTTATAAGATTGGCTAATGGTTTTTTAATTTCACTTAATCTTCCAGAGAACTAACTTCTCAATTCATTGATTCTCTGTATTGTTTGCTTAGTATGAATTGCATTAATTTTTTATTAGATCTTTATAATTACCTCCCTTATTTGAGCTTTGGGTTGAGTAGCTCTTCTTTTCCTAGAAGTTTGAGTTCAATATTAGGTTATTTGAGCTCCCTTTATTTTTCTGAAATGGTACTTACTGCTTTAAATTTGTCTTGTAGAACTGCTTTCATTGTGTCCCATAAGTCCTGGTATGTTGTACTGGCACTATTATTTAATTGTACAAGCTGTCTGTTTTTGTCTTTAATTTCATCTGTGACCCATTTGTTGTTCAGGAGGGTGTTATTTAATTTCCATGTGTCTGTGAAGTTCTTGTGGTTTCTTTTGCCCCTAATTTTTAATCTCATTGCTCAATGGTCCAATAGTAGGTATGGGACAATTTCAATTCCTTTGCACTTACTTAGGCATTTTTTTTTGTACTAGTATTTGGTCTGCTTTGGAGAACCTCCCATGTTCAACTAAAACAAATGTATGTCCTGATATTGTGGTGTGGAATACTCTGTAGATATTTACTAAATCCATTTGTTTTAAAGTTTAGCTCAGTTCTCATATCTCATTGTTAATTTTTGTCTAGGTGATGTTTATTTTTGACAGGGGGATATTGAGGTTAATCATTACAATTATATTGGTAGTTATTGATTTTTCATGTCCATTAATATTTGTTTTAAATAGTTGGGTTCAGTGATATTTGGTTCACATATATTTATGATTGTTGTTTCTATTGTTTATTCCATTTACAAGGATGTAGTGACCTTCTTTGTCAGTCTTGGCTTGAAGTTCACATTGTCTGCTAATAGACTATCCACCCCTGCTTTTTTTTGGGGGGGGGATTTCCTGTTGCATAGAGTATTGTTTTCCATTCTGACTTTCAGTCTATGAATTTCTTTTTGAATTAAATGTGTTTCTTGTATGCAGCATACTGTTGAATCATGTTGCTTGATCCAGTCTACCAGTCTGTTTCTTTTGATTGGTGAATAGAAATCAGTAACTTTGATGGTTATAACTAATAGGTATTGACTTATCCCTGTCATGTTAATTTCCCATTGTTGGTTCCCTTTTATTACCCTCTGTTTAATTGCTTTTCTTGACTGGTGGATTCATTCTGGTAAGGTTCATGGAGTTGTAATCTTTGCTGGCTCTTTGCATACTATCAGTCAGAACATTTAGGGGTGCTAGTTTGGTGTTCATGAATTTCCTGTTGTTCTTTGTCATGAAGTATCTTACTTCTCCTTTAATTTTGAAAGATAGTGGTGTACATCATGATGGATTGGAGATTGTATTATTTCAGGGCTTTAAATACTCCAAGCACTCTTTGACTTAGGGGTTTGTGTTGAGAAGACTGCTGTCATTCTAATGAGCTTTACTTTATAGGTGATTTGGTCTTTTTTCTCTAACAGCTTTTAATATTCTGATATTGTATTGAATTTCTGGAATTTTGGCTATTATATGTCTTGATGTAGATTTTTTTTAAAATTATGACCAATTGGAGTTCTATATGAATCACTTATCCGTAAAATTCTTTTCCTCTGCTTGGGAAGTTTTCTGTCATTACTCCTGTGAACAAGTTTTTGAATGTCATTTATGTTTTATCCTGCTTTTTTATTAACTCCAATCACACTTATGTTATTATTCTTTTCATCACCCAGCAGGTACTGCATTGATTTTTCATGTAACCTTGGTATTTTTAAGAAATCTTTCTTTTCATGATCACTAACCACAAACCTGTCTTTTATATTTTATATTATGTCCTAACATTGGTTCATTCTGTTGTATATAATTTCAATGGAATAGTTAATCTTTTGGCTGTTTGAATCTGCTTCATGGATTCCATTTCTTTCCTATGTTGGGTGTTCATGCATTCCATCATTTTCTTAAGCATCTCTAATTTTTATCTGTGTCTTTTCTAGTGTCACTGAGAATGTCTTTCATTAAGGCTATGCCATAGTTATCTGAGAAATTTATTTCTGATTTGCCTTGGTCTTATTCACCTGCATTGTTACTTCTGCTGTTACCATTTCAGAGACTCAAGGTGGGTGACTTTCAGATTGTTCCACCTTACTGCCCTCTGAGTTTATCTTTGGTGAGCTAAAAATCTGGGGTTGCATCTTGTTTAAGTTTCTTTTTCTTTTTTTAGTTTAATTCCTGGGTTGATGCTTGTAAACTGTCTACTATTATTGATTTATTGCTATTATTTAGAACACTTAGGAAATGATTACTTCACAGAGGTGTCTTCCAGGTATAGTCAGTTTTTGGATTTTGAGTCTATTGCAAGATCCTACCTCTTCAATTAATTGGGGATGAGAAGTTGCTGCCTACTTGACCCAGCCTCTGGTTCTTTGGCACTGGCTTATAATATTTTTATGACTCTTAGGCAATTTCAGTCTTGGTGTATCTGGAAGAACAACTGATTAGAATAATTATATCACCTTGGCTACAGTGGAATAATCAGAAATAACAATAGCATCAAACACAGCCTAAAAAAATGACAAACTGTCATAATTATTAATTTGCCACATAATTGTATGAACTAGATTTGTAGTTATATAACAAAATCTAAAACAAACCAGAAAATTGTATGCAAGTATATAAGCCCTCAACATTTGACATTCAGGGGAGAAATTCAAACGATTTTAGGGGAAAAAAATAGAGAAAAAGAAGAGGAAGAGATTAGAAGCAAAGCTGTATGACAAAGGAAGAAAAAAATGTCCATTTCAAAGTGTGTCTCTGCTGTAATTGGTAAAGTGAGCAGATGGAGTCCAGATTCATGTTGATTAATTCCAGCAAGCCACCCCAGCTTTTTGGTGGTATAGAGGACAATCCCAGCTAGCCTGCGTCTTTAGCTCTACTGAAGTTCCGGCTGGTTTATGGCTATGAGGCTTCAGCCTGATTTTTTCAGCTTATAAAACCTCATATATCTCTCCTGCCAATATGAGCTTGGCTCCTTGATCTCCTTCTGACTTGAACTTGGCAGTATTCACCTTATATTGGAACGGCTAGATCACATAATTATATTTTCAGAAAATTATCTTTCATTAAAAACAAAATCTATGACAACGAGAATGAAGCACAGAGTAAAACTGTTTTTTCACCAGATTTAACACACTATACTTAGTGAGCCTACACTATAGCTTAAAATAACTTCCAAAGGTTTTGAACCACTGAAGTTGATGCATCCTAAAAAGAATTAAGCTGTCACCAGAAAATAAAACCACATAACAGGAAACCCATCTAAGGTGAATCCCTCTTTAGTAGTTATCTAACAGCCTCACAAATTAAATAAGCACATTCTTTTATGCCTAAATCATGTCTATTATATAATTATTTTCTCTATAAGCCAATGAAAGAAAAAAAAGAAGAGCTAAAGATTACAATTAATAATAACAGGCAGTTTTCCACATAATGAAGTTTTTATTGTGAGCTGTATAATCAGTACATTGGCAGCTTTTAATTTTCAAAAATTATAGCTAAGCACTGTCAGACAGGACTTTTTCTTTTAATAAAGATTGTATACAGTATGTATTATAGAAATGCAAAAAAGCTACAAATAAACAACTAGAACAAAATAAAAAACTACTTGTAAGGCAGAAACAGAGATCTGAGAATATGCATAATTCCTTTCTTCCTTATGAAGAAAGTCCCAGCTTTTCTGATGAGTACAGAGTCCTCTAGATAAGTGACTACTTCCCAGTCTCTTTTGAAGTTGGGAGTAACCTTGTGATTAAATTCTGTCCAGCTAGTTTAACTAGAAGAAAAGTATAGTATTCTTTTCTTATTTACCCTTTTTATTGCCTCTTCCTTAAATAGTCATAATTGTGAAGTAGGATAAAAAAATATAGATAGAAAGCAGGCAAAGAAAATCCCAGCTTTAAAATTGTACTTTTGAGAAAACTGAGCTTTCCAAAGTTACAATGATGTTTTCCCTTCTAAGAAACTGACTCCAAAATTCCTAAAAGTATTAAAGCCAAAAGAAGACTGTAAATTTTGTTCCATGTCTTTTTTTACCTATAAATCAAACCCGTGCTTTTCCTCTAATAGTGAGCTGGGAGATTAGAGTGAGACAAAACCAGCTGAGCAAGTGGGCATGATCTGCTCATGACAGACACAGAACACATGTGCAGAACACCAAACCCAGGATCAATCAGAAAGTGCTACCTTCAATTCTTCCTTCCCTTCCATCTGGTACAAAATTAAATGGGCCTTTGATATGACAGACTTAGATCTGATGTTAGATTGAGTGAGCTTCTGATGAGACTTTTGTCCCAAATGCCTTGTTTGCCAATGGAAAAGAAACACAAAATACAAAAGAGCCCTTCCATTAACCTCATGGCCCTGTGAACTTTCTTAGCTGGCTACTGACACTCTGAAGAGCATCTGTGTTTTTGGTCATTTCTCAATGGCCCATTTTAATTGTGCAGAGTATATTTCTGCTCCTCCCTCAATAAATATACATTCTCACTATCTTTTCTATGTGTGTTTCCCAATTCTTTGTTCAGGACATCAAGAACCTGAAAAGAATCTGTGGAATCCCAAAAATCAGTATCCACATTATAGAACAAAGGTCCCCTCAGCCACAGCCTTAGCTCTACCTACTGTCAGACAAGTTGTGGCTTTAAATTCTCCTAAAAGCAAGAATGCTACTGTGAACTGTATTTGCAAGGGATCTAAACTGTGTATCCTTTATAAGAATCTAGTCACACCTGTCCTCAAATCTGTTAGAAAATTGTCTTCCATGAAATTTGTCCCTTCTGAAGAAAAGGTTAGGGACCACTGCTATAGACTCACAAATTCCGGCCTTCCATCCTCAAAGAAACAGCATTATCAAGTAGATACCTCTAAATTTTAAACACACGCAGATGGTTTTCATTCCAACCTAGTTCACTAATGGGCAACCTCAAAGACATTAGGAATTGGTGTCCTAGAGCACCCTCCTTGATTGAATATATTAAAAGAACTCCAGAAGAAGCAAGCCCTCCCTGAGCATCAGCCCCATGTGTGGGCCACTGCAGGAAGAGCCAAGAGACACCACCCTTTTCCTGTGAGTCAACACCATTTGTGGACTGTGGGAGAAGAGAACAAGTAGTCAACAAGAAGCCAAGCCCTCCCTTGAATTGATGCCATGCATGGACTGCTGGGGGGACAGCCAGATGCCAGCCCCTTCTAGTGTGTGGACTGGGAAACAAGAAGAGCCCCCTCCCCACTTTAAGTGACCGGCTGATCTGGAAAAACAAAGGCTGCAATGATGGCTATTGAGGTGGAATACAGTTCAATGCTTGTGATGTTTAGTGTTTCCCTGACTTTGCAGGTCTAAAGCCGGTGGTCTGATCATCTGTTTAGAGGATGGCAATACTGAATGCAGCATCTATGGGGATCTCCTTCTGAGGGTAGTGGCCATTGCTTATTTCTTGTTGGCTTGTTTTGAAGTCCTGCATCATTTTCATTGTCTTGCTGAGTTGGGTTTTGTTATATTTTGTTTTGTTTGATTTTATCGTATCTGATTGCAGGAGAAGTTATCTCAAAGATAAAAAGAATATTATGGCAGCCATTTTGGATTTACTATTCTCTTGTTTTGAAGTCCTTTATTGCATTCATTGTTTTGTTTTCACTGGTTCTATTCTGTTGTTCTTTGTTTGATTTTTACTATGTGTGAAGATATTTGCACTTATTTTAAAGACAGTAGAAGGCATTATGGTAACCATTGTTGATTTCCTATTGTTTTGATGTCTGTGTCATTTACACTGGATTGTTTTGATTGGCTTTTTTGTTTTCTTTGGTTTATTCTCTTTAAAATAAAAATAAAAAATAACTTCAACCTCAGACTATAACATGCTTTCTTTAAGATCCACACTATTTTTTACTGAATGTATGCCTCTTTAACTATGCTTAATAAAATCTATCTATGCCACTCACTGATGTACCCTCCAATTTTTTAATGTGAAAAATCAAGAGCCTAATCTATGGATGAGATGAGTTGAAGTCCTCATCCTCTTGAACATGTACAGAGACATTTGATCTCCATGGATTTGTATAGTAAAAGTTGGGAGAGGTTGGGGGGAATTGAAGTCATCCCAGGGCTTCCATAACTGTGAAATAACATTTAGTGTTGGTTTACCTACCTCCATGCTTCTTTTCATATGATAAATTTGGCTTTTAACAGCTCCTATTATCCCTTGTTTCTTATAATTTCTCTTTTGTTCTTTATTTGTATTTTTGGTTTTCCATATAACAGAAATCCAACAGAGGAGAAGGCTTTATGGGAAGAGGATAAGCCTGTATCAGTCCATTCCAAATTAATACTAATGCTATCATCTAATAATTATTTTATTACCTCCCTTTTCAGCTATTAAATAATTACAATAGCGCACTACTGCTTGAATTTTATTTTTATTTTGTGTTGTAGCCAGTTAGTTTACTTTGTACTGGGGACTCAAGAAGTAACTTCTTATTTCAAAGATGATTTTATTCTTGTGAATTGGGATTATAAGCAGGCATCAGAAGCAAAACACTTTACCTTTTTCTTGTCAAAATTTTCAGTATGGGGGGGTGGCAAAATATCAACCACCATGTGTTATAGTGGTTCATGTGGGACTGGGAAAATCTAGAATCTATATGCATGATTCTTACTAGGTAAGGCTGGCATTGAGGGAATAAAGGTTTGGTATTTAAAACCAAGGAGGAAAACTGCCTTGTATGTGAACTTTCCTATTTTTTTAAATGATATTGAGGATGAATTAAGGAAAAACAAGTTAATCCATGTGTAGACTAGCAAAATTCTCTGTAATACAGATTTATTGTGTAAGCAGTATAAAATATATTTTATGATTATATTGAAAATGAGGCTTTAGATATTAGACTGTCTTACAACTTTATGATGATTCTAGTTTGATGGGACTCATATGAACTATACTATGAATTCTAACTGTTGTCATAGGTAGAATAATAGCACCCAAATAACACGACATCTTAATCTCAGGAAGATGAAAATAGGTTGTACCTCAATCCCCATTAGAAAAGACTGCTAAAATACAGAAGGGACTTGCCTAGTATGAAACATTGAAGGAGTGCACATTCACAAGGGCTATATGAAAATTTTCCCTCTTCTAAGGTATGAACAGAAAATTCATTTTCTAGAAACAAGCCACAAAACTAAAACAACAAAAATTATCATTTATTTCTGGTGATTCACATTTATTTCATTTTACAAATAAAACAAAACAAGAAAAACAAAAGTAAACAAAAACAAGCAAACAAACAAAACCGCCAGAAAAACACCCTATTCTATGATATATACATTGAAATAAATGAAAGAAACAAATTAAAATAAAAGGAAACACTGTCTCTATACTTTGTAAAGTACTACTCTGGGTCATTGGTCTTCAAAGTGGTTTCAGGACCACAGGTTAGTAGTATTAGCATCCCTTGGAATGTCTTAGAAATGTAGATTCCCTAATTTTGCCACAAGCCTCTGAGTTAGAAACTCAATGGGAAGACCTAGCACTTTGTGTTCTAGGTGATTCTGATGCTTGAAGCTGGAGGATTGCTGCTACAGCATATACCACTTTATTAAGTAACCTTTGTCCAATCCATAAGATGAGACTGACAATACAGTAAGACTTTTACACTCACAAAATCATTTAATCTCTTCCAATAATTTTATTATTCTGATTTTATGGATGGGGACGTGGAGTGTAGGTCTCCAAGAGGTTGAATGCCTGACTTAACACCACAGCATTAATAAGTGGCAGTTATAGTTGGGTTCCACAGTTCAGGTTCTTAACCTCAGCACCATAAAGCTCTTGACTAAGTAGACAACAGATAAAATGTTCACTAACTAGTGTGCCAAGTTTTTCCAAGAAGCAACAGCTTTAATGCATTTCATTCATATATTTCTAAGAAATTCTTAAACCATAGTTTTATTTTTACTAGCATGTATTTGATCATATGATTTGGTCAGAGCCTCTTACATTATATAATAGACTTTTTTCATGGCAAAGTTCTGCATTGTTGTTACATCTGATTCTTTATTACAGATAATTAGTAAGATAATTATTAATTATTATATTCTTAATATATGTCAGACAGTATGCTACACATTATGGGATGCAAAGATGTCTAATAAATAATATAGCACACACAAGGCAATTAGGATATATAATGAAGTATACAGATGGAAACTACCCAATATGTATCGATTGTCATTATTACTAAGTTAATCCTTCTGTGTTTGTGCTTATAATGATCAGGGAAACTCAGGAACTGAACAATAAATTGAACCAGAAGATGATTAATACTGCAGTAAAGAAACAAAGTTATAATACTTAAATTGTTCTGTCCTGCTTTCCTATTAAATTTGTAATGGTGTTAATGTTCACCCAGGTCTCCATTTCCTAATCTTTTTACAAAATTGTCATAAGATGGTTTCTAGAACCAAATTATAGATTCATTTCTCTCAAATAGAAAGGGGCAGAAATAAAACCCAAAGAAGAGCTGAGAATACACCTAAAGATAAATGTTCCAGTTCTTTAAAGGCCAGATTTCCAGGGTGAACATGATGCAATTTAAACATTATCTAAAAATAGGAGAGTGTGCCAACTTTCAGCATTCAACTTTTACATGCAACATTCTATTTAAACAAAGAATGGAAAAGGAGCAAAATAAATGGCAAAAGGTTGAACAAATGAGAAAAAACTTCTAGGACTCTCTAATATTATTAAGAGCTGCCAAAGACATTGAATTATTAAGTATTTAAATCCATTTTTACAGTTCAAAATTATTTTATGAAAATGCTATCTGAATTTATGTCACAGATCAATTCAATTTCAGTTCCAAAGTTCCATTCTGGCTGTCCACATACCTTAAATAAAATTAGATAACTTTCTAACTTTCAATTTTCTTTATGATGGTAGAAATACCCTAGTTAATTAAATAACTAGAAAAATGACAGATTCTGAAGAGACATAGGTCCAGACATTTCTGGATGGGGACTGAATAAGGCTTGATGGAGAGTTCCAGTGACTCCTATATTGAGCTAATGTTATATTGCATTCATTTTGCCGTATTTTATCTAACAGATTGAGGGATACATGAAGCCAAATATATTGCACACCATGGAATCATGACAGAGTTGGAAAAGCCACTTCCATTTATTAAAATGTTGTAGTTTACTCATAAGAGATCCCAACAATAGTGCGTAGTGGGGTAGAGCATCCTAACAGGGCATGACAGCCCAGCAGGGTAGAACAGCCCAGCATAGTGGGATACTGGTTACCAAGGGACCCCACCAAACCAGCAGTTGGTGAGTGAGGTGAACTGGCATTGTGTTCTGGCACACAGACATGTGGAACAGAAGTGGGAGGGTAGAGCTGCCATTTTATGTCAAAAGATTCAGGGCAAACCCCACCAGTGGAACAGTCCCAAGTCACTTCACTACCAAAGTCCTGGGGTGGAATAAGGAAAGAGCCATCCAGTCAACATGGATTGCCAACGAGTGGGAAGAAGTCTAGGAGGAATGCTCCTGAAAGTCAGGAGCTGGAACCAGACAGACTCTACTCCAGTAGCCACCAAAATCCACAGAAGTATCCCTCTGGTCTGTGACCAGAAGAACAGCCTTGGCCCTGCGGCATAAGCAGACAAATCATCTTTGACCATAGTGGGACAAGGGCATTTCCCCTGCCCTATGAGCATCAGATAAGAGGAGGTAGTGATGCGGAACAGGGACAATCATGCAGGGTCCAGAAGAAGCCAACTGTTCACAGGCCTAGGAGCAACCCCAGGGTTTCTCTACCTGAGAGGGCCACAGCAACTGGGAAAATGCCATAGAGATAAACACAGAATAGATAACCAAAACATTAGCAGCTGAAGACCAGACCCAGATCCCATATTCAGAAGCCAAGATCAGTCCCACACCCAAATCCTACTACAAACTCAATGGAGTCACACAGCTCATTTCTGGGTTTTGCCTTGGACACTACCACAACTGTGAATACCAGAGGAATTTTACTATTTTTCTTTTTCTTTCTTTCTTTGATTATTTTTCCTCTTTCAGTCCATTTTTTTAAAAATATTTAGGTTTCTTACCTTTAATTTTGTTTTGTTCTATTTGTCTTCTTTCTTTCTTCCCTCAACTATCTCTCTTGATTATAATACTTTCATGTGAATGATCACTGTCTCTTCTCTTTTTCAATTTTCTTTCTCTTCATCTTTCTTTTTTTCTTTCTCTACTCTGTTTTTCTCAAGTTTCACAAAACTGATCAATCAACCTTTGCCTTACAACATTGCTTCTACTGTATTTCTACTCATTCATCACTGTATTTTGCCCCCATCCTTCTTTAATATCCCCTAAACAAGGTAAAAAAAAAAAGTTAACTAAGGGGAAACTCAATGAATATAAGTTTCTGATATATGTTGAATTCTGTCATATAACTGCAGAGCTTGCCTCTATGGATAAAGGTACCAAGTTAATAGCTATAATAGTCTGTCAGCTGCTACACTGAACTTGATGTTACTGCTATTGCTAATTACTTAGCTAGGATGTCATACATGTTTTAATCTGTTTTTCTGCCTTGTGTAGCAGCACTGAGGCTCTCTGGAGTCATAGCCATCACCACAGTCCAGTACCAAAGGACTGAATGCTGAGCCAAATAGCAACTAGCAACTTTTTATCCTTAATAAATTGGGAAGGTAGGTTCTTGGGATAGACACAAAGACCAAGAATCACCTATATCTAGAAGACATAGAGGAATAGAACTTTCTCAGGGGAACCTTGATACTAGTGATAAAGCTATCTACCTTTAGACATCTACAAGTACAAACACAGAAAATAAAACAAAATAAAAAGTAGAAAATGACAAGATGTGGAATCAAAATGCAACCTCAGACCTCTGGCTGACCCAGGCAAGTCCAAAGTACAATGAGATTAAAAAAAAAAAAAATGGAAGCTATACACTGGAACTTTCTGAAATGATAGTAGCAGAAGTGAAAAAACAAATAAATGTGGTCATAGAAAAAAAATAATCTCTCAGATAAAAAAGATGATGATCAAAATGAAAGACATATACAATGAATCTAGAGTAAACTCAGATAAAAAATAAGAGTAGGAAAAGGATGGAAAGGATGGAAATCATGAATGCCCAACATAGGAAAGAAACAGAAACCATAAAATAGATCCAAAAGGATATTTAGGAAACCAAAAATTTCACAGAAAATATGTGCAATGACTTGATTCATGATGAAAACAGAATATCAGATCTAAAATACAGCACTGCAGTTTGTGACCAGGAAAATAAATATATCTTAAAAATAGCAAGGGACTATGAAAAATCAGTCCAATAGTTGCAAGATGAAGCAAACAAAAACAACAGAAGATTGATCAGCATCAACAAGTCAGAGACAGTGCAAATTCCATAAAAAACTCACTTCCCAAAAGCAATGCCAGAAAACTTTCCAATCATGGATAAAGTATATGACACACAAATAAGCAAGACTTACAGAACTCCAATTAGCCATGATCAAACTACATCTTCATCAAGGCATATAATAATCATTTCCAGAAATCCAGCACAGGACCAGAATATTAAAAGCTGTTAGAGAAAAAATACAAATCTATAAAGGAAAACCCACTAGAATCACAGCAGACTTTTCAACGTTAACCCTTAAGGAGAGCTTGTAGTGAAATGTTTGAGGATCTAAACAACCTTCAACCCATATCAATGTACTCTGCAAAACTATGTTTCAAAATCAATGGAGAAATAAGAAACTACCATGCAATGAAAAACTGAGGAAATTCATGAACAAACCACTCTCCAAAATGCTCTGAAGGATATTTTATAAAGAGATAAGGAAGACCACAGTTCCAAGAACACCAATAGAAAGAAACTACCAGACGGCAAAGCAGAGGGGAAAAATAAGGTACTGACTACAGAAAAATAATATGAAAGGATATGAAATACATATCAGTTATAACCATTAATGTTAATGGTCTCAATTCACCCATGAAAAGAAATAGATTGACAATGAATCAAGAAGCAAAATCCAACAATATGTTATATACAAGAAACACATTAAGCTAAAAAATTCATAGATCTAAAGTCAAATGATGGAAAACAATGCTTCATTCAAATGAAGCCACCACCCCCAAAAAGTAGTGATAGTGACTCTACTTGCAGACAACATAAACTTCAAGCCAAGATTGATTACAAGAGACAAAGAAGGTCACTACATAATTGTTAAGAAAAAAATTTCAGAAGTGATAACAATCATAAATATATATGCACCAAAAACCAATGCGACCAACTAAAAAAAACCCAACTATTAACAGACATGAAAAATCAAATAAGTACCAACACAGTTACTCCACTGTCACAAATAGACTGATCAACTAGACTAAACGAAAACAAAACAAAGAAATATCAGAATTGAACCAAACCTGTAAAAACATGAATTTATCAGATGTCTTCAGAGTGTTTCACACCACAATATCAGAATACATATTTTTCTGCACATAGGATGTTCTCCAAAATAGATCACATACTAGCCCAAAGACAATGTTTAAGTAAATGCAAAGGAATGGAAATTATCCCATGCATTTTATTTAACAATAGTGCAATGAAAGTGGAAATCAATGGCAAAAGAAACCAGAAAAACTACATTAACACCTAGAACTTAGTGAACATCCTCCTGAAAAACCAGTGGGTTACAGATGAAATTAAAGAAGAAATTAAACAGTATCTATAATTAAGAAACAGTTTTATGAGGGAAATTTATAGTGGTGAATTCTCATTTCAGGAAAACAGAATGAGCTCAAATAAACAACCTAATGTTGAACCTCAAACTTCTAGAAAAACAAAAAATCAAATCCAAAGTTCATATGAGGGAGGAACTATAAAGATTAAAGCAGAAATACAATTGAGACCAAAAAAACAATACAAAGAATCAATGACTTGAAGAATTGGTTCTTTGAAAGATTAAATAAAATTGATAAATACTTAGAAAACCTTATTTTAAAAAGGAAAGAAATACTCAAATTCACACATGTAAAAATGACAAGATTGAAATCATGACAGATCCTGTGGAAATTTTGATAATCCTCAATACCTACTTCAAGAACCTGTACTCTAATAAGATGGTAAATGTGGAAGAAACAGACAAATTCCTAAACACATAGGAATTACCACAGCTGAATGAAGAAGAAATAAATAACTCAGAACTAGTCAATGAAATTGAAGACATAATTAAAAACCTACCAACAAAGAAAAGCCCAGGTCTTGGTGGATTCAATGCTGAACTCTATAAGAAAATTAGAGACGATCTAATGCCACTACTGATGAAACATGTTAATGAAATTGAAAAGGTAGTAATACTCCCAGATTCATTCCTAGAAGTAAGTAAATACCAAAACCAGAGAATGATACAACCAAAAGAGAGAACTACAGGACTGTCTTTCTAAGGTACATAGATACAAAAATCCTTAATAAGAATGCAACAAATCATCAAGAAGTTTATTCACTATACCAAGTAGGATTCATCCTGGGAATAAAGGGGTTATTCAATATATGCAAATCAATAAATGTAATATACTATGTCAGTAGAGCCAAATACAAAATCACAAGATTTTCAACAGATGTAGAAAAAAGTATTTGATGAAATTCAACAGCCATTCATGAGAAAAACCCTATAGAAAACTGGAATACATAGTTTTTATCTCAATCAAATAAAAGCCATTTGTGGCAAACCAACATACAACAACATACTACATGGTCAAAAACTGAAAGGTTTTACTCAAAAATCAGGAACAAGACAATGATGTCCACTTTTATTCAATACACAATGGAATTCAATATATAATGGAAACATTAGCCAGAGGAACTAGACAAGACAAAGAAATAAAAGGAAAAATGATAGGAAAGGAACAATTTATCATTATTTGTGGATGACATGATACTCTACATAGATTACCCCAAAAAGACTTTTACATGTATTTTTAAATTTTATTTTATTTTATTTTAAAGGAGAAAAGAGGAAAAATAAAAATAAAAATGAACTTATCAAAGAAACTGAGTTTCAAAACAGGTTAGCCAGATCATTACAATAGTTAATACATTAGGTATGATCTTAATAGCTGTTGTTCAGAGTATGAGATATAGGCATGATATCTTGCATTAACATTATTAGCAAAAACATTCTTTTCAAGGAGCTAAAATATTTGTTATTGGTTGATTTGTTTGATGATAGCCATTCTTTCTGGGGTGAGATGGAATCTCAGTGTTGTTTTAATTTGTATCTCTCAAATGTCCAATGATATTGAACATTTTTTCATGCATTTGTTTTGCCATTTGTGTTTCTTCTTCAGAAAAGTGCATATTGATTTCACATTCCAGTTTATGGATTGAGTCTCTGAATTTGGGGTCTGTTTTCTTTCAATTCTTTATATGCTCAAGATATGTTTTTTGTCTGTGGGACAACTGGCTATAATTTTTCTCACTCTGTGGGTTGTATTTTCACTCTGTGGTGACTTCTTTTGTTGAATAAAGACTTCTCAATAAAGTGAGATCTTAATTGTTGATTCTTTGTGCTATTTCCCTTGTCTGAGTTTTGTTCATAAGTCTCTGCCTACACCTATATCTTTGAGTTTTCTGCCTATTTTCTCTTCTAGCATATTTAATGTTTCTGTTTCAATATTTAGATCTCTGATTCATTTTGAGCTTAATGCATATTGATAGACATGGGTCTAGTTTTAATCTTTAACATGTGGAGAGCCAATTTTTCCAGTACCCTTTATTAAAGAGGCTGCCTTTCTCCCAGTGAACATGTTTAGCAACTTTGTCAAAGAGAAGATGACTGAGTATGTTTGAAGTTGTGTCTGCACCTTCTCTTCTGTTCCACTGATCCTCAGGCCTGATTTTTTGCAAATACCATGCTGCTTTTATCACAATATCTTTGTACTATAATTTTAGGTTTGGGATTGTGATGCTTCTCACTTAATTTCTGTTGCACAGAATTGCTTTTGCTATTCTAGGTTTTTCCCCTAGGTTCTTTTTTAATTATGTCTCAAACATTTCCAAATATTTCAAACCTTCCTTTGTCAAATTACTCACATAAGACAAGATAAACGTGTAGGTTACAGTATTGGTAATCTGTATATATATATATATATATATATATATATATATATATATATATCTGACAATTCTGAGATTTCCAAGAAACTGTTAAATTTTCTAGGTCACATGTTCTCCTGAAATCTAAATTTGTTAGGCTTTTATTAACTAAGCGTAACAGGCTTCAGAAAAAGATAATTAGTTATATGTCTTGACCCTGCACAAGAAAATTCAAGCTTCATTTTTATCAGAGAGAAACATGACCCATTGAAAGAATGACAAAAAGGTCCTCTGCTATATTTTTCCTGTGAGCAAAGACATTAACCTACAAACTATTGCTTTTTTCTTTTCAGGATTTTAAAAAACATTTTAACTATGACATTGCTGCAGAGAATTTTTTCTAGTCTTTCAATTTAAATCACCTGATAGCTTCTCTATCATTGCCCAAGCCAGTATTTTCTCCTTTGTTCTTATGAAGGCAATCTCAGGATCATCCAAGATGTCCTTATCATTGTGACATTGCTGCCTCTACCTTATCATTGAATCTGTCTCCATTTTGCCATATTAGGAATTCTCTGCAATTGTGGGAGCTATTTCTCACTTTAGTATCCCAACTTTTGAATTAACCTCTCCTTATTTATTCTAAAAAATGAATTAGTTAGCTTTCTTTAATTGAAAGGTTGGCATTTGGACAAAAATTTAAAGGAGAAGGGTGGTTAGCCATGGAGGTATTTGGGGAAAGGAAGAAGAAGCAGTACATACCAAGGCCATAGGGTAGACTCATACTAGGTCTGCTCCAGGAAGAACAAAACAGTCTATATTATGGGAGAGTGAGCAAGACAAAGTGGGTGGTGTTTGAGGTGAGAGGTAAAGAAAGGTTTCTGTCCAACAAGTGACTGGTCTTCTTTTCAAAAATGTTATTCATATGTATTAACTGTATTACTATTCATATGCATTAACTATATATGCAAATACCTATCATATGCACTAACTATATTACATGTTTTTTATATGGCCCAAGACAATTCCTCACTCAACAGCAGGGACAAGGTTGGACCCACCAAATTGGACTTTGTATGTCATTACAGTAAAGACAGTAAAGGTAACATGTCTAGGTTTTGAATGAAATAAGGAGCTATTGCAAGGTTCTAAGCAAAAGTAACACTAACTGACTTATGTTTTAAAAAGATTTCTAGCTAGTGTCTTGAGAACAGACTCTAAAAGCCAAGAGTAGAAAACAGGGAGATTTCTTAGGTTTTTGTAGTAATATAATTTTCAGAGTAATATTCAGGTAACTCAGACTACAGCGAGAACAGTGCCACCAAATCGTTAGGTTCTGGGTATGTTTGGCAGATAAAACCAACAGGATTTCCTGATGGACTGGATATAAAACATGGGAGAGAGACAGAAGTCAAGGATGATTCCAAGGATTGTTACCTAACCCACTAGAAAGATGGAACTGCTACCAACTAGAACTGGATAACTTGTTGGTGGATCAGGTTTGATGGTGGTGGGGGAAGTAGGGATTAAATTTTGGATGTATGAAGCCTACAATACCTGTTGGATTCCAAGGAAAGATTTTGAATAGATAGATGCACATATAAAATCTAAAATATGGACAGATTTGTATGGAGATTTAATTTGGGTGATGTTGACATGCTGAATATATACTGATATATAAGAATGGATAAGATTTCTAAGGAAAAAAAAAAGAGAAAATAAACCCAAGAACTAAGTTACAGTTACACTAAAAGGAAGGAAAACACTTAGAGCTTGAATATTCTATTCAAGAGTTTAGTAGAAATCATTGTTTTGGCCCTGAAATGGCAAAATTGTGTTCACTGAATTTCAGAGATTCAAATTCAAAAGAGAGCTATGGGACTTTCCTGGAGAAACAGTACCATCCCAATTCGACAGGTGATCTGGAGACCTGCCATCTTGATGAACCTGAGAGGTGCACTAGCCAAGGCAGACAGAGCTATAGTATCATGAAGGAGGAAGGCAAAGCATCAGATTATAAGACAGCGCGAGAATATGAGGCTTCCTGTGATTTCAAAATGAAGCAATGTGGGCCGGGGATATAGCTCAGTGGCACAGTGCCTGCTTGGCAAGCACAAAGTCCTGAGTTTGATTTCTGGTACCCAAACAAAACAAAACAGGAAAATGAATCAGTGTTCAAGCTCAGCTTACTCTTCCCGCAGCTGTCCAAATGATTCGTCATAGACCAGACCCTTGAAAGGCTACACCAATCAATAATCAAAAAATAGAAAATCAAACCATAGTTCACACTCATTTAGATGGCTAGTTTTTAAGTGGAAAACTACAAGTATGTTTTAGGATGTGAAGATAGTGGAAACCTTTGCATTGCTGATGGAAATCTAAAGTGATGCAGCTGCTTTGGAAAACAGTGTGGCAGCTCAAAAATGCAAACTTAGTTATGCCACGATCCAGCAATTCTACTCCGAGATGAACACCAAAACAACCACAAAAAGGAAGCAAGGACCAAAATAACAATAGCTGCATGTAGTTTGTGTTGCTTCAACAAACATCTTGAATATACATTTACTGTTATTATAACAGATGGAGGGTTCAGTAACCTTCATATAGATTCCCTTTCTTTATATTTTCTCATTTCTACAGTGTGATCAATTCAGGTAACTTTTTCATATCTTTCTGCCTCCTGGAGATAACCTCCTTGTGCAACAGCCAGGCATGAACTGGATACCTGATTCATCTCACTGGCCTTGATTCCACATGGATCATACAGAATTTAGCGTGAAGCTCTAAAACCTGCTCAGTCACGGTGGGTCTCCACACGAGGTACCCCAACTTGCTCCAAACCCAAGTATATTTCCTAGCAGGAAAAATTACTTACCTAATACCCAGTGTAAGCCATCTCTGAAAAATGGAATTTTAAAAAGTTAGATTTTTTTCTTTTACAGATAGCTAACTTCAAATTTCCTACATTGTCAAAGTGTGCTCTTTTTCTGCTGTGCTCCTTACTATAAAAGACCCTCCATTTTCCTGAGTGATGGCAGTCATTCAGTGTGGGTTCAAGTCGGCTGGAGGCTGCCAGGGCATTTAGCCCTGCCTCAGGGGCAGAATAGTGCATTTTAGTTTCTGCCAAGCCCAAGAAGAGATTTTGAAAAACATACAGGTTCCATGTGCATGCAAACTAGAGTTTTGTTTTCCTTGATACTTTTTTCAGCTTTCTTACTTAAAAAATAAGTCTCCTTCTGGAGAAGCCACCTATCATAGCCTGCCCAGTTCTGTGCTCAAAATCTCATGTATAGTTTTCCCCCTCAATGAACTATTATCTCTGAGTATCATTAGTGCCTCTCCTCCTCAGGGCCTTGTTTCTTGAGACCTCAGGCAGCCATTGTAGTCCACATTTCTGCCCTGTGTGACAGCCACTTTGGTTCATTCTATGGGCCAGCCATGTGATTTGGCCATGTTTGTCTGCCATTTTCTAAGTTATCCTCATGGACACCAGGAAATCTCACCCTTTAGGATATCTATAAAATAAGTGCTAAAGCTTCCACTTTCCGGGAACATGTGGTACTCCTTCAGCTAGATCTTTTCTGCCAAAGACAAGGAAAATGGTGTGAAATCCTTTATGTTCAGGATTTTATGGCTCTTTATCTCTGTAAAGGCCCAAGAACTATGGTATGTAATGGAAGTCTCCAAGGAAGAGGAAATGGATAACACTGATGATCCTGTCATCAGATGTCCACTTATCTCTCACAGGAATATGGGTCTCTCCCACCTGTTTAGTGAAAAACATCACATTGGGAGTTCTCTTCAAATGCCTCCTTACAGTGCTTGGGACAGTTTATCAGAACTCTCCTCACACACTATACTCCTCAAATGGCCATTATCCCCATAGGACATAGTCAAAATAGAGCTTCCCATTCCTCCAACCCAGATCTTGTCCTGCCCCTAAGAGCAGTTTCAGGAGTAGAGGGAACTACTCAAAGCCAGTTTCCTTTTTCAGTGGCAGAGAGCAAAAATGCAAAGAACAGCCCAAATTTCAGAAGATCCTAGTGGGATTACAGATAGGCCCCCACACTTTGTGTACCAAGTTCTGGACATGACCTTTCCTGTGTTTAACAATCAGGATCTAGATGAGAATAAAAGAAGAAAAGCAGAGGAAAAAAAGGCCAAAATTATGGCTGCTTCAACCGGCAATACTTTAAGCACACCAATGTTGTCCTAGAGAAACCTAAAGCCAATCAGGTAAAATCCCTGGTTAAAATGCAAAGAAATGGGACACCAGGCCCTCAGCTGTACAAGCCACTGCCAGGTCCCTGCCCCATATAGGGGGCAGCTGATGTGCCTGACTCATGGTACTGAAGGACTGATTGTCCCCTCTTCCAGAGAGGAGCTAGGCCAGTCAGACCCCGGACACCTCTGCTCCAGTGAGAATGTCTGAAGGAGCCGGATGCAATCTGCACAGCCTCTGTCCATGGACATCTTCATCTCCTATAAGGAACTCCAGGGGACCCTAAACATCATGGTTAAACAAATTCAATTCTTTATAGATACAAAAAGGTGGTTTACTTTGCTTTGACTTCTTCCTCTGAAAATCTCTCCTTTGTATCTATAGCCATAATAGGGTTAAAGAGACTCTTCATTCTGACTTCTTCACTTCTGCTTTAATATGTCAGTTTGAAGGTCAAATGTTCAGTCATGAGCTTTTAATTGTCCTGCAGTGTTCCATGCCTTACTAGGAGATTTACTAGTAAAATTGGAGGCTGTCTAGCTTCCTAGGCAGGACACTGTCATTCCCTGTAAGGAACACCAAAGACACTTGTATAAAGTCTCTTTGGGAAATGCAAGGCTTACAGAAAGGCAAGAAGGACAGCTTTAGGGCCTCTTGCCACATGGGCTCCTGGGGATCCCATCACTCCTCAGCCTGGGCTGGAGACCAAGATCAGCTCTGGAGGACAGAGCTGATCATCAGAGCTGCTGTGGGTGGACAGCCTTTTCTGCCTCTGACCTGTGTGGTGACTGGGAGCTCCGGCTACAGCAGGCACACAGAGTTGCAAGCTGGATCAGAACCAGGACCCTAGGTGGAACCCCTATTTCTCTGGGCCCTGCTCCTCGTCTGTCTGCCCTCTCATAGTCATCACCACAGACAGGGCCCGTGTGCACTAGATGTGACTCAAGCAAGGACTGCACCCACTTCACCCCTTCCCCTCCCTACATAGGCACCCTGGCCCCAGTGCATGGTACAGGAAGTGGCTGGCAAGAGGCGGCTGTCATGGGAGGGAAAATAAACACTGCAAAGAAGGGCATCTGCAACCACACATATCATCTCCAAAGGAAGCCACTCCCTTAGGGGTTAAGGGGTCACCACCTTGGCAGCTGTGCTGTCATCTCAACCTTGTCTGGACACAGGGATGTGGCTGGGCATGGGGAAGAGCCCAGAGTGGGTGCTGGAGAAGAGGAGTGTGGCAGGCGCAGCTCAGGATGCCTGGCTTGACACCAGAACACCAATCTGATGCCCAGTACAGGGGCCCCGATGCCCAGTGAACCAGGCTCCAGATTCCTGGGCTCCAGCTTCCAAGCCTGTGCCGGCCTCTGCTACATTCTCTGGATTGACTGACAATGCAGTGTTTTAGGAGAGTTCTATAGTTCTAAGAATATTTTTTCTAAAAAAGGTTCCAAGAGTTTGTTATTTTACTCTAAAACCAATGTAATAAACCACTTTTGGTGGAAAAAGGAAAAAAAAATGGGGGCAGCCTTACAGTCACCCAAGTTCCTACTCTTATTGCCATTTCCCTGGAACCATTAAAATCAGTCTCTACCCCTCACCCCCAACAACCCAGGAGATAAGTGGGCCTTAGGCCAACGGGGAATCAGAAAGGGATTTTGGTGGCATTCAGAAAACAAACTGGTCCTTGCTTCCTCAAGGGGACACAGTGGAAAGCTGTAACAACCCTTCATGATTCTTTCTACCTAAGAAGGAAGTCTACATAGGAAATGGTCACTTGGATTTTCACAGGATTGGAAATAGAGGCAACCACCTGACTGGTCTGCAAAGCTTGCCCACTCTGCACCTATAATATCCCAGGCCAGCCCAGACCAACTCCTCTCTTAGAACCTGTACAGGGGAGAAGGACACTCCTAAGGAAGACAGGCAGATTACACCTCACCCACATGCCACACTGTGGGACACTGGAACAGACTCCGGTACTAACTGATGCCTTTACAGGTTGGTCTGCAAGTTGCTTCTCTGACAGACTCTGTTAGGATGAAAATCATTTACATGTGTGGGGTTGAGACTCTGCCCACTATAGTGCAGCTTCCTCGAGAATGGAGGTCTGCAGGAGGAAGCACAGCATACAGGTGAAAAGAGCTGGTTTATTCACAGGTAGAAAAAGATCAATTTTCAGGTGAAAGAGCATTTCCCAGGTTTACTGTTTCCTGGGAGAAGAGAAAAAATATTTAACTGACTCCAATAACTGACTCTTGGTGTCTTAAGTTACTTCCACTTAGATGAAGCACCTGAAATAGGTAAATTCAGAAAGATAGAAAGTAGAATAGAAGTTAAATGGACTGAGAGTAAAGGGAAATGAGTCTCCTACTCCCCTAATTTTTAAGCCACCCTGTCTTGGAACTACTACCCCATACTATTATATTCTCAACAGCATTTTTATGCTACTAAGTATTTCGCCTTCAAATTTGCTCTGGTATCAATTCAAATGTATCTAAAGAACACCAAGAGAATTGCACTCAAGGCCAGTTTAAAACATTGACATGTGTATCAAATTAGAAAGATGATGAAGTCTGCTTCACTTGCTAAATCTAGGATAATTTGAGCATCAATTGAAATAATTACTGTAATGGATTAAACACCTAGCCGCTTCAGCTATATTTGAATGTCTTCATGTTCCAATTCTCCCTCCCTTCCATCAGTTGTCTCCCCCTTTGTCTTCCTTCATTTGAATTTTATGCAAGGCTACAATATCCATCTGCTTTTCCTCTGCCTCTGGTTGGTACCTCTGCTCTATTTTCTCTAATTTTTTTTTTAAATATATGGTTTAGCTTTAAGCTTTGGGGTGAAAATGATCTCTAAACTGAATTAGATGCCATGCTACTGAAAGCAATCTGGTATTATATTGGGTTGAAACATAAAATTGTTATTTTTATAGGTAAAATCAATGGATATTAGAAACTTCAAATGACTCAACAGCATGGTCCATCTACAGTGATATGAATTTTACATTTTCTCTTAGGGCCAAAGTAATACAGACAGTACAACTGGATCTGTTGAAACGCTGCACTCTTCTCAACCTGGGCAATGCCCTAGGGCCAACACCCCAAACTCTTTTCCTAAGGCCTTCTCCCCAGAGTTAGAGACAAAATGCATTTGTGCCAGATTCTACTGCATGGCCTATAGTGACTTTTCATTGCTTGGAGCTCATAGATATTTCATGCATATGGACTTTATCTCATACACTCAACTGTAAAAGAGTGAATTATGGGAAAAGACATATGCAATACATACAGCTGACATGACTCAGACCCTGTCAATCATGTTATCAGTCTTGACCTGCAAGATCCAGTGTAAGGCATCCTATGCTTATGACAACATTTTAAATGTTTAAATTCAATGCATTTAGAGATCATGTCATTTGCCTTTCTGCTGGTATAAGCCCACTCATACTGACCATACCACTATCTAATTAAACTTCATTAAATTTGCTGTTTTTCTCCTTACTCTTGTGTGCCATGTTCAGTTCTTTGTTTGTTGCACATAACCTGTCTGGGCACTCATCATCCACCATAACAAAACTTGATAAATTGATTCTCTGCTTCATCCTCTGTGCCTTTCATTTCCTTAGAAACCTAATTGAGAAGAGGGTTGACCAATGGTTAGAATGCTCCTATTTGATTCCATTTAAACATCTCATGAATGCTCTCTGTGAAGAGTATCACAGTGAAGAGAGAGGTAGAGCAGGAGTTAAGAGACTGGATGCTATTCTAGGCTTTTTCATTAATTAGTTGAGAAAAGTTGAATTGATGGTGCCTTATCTCAGCTTCTCTTCTTTCATTTACAAAATGAAGAAATAGAACAAAGACCAGATGTCTTTGAGTCTGATGTTCTCTTTTCTAGTTCTATTATTTTGTAGTTCTTGTTTTTAGGACCTGGGTGAGGTGGAAAGAATAATCTGAAAATAAGTATCCTATTCTCACCTGTATCATTTTTTTATGAACAAGTATACTGGTCAGCCACTCACTACTTATTAGTAACTAGTACTTATTGCAACCACGGAAAAGCCTATCCTATTAACAGAAACTGATGCTTTAGTGAAAGCAAAATAAACTTCTGGGTTTTATATTGCCAATAATGTTTTATTAAGTCATGAATATCTTTTCTCTCTGATTCACTAAAAAATGTACACTTCAGTTATTTTCTGTAAGGTTTTTTTTGTTTTATAAATTATATAAAAGTTTTTAGGTGATTGTGAATACTAATCATTTGCAACAGATGTATACAGTTCAAATGAGAGTCTTTAGATAATCAGTAAGAAAATGTTTTAAATACTTCAGCTCTCTGCTACCAATTATAACAATGCTAAATTTAGTTGGGTTTTGGTCTGTGCTCATCTGCACAATGATGATAATCTCTAATTTGGACTTTCCAATATAAGCATTGTTATGAAATCGTCTGTAGCCTAAGATTGCTTAGAAAAGGCAAAAATAACTTTAATTCTTGCAAATCTGAACAACAATATGCAGCATAAAAAGAATAAAAAGCTCATTGCATAACACAGCGGAACAGTGCATATCCTCAAAACTTTCTTCCATGGAGTTATACAGCCCTGAAAGCAATTCTATTTTACTCAAATATGTATTTTTAAAAACCTGTAACAACCAGTAAAACTTACATGAGCTTTAACCTACTCCAGTATCTTAGAAAGTAGGTAAGATATTTTACAAATAACAATATTAGTCACATTTACACCATCAGGAGATTAGATTCATTGGCTATAAAAGGTAAACATCTCTAACCCAAAATCTAAAAGGCTTTGAAACTTAAGTTTGGAATTTCAGAGTATTTCATATTTTGAATTCAGACTGAGGCTGTTTGCCTGATAAAAGTCTATGCAAATATTCCATATTCCAAATAACTCCAAAATCTGAAACACTTCAGGTCTCAGGTATTTCACACAAGGGATATTCAAGTTGTATTTGGATTACTTGATCACCTGAACATTTAATTCAATTCTTGTTTTTAGAGCAAAACTCTAGTCAAAAGTGACATTCTTCCTTTCTGGAGCCCCCAAGGAGGCAGAGCACTCTGAGCACTTAGCCTTCCCACTGCCAAGAATGTTTTATGCCTATATGCCCATGCACATGAACGTGCTCTCACGTAGCCAAAGACTTTACTATCAGCTACAAAAATAGCACTTTCTTGCCATGTGTGGTGGGACACGCCTCTAATTCTAGCACTTAGGAGAGTGAGGCAGGAGGCATGCTTTCAATTTGAGGTCAGCCTGAGTTTAGAGCCAGTCTGAATTATAAAGTGAGACTCTGTCTCTAAAATGGAAAACAAGAGGGAGACCAAGATGGTGGAGCAGTGAGAAGCAGAGAAAGAGTTTCTGGGAGAGTCACCAACCAGATGCTGGAACATAGCAATTGAGGAAAAGGAGAAGGAGGGAAGCGGGTCCCCTGGACCCGGAAGAATCTGAAGTGTGAATTGAAGCCTAAAGAGAGGGTGAAGACAGAAACTTCAGTGAAGAAGGAAGTAGCTGGTGTTGCCTTCTTCCTGAGATGGGACTCACCATGCAAGAGGTGCAGTTCCGACCTGCAGACACACAGTGATGGCTGGTGACTGCAGAGGCCTCCGTGGAGAGACACGGCAGTGGAAGAAGAGAGCAGCAGATGCAAAGGACTGCACTGGCTGGTGATGAGTGCAGAGGGCTCATTCCTCTGCCAGAGAAAGCAACTGAACCGGAGCCATCTTAGTGTTGGGTAGTCTGAGAAAAGAACTCAGAACTGCTGCTGGCTCCAGCTGCCAGGTCTCAGCTGGGCTGAGACCCACAAAAGGTGCTTGGACAGCAGTGAACTAAATGAGTCTAGTCTCAGCCAGAAAGTGCAGGCTTGTTGAGATTATCCACTACCCCACCAAAATTTCCTGCTGGCTTGCTGGACTAGATTGGCATGGGTCAGGACTCTGTCTCCAAAGGCTGTCTACTCATGAAAGCAGAGACAAACTTGGAAGTGGACTATTTTTTTTCCTCTCTTTCTTGTTTGTTTTTTGTTGCTGTGATGGTGGGGTTTGTTTTTGGTTTTTCACTTTATGTTTTCGTATTTTCTTTCTCCTTCGTTGTTTGATCTTGTTTTATATAAGTGTAAAACACTTTGTGGTTGTGGTTCTGTTCTGTTTTTCCTTTTATCGCAGCCTTCTCTTTCCCTCCAGTCTTCTGTACCCATTTCCCAAAGTTAGTACGATCCCCTTTTGTTCTCCAAACTTACTTCTAATATCTTCTTTTTCTTTTACTTCTCTATTTTTTTCCTTAATCCATTTTAAATTTTAACCCCCAAGAGCAAAGTTGACATATTAAGGACTTATATACTGCATATAATTTTCTGGTTTGTTTTAGATTTTGTTACATAACAACAACAAAAGAAATCTAGTTTATACAGTTAAAAGAGGCAAACTAATGGCTAGCTCAGTTTGTCATTTTCTAGGCTGTGTTTGATGCTATTGGTATCACTATAGTCAAAAATGACATAATTGTTCAACACATCTGTTTGTCCTGGTATTCCATGACTGAGACTGACTAAGGGTAACAGAAAATACTGCAGCACAATGGCAAAGAACCAGAGACTGGGCCAAACAAGCAGCAATTTATCATCTCCAAAAAATTTAAGAGGTAAGATCTTCCAACACACACAAAATCCAAAATCCAGCTGCTCCTGGAAGATACTTCAGAGAAGTAGTCATTACCTAAGGGTCCTAAATACTAGCAATAAAACAACATGCTATAGGCAATTTACAAGCATTTCCCTAAGAAGTGAACTAAAAAAAAAAAGAAGAAAAGAAAAAGAACACTTAAATAAGATATAACCCCAGGCATCCAGTTCACCAAAGGCAAACCCAGGGGCAATGAGGTGGGACAATACAAAAGCCTCATGCCTGACCTTCAGAGGGGTAACAACAACGCAACTGAATAAAGCTTCTGAAAAAAATCATATCAGAAATAACCTCACAAATAACTGTAGATATGGTGTCCAAAGCAAAGACCATGCTTAGTGATACTAAAGTAGATACAGACAAAAAAAAAAAAAAGATAAGCTTAAGAAAATTACAAAACTCATGAATGTTCAGCATAGGAAAGAAATGGAATCCATAAAGCAAATTCAAGCAGAAATCCAAGAGAATAAAAATTCCATTGAAAGTATTCACAGTGTATTAAGCCAATGTGAAGGCAGGCTCTCAGATATAGAAGACAGGCTTGCAGTTAGCAAACATGAAAAGAGAGACTTCTCAAAAACAGCAAGAAACTATGAGAAATCAATCCAGCAGTTGCTAGAAGAAACAAAGAAGACTGATTTGAGTCAATGAAAAAGCAATAGACACCACAAATGATATGCTTTAAAAAATGCTGTTCACAGATGTCATGGTAGAAAACCTACCTGGTAGAGAAAAAGAATTTGACATACAATTACAAATATTATAGTCAAGATTCCAGAAATTCAACACAAGAATAGAATCTTAAAAGTTAGTAGGGAAAAGAAACAAATCACCTATAAAGGAAAGCCCATCAGAATCATAGCTGACTTCTCAGCACAAATTCTCAAGTCAAGGAGAGCACACAGTGAAGTACTGCAAGTTCTAAAGGAGAACACCCTTCAACACTGATTTGTGTTCTCCACAAAACCACCTTTCTAAACTGATAGAGAAATAAGATATTTCCAAGATAAAGGACATCTGAGGAAATTTATAACCACCAACTAGCACTCCAAAACATTATGAAGGACATTCTAGAAAGAGATAACAAAGACTACAATTCTATGAACCCCAGTGGAAGGAACTCATCAGGCAATGCAAAGACAAACAAACATATATATGCAGCAAATACCAGTGCACCCAACTATATAAAACAAGTAACAGGCATGAAAAATCAAATAAGCACTAACACAATTGTGTTGAGTAGCTCATATATCCTCACATGTGTTGAGGTATCTCGATATCCTAGTGTCACAAAAAGACAGATCAGTTAGACAAAAAGTGAACAATGAAATAATAGAACTGAACCAAGCTTTTGAACTTCGTAGATGTCTACAGAGTGTTCCACCCCATGATGCCAGAATAGTCTTTTCAGCTGCCATAAGACATCCTCCATAAAAGACCACATACTAGCTCATAGAACATGCTTAAGTAAATGCAAAGGAACTGAAATTATCCCATGTACATTATGAGACCATAGTGCAATGAAATTGGAAATCTATGGTTAAAAAACACACACACACACAAGAACTCATAAACACATGGAAATTAAATAACACTCTCCTGAACAACCAATGGGACACAATGACATTAAAGAAGAAATTAGAAAGTTTATGCAGCTGAATGATAATGACAATACAACATACCAGAAATTATGGGACACAATTAAGCAGTCCAAAGAGGGAAGTTTATAGCTGTAAATACCCATATCAGGAAAACAGAGCAAGTATATATATACAACTTAATGTGAACCTTAAACTTCTACAAGAAGAAGAGCAGGTTAAGCCAAAAGCTATATGAAGGAGGGAATTATAAAGATTAGAGCAGAAATTACTGTATTGCAAATTAAAAACAGATACAAAAAAAATCAATGAATCAAAGGGTTGGTTCTTTGAAAGATGAAATAAAATTGACAAATACTTATCCAACTTTATCAAAAAAGGGAAGAAGAGACTCAAATCCATGCAATTAGGAATGAAAAGTGTGAAATCACAAAGGATCCTACAGAAATCCAGATCATCTATACCAACTATGAAAGCTTGTACTCTAATAAGACAAAAAAGGCAGAAGAAACGGACAGATTCCTAGATACATATGAATTACCAAAACTGAATCAAGAAGATGTAGAAATACTAAATAAACCAGTATCAATCAGTGAAATCAAAGATGTAATTAAAAACCGACCAATGAAGAAAAGACCAGGCCCCAATGGATTCACTGCTGAATTCTACAAGAAATTTAGAAGGAGACCTAACACCACTACTTGTCAAACTCTTTAATGAAACTTAATGTTAAGAAATACTCCCAAATTCATTCCTGGAAGCAAGCATTGCCCTGATGTCAAAACTGGAGAAGGACCCAACTAACAAAGAGAGTTACAGACCAATTTCCCTAATGAACACAGATGCAAAAATCCTCAATAAGATACTGGCAAACAGAATGCAGCAAATCATCCAGAAGATTATACACCTTGACCAAGTGAGGTTTATCCCAGGAAAGCAGGCATAGGTCACAATATGTAAATTAATAAATGTAATATACTATATTGACACAGCCAAAGATAAAAATCATATGATCATCTCAATAAACACAGAAAAAGCTTTAAACACAAACCAGCATCCATTCATGACTAAAAAAAAAAAACCTACAGAAAATTGGAAAAGACTTTCCTTATCTCAATCTGATAAAAGCCACCTATACAAAACAACAGCCAACATACACAAAATGGGCAAAAACTGAAAACTTCCTCTTTAAAATCAGGAACAAGACAAGAATGTCCACTGCTTCCATTCTTATTCAGTAACATCCTGGAAACTAGCCAGAGCAATGAGAGAAGAGAAAGAAATAAAGATATGAAAAAAAGAAGGTAATTATCATTATTTGCAGATGACATGATACTCTACATAGAGGACCCCAAAATCTTCACTAAAAAACTGGTAGGTTTAATAAGTAAATTCAGTAGTGTAGCTGGATACAAAGTCAACATTCAAAAAACAATAGCCTTCTTGTACACAAACAACAAACTCACCGAGAAAAATTAAGAAAACAACACCTTTCAAAATAGCACCCCCCCAAAAAAAAAACCCAATGAAATACCTAGGAATCAATCAAATGAATGACATAAAAGACCTCTTCATTGAAAGTTACAGTAGTCTGAAAAAGAAGATTGAAGAGGGTATTAGAAAATGGAAAGATAGCCCTTGTTCTTGGGTAAGAAGAATCAATGTAGTGAAAATGGCCACACTTCCAAAACTGTTATACAGATTTAATGAAGTTTCAATCAAAATTTCAATATTATATCTCACAGAATTAGAGAAAACATTCCTAAAATTCATCTGGAAGCAGAAGAGAGCTAGAATAGCAAAGGCAATTCTGGGCAAAAAGGCAAGATGGGGCATCACAATGGAGGCATGACTTGAAGTTATACTATAAGGATATTGTGATAAAACAACATGGTACTGGCAAAAACAGACCCAGAGATCAATGGAACAGGTAAGAAAATGCAGAAACAACTCCAGACATACTTAGCCACCTTATCTTTGACAAAGTGCCAAGCACATTCACTGGAAGAAAGTTAGCCTCTTTAATAAATGGTACTGAACATTTCTCAGATGAAGATATACAAATGGCAAATAAATACATGAAAACATGTTCACTATCACTGGTCATTCGAGAAATACAAATTAAAACAGCCTTGAGATTTCATCTCACTCTGGAAAGAATGGCTGCCATCAAGAAATCAACTGATAACAAATGTTGGCGAGGCTGTGGGGCAAAAGGAACATTGCTCCACTATTGGTGGGAGTGCAGACTGGTGCAGCCACTATGGAAATCAGTATGGAGAATTCTCAGAAGACTAGGATTGGAAGTTCCATTCAATCCAGCTATTCCCCTCTTGGGTATTTTCCCAGAAAAACTGAAAAGGTCATATCACAGTGATATATGTGAACCCATGTTCATAGCAGCATAATTTGTATTAACTAAATCTTGGAAACAACCAAGATGCCCATCAACTGCAGAGTGGATGAAAAAGATGTGGTGTTTTTATACAATGGAATATTACTCAGCTATAGAAAAGGATGATTTTGAGGCCTTCATAGATAAATGGAGACAACTTGAGACTATCCTCATAAGTGAAATAAATAAAAATCATATTTATAAATATCACACTGTGTCTCTAGTGTAAAAAGTAATGAGTTATAGGAGTAATAAAACCCAAAATGTGTAACTGCTATTGTAAAAAAGAAAAGTGCTCTAAAGGATATAACTGCATGTATGTTTAAGTGTGTAAGATAGATGATCATATTACTAAGTTTTTGTTGGATCATTGAACAGAACTCTTTGCAGTCTCACTGCTTGAATGTCCACTTTGTATGCTTTAATTTTGTAACTTGACCAACTATTTCTAAGATGACACTATGTAATGTATCAACTAGTGATTTTTTATTTTTTTGAAATTCTGTATTACCTCCACCCTTTTTTCTGTTTTGCTTTTTTTTTTCTCTTTAAATAAAATTTAAAAAAATAAATGGTACTTGAAAAACTGGCTCTGCACATGCTGGAGATTAAGATTGGACCCATAACTTTCACCATGCACTACTAAAATCAGAGCAGATTAAAGATTTAAATATTAAAACAGAAACACTAAATTTTCTGGAATATATATATTTAATATCGTCCTAGGTCCAGCATATATTTTATCTTTCATATTCAAAAAGTCTCTAGTAATCACTTTGAATATTTAGCAGCTGATAATCCTTTAAAATTTGTAAATTTACTTTTTAAAGTACTTTTACTTAATAGCCTTTACAATTACATAGATTATAGGCCCAGGCTTGTTAGTATGACCACTCAACTTGATTAAGTATGCGTGTTATAGGTAATAAGAACCAACTTCTGTGTACACTGTAAAATAGCATTAAAAGATGTTTTGTTGCCAACATTAAAAAATAGAAAGCAGGTCAATGACCCTAGACTTCCACAAACAACCGAATTCCATGGAAGCTGCTTCAGCTCTTCACTTTATAAGATGGGTCATATTTATTTCAGAGCTGAATAAAAGTCAGCACAACTGAGGAACAGAAAGTGAGGAGAAAAAGAAATCAGATGAGGCTACGGCAGTAGGAGAGCACCACACTACATCTACCACCTGAGAACACATGACAAGTTTCATTATAAGAATACTGGAGAGCCACCAAGAGGTGCCAGATTAGATCTGATATTTTTAAAAGCTCTCTTTGGTGACTGAGTAGAAAGCAGAAATTTAAAAAGTAGAAAAATATAGAAAAAGTAGAAAATTAAGGGGGAAATGGCAATAATTGATACTCAGTTTATTGAGATCAGTTTTCAGCAGAGTGCAATCTTTCCAGATGTTTTATTGCCTTTAGGTGATTGTGTGGTTTGGTTAAATATTTGCCTCATAGTTGTACAGGCAACATTAAATACTACAACGCATAATATATCCTCAGTTTTTACACTCTTATTTGTCTTCTACTATTAATTTCTATGTGTAACTCCATGCCAGAAATTATAAACAAGTAAATAATATGAGGGAGCTTATGCAAAAATAAAAATTGATTATTTTAATCTTTTGGGATGTTATGACAAATACCTGAGAGTGGACACTTTATAAGAATAGAAATTTATTTTTCACAGTTTTGGAGTCCAAAAAAGCCAAGATCAAGAGTCTAGCATCTGGGAGTCAGGTGTGGACCTTCCTACTACATGTTCATATGACACAAAGTAGAGGGTAAAGGGGACCAGACTCTCCAGCCTCTTTTACAGTTGCTTTACTTCATTGATGAAGAAGCCCTGAGTACCTAAACAGTTTCCAAAAGGCACTATTATGTTAAGAATTATGCTGATGATCAAGTTCATGGCATATGCGTTTTGGGGGCAGATTCAGACTATTGCACAGATTATATCTAAATATACTTCCATTTGAAATAGAAAACACAATTTAAGGCCTGAACATTGAAAATGCTTGGTCTATACAACTGCATAAGGGTGGAAAATTAGACAACAAGATAGGACAGAGAGCAGGGACCAAATCACATTTGGCTTGAGAAGTCATTGTAAGGATTTTAGCTTCCATTACAAACAAAATGGGAAAATTTTTAAGAATTTTGCAAAGAGGAGTGACATGGTCAGTCTAACTTTGGTGTTAAAAGTGGCTAACATTTTAAAAGTAGGTGGATTGTAAAGGACAAACATGGAGAGACAGAGGCCCGTAAAAGAATACAGTAATAATCTAAAAGAGACTGATGCTGGTTCATCCAAGGTGGTAGCAGTAATCAAGGTGGGAACTGACTGGATTGTAGCTCTATTCTGAAGGGTTTTCTGATGGATGTTGGAGAAGGAAAGGTGTCAAGAATGACTTCCAGACTTTTGGCCTGAGTAAATGGAAGGATAGAGCAGCTATCAATGGTGGTTCAGAGACTAAATTAGACGTGAAATCAATTTCTTGGCTGGGAACATGATAGGGAACTCTGCGGGGCCTCCCGATGGAAGTGTCAGGAAACAACTGGATATGAGATGGAGTTGGGGGAAAGGTCTGAGCTGGAAATGTAAATGCAGCAGTTATTAGCATATAAATAGCCAGTTTTTAAAACTTTAGATTAGATGTGAGAGTGTACCCTAAGCAAAACTGTGAGGATAGTCTGAGGCGCTCTAGTATTAAGGTGGAGGAGAATATGAACAACCAAAGAAAACTGAAGTGGAACAGCAAAAGAGGTAAGAGGAAGAAAAGTACAATATCCTGGCAACCTTACCTTCTCCTCTAATTTCTACTTATCTTTTAGATCCCTGGATCTTTCTATCTTCTCTCTTAGAGTTGGTGAAGTGTCTTTTCTAGGCGTCCCACAAAATTATGCTCTCACTACTCTCTTAACATCTAGACTCATCTTCCTGTAAATTATAAACATCTTAAGAGAAGGAATTAAATTTTTCTTACTCATAGAACAAAAATTTCAAAATTATCATAGTGTTTAGCACATAATAACTGCACAAGTTGGGGGAACTGAATTAGCAAAATCTGTACTTATCTTTGACTATAGATGGTGATATTAGTGTGATAGTGAGTCTACTATTGTTACCTAAGGCAACAGTACAACACAAACATTTATTTCATTAATTTGTTTTCCATTACATGTATTTTTCTTCATATTTGTTTTTCAACAGGGGTTTTTCTAGCTTTGACAGTTGGTATGTCTCACAATTTTGATTTAGGTAAAGGGAGTAGAAGGAGAAATACCAAATATGCTTTTCATATGTTACCTTAAGTATTTTCTTTACAAACTTGGGAAGAAAAGTATAACTTGTTCCATTTTATAAGCAGAAATGAAGCTTTTGAAATGATAAACAACTTGTCTAAGGTCATTCAGATCATAATAGGACTTAAATATCTGTGAAGCTCTTGTGTGTGGCGTATCAGTGAGAGCTTTGTAAGATATATGGTGTGCAAGTGTGAGACATCAGTATGTTTACATATGCATAGAATACACCTAAAGCAAACTAAAATAAAAATGTAATCATTTTAAAAATATATGTTACTTACAGGAAAGTACAGTAGAAGAGATCCAAAAAGGATTGTTTCCAGCAGGATAAGGCCTGATGCCCTGATGCTCTAAAAAACAAAATGAAAACATCATTGTTAACTTACATTTCCAAGCAAAGAAGAATTGATGCTCTAGTGAAAAATGTCTCAACCATTAGAAAAGTGTTCTTCAGGAGAAATTAAGTGACTAAATAGCAATTGGGTAGGTGAGCAAACAACTGAAACATGCCCAGACTAGCTTTAATAGTGATGAGACTTTACCTTATTGCCAGGAACTTCATGGGATCTTGGTCTCTAAAATTCTGAATCAGTAATAGTTTGGGCACCTGAGAACACTACCTTGAAGATTCTTTAAATCTGAGAAATTCACAGATGTAGAATATCTTGTCTGTATTTTTGGGACATCAACTACAAGTACATATTGAATGTCAACCCTAAACTATTTCACAAATACTCTTAGGAGAGATTTTGTGGATAAAACAAGCACATAAATAAGGCCTTGGAGTTTCAATGATACATCTCCTACCATGCTAAAATACAGAAGTAATTTCCCACACTCATTAGCAGAGCTTTACTATGTATAAGTTAAATTAAATAACACAGTATCTCATCTTGTGGACATGCTTCAGTTTTATTCAGTCAAAATTCAAAAGATTAAATTAATTTTCAAAAGCTTTCCTGAATATTTAGTGTGCTAAGTGTAAATATATTTAAAAAGCTTAAGATATTTTATGAGACTCAAAATACCATTTTCCTATGACAAAATGTGGAGTTGAGGCAAGAAATAAAAGACAAAAAAAAATCAATCTTATCTTTTGTTTCAATGAGTTGAAGTATTAATATATAAAGTAAATTTATTAAGAATATAAACATGAAGCAGGTCATTCCAGAGTCTCTGTTTTTATTAAATATAACATAAAATGCATGTACAAATTGCACCTAGTAAAATATATTGTTTAACATGAAATTATTTGTAGTAATAATAGTTTTGCAATAACAAAAGGATGCTACAAAGCTAAACCACATGAATACATTATATTAAAAATAAACATTACTGGATAGTCAGAGGCAGCTCTAATTTCTCCCTTAAAACCCTGCTAGAATATTAAACACATAGAAACACATTATGTAACAATGCAAAAGAACCCAGGGCTTCTTATTATAGTAAGAATTTGGGAATGAAAAACAAGTTCAGTTAGTGAACAGACTTGATTGAGTGGTTGGTTAATATTGGCCATTATTTAAGCCAACAGATATTTCAGTGAAAAGAAAATTTTTATCAGCATGTGTTTAAATGCTTTTTGGCTGGTAGAATTTCAAAAATGCCAAAATGTATTTGCAAAGCATATCTAATTATGAACACTGTATAGTTTATCTTTTAAATTTTCCATAAAAAGATACTAAAACTGAGAATCTAATACATTATACAAAATTTCATATAAAATAATCTATACCATATTTACTGAGAAAAGGGACATGAAAAGGAAACAAAGTACCTCAGAAAAGACAGACTTTGAAATTAGCTCCATCTCAGTGTGAATTATGAAACATTTTGTGTTAAACAACACTGCGCATTGATAGTTTCACCCATAAAATGAGCATCTTCATAGCTGTCGTATTACAGGTATACTAAACATGAAGCATATAAAACAGTGAATATTGTACCTAGTGCTCAGTAAGTAAGCAGTTTTTAAAACAGAACCAAGATCATGAATTTGAAAGCTACAAGGGTATATACAGCTAGAAGTGAGAATAAGTTTTATTCTTGAGATCCAAAAGAAGACAGAGGCCTGAGGACAGCACACCCAGGAGACCTTTCCTTGGACAGTACACAGGCTATGGTTCTTTAGTCCTGCAATACCTTTCGATTGTTTCAGGGCAGTAGGTTCCATGGCTATGCGACAGCTCTCACTACCACATAACGGCAGCAATGGTAAAGTGTGCTTTTATACATTTATTAAAAATTGTCTACTTTTACCTGGAAATGCTTTGAACTCTTCTTAACATTTGTTTAGCCTTACTCCTGGCTGAACAGAAGAGCTCATGCTTTCATTTCTTAAATTGGAGCTCTAGGATATAACTGCGCATAGAAAGCTAAATCAGTGGAAGTAAAAAGGAGGTAAGAATGTCGACTGCTGAGTTTTTACAAATAATTAGAATCACTGATTACTGGTTCCCTGATTCTAGAGGGACTACTTCATTTATAATTTTTAAACATTATAAACCTCTGGGGATATAAAGATACATCTTGTTAAAACAATGCAATTGTTTTTGATTATTTCCAATTCCTTCATGCTTGCAACATTTAACATTTTCTATTATTAAAGAAACTTCTGAGCATGAAGACACTTTTAGGCAGATGGACCGCAGAACCTATGATAAAAGTCTGACACTGAAACAGGATTATGTTCTGAAAGGGATGAACTAGGACAGGTGCAGAGGATGAACCCAGGCTCTATGCATCTTTATCATTTTTAAAGATTAGCAGTTACCTGGGGATCAGACTCATGAGGTATACTTTTCTTTTATTCTGTTTTTATAGAGAAAACAACGAACAAAGAAACTTCCTATGAAATCTGACAAATACATGGCAGAACTATACAACAAAGATTGAAAACACAATGTAAAACATTAAGTTAAAAATATTCTTAACTTTGAGAAGTATAGGGACACACCAGTTTTTTTTTTTTGACAACTTAACAATTATTTAAAGGAATGAGAACAGGCTACACATAGATTGAAAGTCTGTATGCAGTTCATTTATCATAAGACCTGCAATGAAACACTGAAAATTCCATCAGGGTTAAAGAAATTTGTCAAAAAGCAATTACACAAAATGCGGTTAAATCAATTTTAGTTTTTCAAGAGAATTCTTGAAGAAAGGCATAGATAGCCAGGAGATATGGTCAGGACAAACTCCTAAAGGGAAATATATGCAATTCATACCATTACAAATGTACACTGACCCACATGGACTTTATATACGGATGGTTTTGAACTAGTTGTATATTAATTGTATGACTTTGGGCAACTTGCTTATCTTTCTCAGATTTAATATCTTCACTTATGAAATAGGCATACTAAGCCCAGCTTGCAGTACTCATGTAAAGGTCAGCAGTGTCATTGTAGTGTACAGAGCAGGCACTCTGTCAGTGCTAATTCCTCATGAATTTTTCACATGCTACTAGGAAATGAAGTCAACAGAGCACCTAAGCTTGCTCAGCTGCTAAATGTCAGGCTCTCAGGAGATTCCTTTTTCCACAACTGCCGGTTCTCAGGTCAGTGCTATTTCTCCTGGACATTTGACCCTCAGCAATTTTTGTTACCCAAAATAAAAAGAACAGGACAACAATAAAAAATAACATAATATAAATAAAAAATAAGTAACACACTATAAAAAGCATGTAACACTACCAAGATATTTAAATATAAACTCTAAGTAAAGGTTTGGTTCAGAAGTTATAAAAATTTACTAGTTAATTTAAAATTCTGGTAGTTTTAAGCAGTATATTAAAAAAATTGTCACACTGCCTTGAGTAGATATTCTTTTCATATCTACGATTTCATAAGGAAACCTATTTTCTTGTGACATTAAAAATTCTGGTTCAGTTTCCAGACCTTTCAGAAAGTTAATTTTATCCAAAAACAAAGTCCAGAGTGCAATATACATTTTAATGTTATTTTAAACAATGTAATACAATAAATGAAGAGAAATAACTCAATGATTTTACATATATATGAAATTAAAAATAACTCATTATTGATTATGATTTGCCATCTATTGCTGGGCAGAAAGCTCATAAAAGTTTGTTGCTAGAGAAGAAATGTGAAAAGTTTTCCTATTTGTTTTGCTTTGTTTCAGATAACGTAAACACTGAAAGATGTTCTCTCCAGCTTTATCTTATTTTATAACCCAAAATTTATGATTCATTGACACTAATAAGAAGCAGATACATCAGATTCATAAGAGGGGATGTCCAGGGTAAACTTCACTTAGCTACATGCTCTCATGTTCCTGTCTAAGACAACTTCTCACCAAAGCAACCCTCATCCACATGTTCTTCCTCTCAGTCCCAAATCCTTGCAAAGATGCTACAGGAATGTCCCCTAGTGTAACAGCTAATTGTGATGCCAGCTTGAATGGATTAAGAGAGGCTTGCAAGATTAGTGGAGTGCCCTTCTGATGGTTCTGTGAATGACTGAACTGTAGGCTACAAACCAAGGAGGGAAGACCCACTCTGGGCTGCACTAACTAATACAGCCTAAAAAAGGAAAGAAAGAGGAAATTCTCTCTTTTGCTTCTTCAGAGGAGCCTTTGGACTTTTTGGCTGGGCTCCTTCATCCTCCCAGTGCAGACCCATTAGCTTTCCAAGGCAGACCTTTCAGCTTTCCCCCTGGGCTCTGCAGGAAGCTCCAAGCCTTTGACTTTTGCCTGCCCCTGCAGCACGTTTTGCACTTTTCCATCCTGATTCCTCAGGCAGCCGTATATATACTCCATATATTTATCCCATATATATGCCGCTTTATTTAAGGATTATCCTTATATATGTTTCTGTCTCTCTAGTGAACTCAACTGATATTCCAATGTCCATTTTAGCCTCATTTTTTCCCACGGTTTCACTCAAAAAATATGCAAACTTAGCTGCTATGTTTTTGTAATTTTTGTAATCTGTCTGCAGTCCTCAGTTCTTTTCCCTTCCATAGTGCCAAACAGAGTAAGTCATATTTCATACAGATAAATGCTCCATCAAAAAAAAATACACAAGTGAATGGTGAAGACTAAAATCCCACAAAAAGAAAGCCTGCCTTGGGAAGAATTACTGTACATCCTTATATAAAGTGACATGAAATTATTGTAACACATTATGTCATTTGCTTAGGTTTCTATTATTCATTAAAAGCAACTGCTATTAGTTAATTTTTTTCAAATATAAAGTAGATCATGAGAAGAATTACACATTTTTCTTCATGATAAAATCCTAGTGGAATGAACATAGTTGAAATATAAAATATTAAATATTTTAATATTTGATATTAATGAGATAAAACTCTTGTCATTGTTTCACAATATTACCATTTGCTATGCTAAGATAAACACAAATATTTAGTTTGGTATAACTTTTAAAATCATATCTGATATTAGATTAAATTCAAGCAATTTCACAAGCCATTCTCACCTGATTCCTAATTAATAATGTATCTACATACTTTTTCTTTATCATTTGAACAATTCAAAACAAACTGCAATACACGTTTATAGTACCTAATGATTACATTCATCATGGAGAGTTGGTACATGTACACATCTTAATTATTATGTCCCCTCCTCTACCTGCACCTTTTGGTTCTCTTTCTATTTGCAAAAGAGCTACATCCCTGTTTGCTGTTATCTATCTTTTATTATGCTATTTAGTTTATTTATACCATGGGTTTCTCATATAAGAGAAATCATGTGGTATTTAAGCTTGTGCATCTGATTTATTTCCCTTAGCATTACAGTCTCAAGGCATGTCCATTTTCTCACAAATTACTCAAATTTATCCTTTTGAAATAGCCATTCAACTCTTCTAATCCTCTTTTAGATAACTTCTCAAAAGAGTTAAAGATATTATGTTACAGTGATCCATGCATATCCATGTTTATAATAGCACAACATAATAGCTAAATCTTGGAAGCAGCATGTATGCCCTTTGATAGATGACTGGACAAAGAAAATGTGGTATATACATACAGTGGAAAATTAATTATATCTAAAGAAGGATAAGTTTGAGAGCTATTTATACATTTGAGCAATGCTTAATGTTTGTTGTTTTGAAATTTGGTATGTTGAAACCGGTGAGTTAAGTAATAAGTGTTAAGTATTTCTAAGTATTTTGCATGCTAATTCTCACCCCTAGGCAATAATGCTCATCAACTGTTTGCTGGACAAACATAAACATCTTCTCATCCTTCTTAAACAGGAAATAAGATATGAAGATGAGAATGAAATTTCTGAGAACTGTGATGTTTATTTTAACATATTGGGTATTCTCCATAGGATGTTTGGAAGTTTATGGAGTAACTAGAAAAAGTGTAAAACAGTGAAATGTTTCACATATTGTCTGACATTTGAAGACAGCCTAAACATGGTAGAGTTGTTTATGATCCTTACTTTATGCTTTCTATGACCTTTATTTCATACATGCAAATACACAATTTTTTTATTCTGAGAAGACATTTTAAAAATGGGCACAGATATGTGATGTTTGTTTCATTAAGAAAATCAACAAATACTTTAGTGAAGTGTAACAAATGTGTCCTATTTGCAAAAAGAGTAAGCAGTTCTAAAATTTAAGATAGTATCTGACAGGCAAGAAACAAATTGGATTATTAAGGGTATGGGAGACAAGTGTTATACAGATTCAAAGATAAGGAAGATAAAATTTCAAAATTTAATGTTTACAGTAGCTAAAATATTTATAGGTTTTATGGAACAAGGTGGATTCTAACTTGCCTCAAACAGGAACATTAAGAACCATCAAAGGATCATTACAGAATCCAGTCCACTTTCAGTGCATCAGTGCTTAACGTTGTTTGTCAAAAGACAAAGTTAAAAGGGGAAGTCAAATATTAATTATCTAACATCTTGTGTAAATTTTTGTTGTCAAAGCCATTTGTTTTACTAAATTCTTCTGTTTCAGTTCATCTTTATGCTTACCGGCAAATTATAACATGTTTGTAATTAAATGATTACCTTGGATATGTTAAAAGTTTTATATTTTATATCATAAATATGGTTCAGGAAATATTTTCAAATAATTAATTCATAAGTTTTCGTTAAGTAATAAGTGCTAACCTTTCCATTCAGAATTCAAAAAGGTCACATTAGCTGATGGATGTTTTAATTAATTAGTTTTCTTCTCCATGATGGGTCTTTGCTTCTAAACTGTATTAATTTATGTATTAGGATTGGACTAGCAATTCAAAAAACACAAGATAAATATTTAAGTGTATACACAAACTTGACAGTCAAGGAATTTGACAATAGAAAACTGTTAAGACAATATTAAAATAACAAAAGTTTATGATATAACATACATCTTTTAAAAGCTATTATGCTTAAACTCAACAAAAGTTGAACTCTTACTAAATCTGTTTACTTGAAGTAGTAAACCATTTCAAACTTGCTAAGCTAATTAGTCCAAATATAAATCTTCAGCTCTAACCTCTATCTGAATATCTAGATTCTTATATTTCACTTGGTTATAGAGGTTTCCACATGAATGACCTATGGGCACCTCAAATTCATTGTAGAAAAATCTGATTTTTTCCAAATCCTTTACTATTCAGGTTCACCAACCTACTTAAGGAAAATCAATTATTCATTTATTTTGTAGTCAAAAAACATATCTCAAACATACATTTATAGGTAGGAATAAAAGAAACGAAATATTCATAGTTTTGGCATATTTTAGAGTTCCCAAATTTTTGCCGATCAACTATCTCACTAAATTAATGCACAATTCACTAAATAAATTATTCAATTGAAAAGCCATATTCATGTTGATATACAGTCAAGGGGAGAGAACATTTTTCATTTTTAATATATAGGATCTTCCATACTCATAAGTGAAATAAATCAGACTCACATGTGTAAACATTATTTTGTCACTCTAGTGTAAAAAACTACAAGAGTAAATAGGAACCAAAAGGCATAATAGAAAATTGTGAAAGTGAAAGGTTAAGAAATTTCTCAAAAGCAAAGAACTGGGATGGGGGAAGGGAGGAAAAAAGAAAGGAATAGTATAAATATAATATATATACACAGATATGTATATATTTGATAATTATACTAATATTAGTTCATCAAAAAGAGTACTTTGTGCTTTCATTGTCTGATCAATTTTTCATGCCTATATCTTGTAATCTGAGCAACTGCTTTGAAGTTAACAATACGCAATATATTAACCATTGTTAATCTCCTATTATTTTGTTTTGAAATTCTGTGTTTTTATTTTTTTTCTTTTTAAAACAAAAAAATCAAAACTCAAAAAACTATATATAGGGATATATATATATATATATATATATATATATATATAGTCTTCTGTGGTTTACTAAGTTAAATATCCAAAGTCTTAGAAGAAGAGGAGAAGGAAAAGGAAAAAATATAAGAGAAGCTAGATGGAGGAGGGAAAAGAAACTATCTGTTTATATCTAGTTTAATACTTTGAAAGAGTAAAAATGGGTAAGTCAGGGTGGGCGAAAACATAACTAGGCATGAGAACTAGGCAGTATGAAGTCCTCTTGTCTTTCTCACATATGTGCTCCTGTGTATTTATTACAATGTCCTATTCTCCTCATCTCTTCTACCACAGCTAATCAATGCTTTCATGTCACCTTTTCCTCATTTCATCAAGACCTGCCCTCTTCAAATGAAATATACATGTCAAAAAGTCCCTTATACCCTCTAGCCCCACTTTCAGTATATGCCATGCTTTAATCTTACCTACCTGTAATGAAGTACAAGGGTATAATAATAACCCTTTAACTAAAGGGTATTCCTTAATACCCTTTCCCAGGCTGAATTTGGCAGACAAAATAATCAACACTTAAAATCTAAAAGCAAAGGTATTTGATTCTTAAAGTGAGATAGTGGATCTTCCCTGTGGGAGACAACTACAGTGATTCCTTTGGAATTCAAAACAATTACTGTGACTTTGATTATTTGGAGACTCATTTCCTTATACTGATAGGTAAAAAGCTGGCTAGGATATTTCCTTCTCTCTTCAGTTGGCTCTAAGCATTGCAAATAAGGCTAGCTGAGGTGCTAACATGCAATTTCTATAGCCAACAGACAGTGTACAATACGTATGTACAGGACTGAGCACACGAGATGAAGATGTTAGAGCAAATAGCTCTGGGAATGTCAACTGGAAATGTCAACTAGGTAAGAGCCTCAAGATAGAGGCTATGACTCCCCAGGGCACAAGAGTTTGCATTTCAGAACCAAAGTGATAGCCCCCTAAAACAATTTCATTGTTACCTAAACTGGATTATGTAAATTGATCCTTCCACATATCTTTATCTCTGCTTATCTATAGAGATGCCAGTCTTGCATCTGGCCAGCCATCCTCACTGTCGCTCATCCCTGAGCCACCCCCCTTTATTCACAAGATAATAAACTCTTGGAGAGGCCTAGGATCAAGGTCTTTGTCCACATGTCCTCATAAGGATTGGACTGAGGACCCCTTGGCTGCCCTTTACTTGGGATATGTCTTGGTGTTTTTACTCTCGCCCTGGGTTGCATTGGTGGTGGTAGATTGAAATTAACTTGCTGGGATTCCAATGACGTTTCAATGGGATTACAAATAAAATTTTTTGGATTGTGAGGAAAACTAAAACGAGTACTATAATACTTGGGTGACTGAACTCGATATTGGGGTTTCCAATACTTTCCCATCTATGATTGTTTCCTCTCAGACTATTCTCATATGGAAGCTAATCAAGGCACAGAATTCAATCAGACAGTGGGACACCATCTTTCATATCTTGTATTGAAGAAAATTTTCACCTTTCAAAAACATCTCATCTGTTTTGCATAAATTTCATCGCAAATAAATTGAACTCCATAAAACTGCAAGATACAAGATCAAGATGCAAAAGTCAGTTATTTATACACCAACAACAAACTATCCAAAGGCAAAATTAAGAAAACCATTCTAATTTCAATAACATTAAAAACAATAAAATATTTAGGAATAAATTTAACTTAAGTGGTGAAAAATCTATATGTTGAAAACCATAAGTTATTGATGAAAGAAACTGAAGATACAAATCAATAAGCAAATAATAAATAAATTTATAAATAAATAAATAGGAAGATGTCCCATGTTAATGGAATTGGTACTCTTAAAATATCTATACCACTCAAAGCTCTCTACAGAATGTGAAATTCATTTTTCACAGAAATAGAACAAACAATCCTAAAATTCATATGAAATCACAAAAGTGTAACTCAAGCAATTGTGAGAAAAAAGAAAAAGCCAGAGGCATCATAGCACTTGACTTCAAAATATATTACACAAAGCTGTAACAATCAAAACACCATGATACTTGAATGAAAAAGGACACAAAACTCAATGGAACATAACTGATATCCCAGAAATAAATTCACCTATTCATGGTCAGTTGATTTTAAGCTAAGGCACCAAGAACACACAATGGGGAAAGGACAATTTTTTTTCAATGAATGGTATTGGGACAGACTTATGTCCACATGCAAAATAATGTAATTATATCCTTTGTATAGTTACTTATGCCATATACAAAACTCAAATCAAAGTGTATTAAAAAGTCACAAGAAGCATCTGAAGGCATCTAAGAAGCATCTAAGCATCTTAGAAAAAATACAGGGAACAAACTATGATACTGGTGTGCACAGTAATTTTTGGGGTATGGCATGAGAAGCACAGGCAACAAAAGCAAAAATAGGTGGATGAGATTACATTTTTTTAAAAGTTTTTATACAGTTAAGGAAATAATCAGCAGAGTAGAAAACTAACCTGTGGAATGGGAGAAAATATCTTAAAAGCATGTATCTGATAAGGGATCGATATCCCTTATCAAAAGTAATGCAAATACCTCAATAGTAAGGAAACAATCTGATGAAAAATGACAAAAATCTGAATGAATATTTCACAAAGGAAGACAGCCACGACCTGAAGTGCTCAACCACACTAATCTTCTGGTAGATGAAAAAATACAAAAATCTAAATCATAATGAAATGTGTCACAATTGTTAGAATGGATATTATGCAAAAGGTAAGAGATTACAAGTATTGGAGAAGACATAAAGAAAAGGGAATTTTTGCACACTCAGTGGGAATTCATATTAATACAACCACTTTGGAAACTGAAAATTCCAGAAATAATTAAAAATAGAATTACTTTATGATGTAGAAATTCCACTCCTGGGTATACAAAAGAAGTAAAATTAACATGTCAAAAAGATATTATCACTCCCATGTTCAATGCAATGTTATTCAAAAGAACCAAGAATTTTAATCAACCTAAGTATCCATCATATGAATGGATAAAGGAAATAGAGATACTGATCAAAGGGTACCAACCTTGAGCTGTAAATATGAAGAAGTTCCAAGTTGCTAATGCATACCATAGATGGCACTGATGTGATATTTAGTTTGATTATGATCATTTTATAAAAATTTAGCACATAATTATATTGTATACCTCAAAAGTATACTTTTACTTATCAACTATATATTTTAAAATAGAAAAGAAAACATCATTATAACACATTTGTGTCATATAAGCTCCCTGTGTTGAAGACAAGCTAAATGATAAACTTCCACTTATTCACTTTCTTTCTCAAGACAGAATTTTGTATGAGGAAATTATCTTTGGAATCCAGCCTATACGACTTCATAAGTATCATGGCATGCTGAGTGGGTTTCACTTCAAAGTCCAGAACAGCAGTTTTCTTCCTTCCATCTCCAAGAACAAATCCAAGTTATTTCAATTTCTCTCTTTCTTGGCTACATTTTTAAAACCATGAAAGTGATAGAAATACATAACTTCCAGAAATAAAACAGCTGACATCAGGGAAAGGGTGGGTAAATCTAAAACCACTGCACGGGGTAAAGCAGTGTTTTAGAAATAAATCCCTTATTGTTATTTCTCCCACTTGACAATTCTTTCCCAAGTGGGGACACCTTCTTTTCTTTAAAAAATATCAATAAATGCGATTGTGAGGAGCAGTAATGATGGCATCAAAGATTATATGACTGAATTTTTGCAAGACATTATTTTAAACACTTCGCCTTTATTAATGCACACAAGATAGTCAAGCCTTTGCACAAAAGCAGACATTCTTGTATCGTCTCTATTTTATAAATGAAGAACCTGGGATTTAGGCAGGTTAAAAACCCTGCCCAAGGAAATTGACAGGAAGAAACATATTACATAGTGGTATTACTCAATGTTGCCCTAGTGCACTCAAAATCCAATTTTGTCAATCTGTCATTTAAAGTACTATCTGGAGAGCAGCTCCTGAAAGTCTTTACTAACCTCCCTCAGAAATACAGACACATGGGAAATAGGAAAGCACAACCCTTCTGTGAACAGGGAATTCAAAACAGAAATAAAAACACAAGTGGAAATGTGAGAAAGAGTTCATCTTCACAAATAATTTGGAAATACAAATTAAAACTATACTACCATGGTCCTTTGGTATCTGAAGACAACTGGTTCTAGGACTCCCTGTAAGTATCAAACTCTAGAGATGCTCAAGCCTCTTATAGAAAATGGACCAGTATTTGCATATAACTTGTACACACCATCCTATGTAAATTACATCTTCTCTGAATTATTTAGCATACTTAATAGGATGTGAAAACTATGTAAATAGTTGTTACATTGTTTTATTTAAGAAATAATCACTAGGGTGAGCTGTGCAGGAGGAATAAAACCTTGCCCATTGTCTCTCCACCACTCCATGAACCTTGGCCTGGAGGAAACCAGGTGCCTGGCCCATTGCCCTACACACCACAAAATAGACAACTAGCACAGGAAGTTCCTGGGACTTTCCAACTAGCTTGTCCAGATTAATCAGGAATAAATCCACTCTGACATTCTGCATACAAACCTCTAATTTACAATTGGCTCTGTTATATAACTATAGACTTTGCTCCTACAGTCTAGTGTACAAAATCAATAGTTACCACAATTTGTCAATTTCTAAATTGTGCTTGATACTATCACTAGTGCTAATTATATTATTGTAGCTAGGATGCTATATCTAGTGTACTCAGTTTATCTCCCATGTGTAACAATATTGGGAAGTACTAGGGTAATAACCTCAACACATCCCTACACTAAAAGACTGGGAACTGAGCCAAACAAAAACCAGCATTCCACTCTCAACTGATTGGGAAGGTAGGATTTTGGGATAGACACAAACCAAAAATCATCTACACACAGAAAATATTCCTTTTCTTGGTTACTTCTCTCTTGTTGCTGAGACAACAAGAGAGAAATAATTTTGGATACTTCATGTCCAAAATTAAAGAATACTTCATGTATAAAATTAAATTTAGTGCACAATTTGTGGAGGTTTCAGTCCATAATTAGCTTGCTCCAAGGCAGAGTAACATATGGCAGAAGGCAACAGTTATTGCAGCAGAAAACAGCACAAGCAACAAGGGCAAAAGAAGACTCTTTCTGACCTTTATATTACCTGTAGGCCACACTCACTTGGGTGTAGCACTCACACTCACTCATAATCCTAGCATTGGACCATGAGTCATTCATGAACTATAGAAGCTCATCTCCATGACTGCATGAGACTTTGGGAGAACATCCAAACACAAACCATAACATTCCTGAAGAGCAGACTTTTCCGAGAAAGGCCTTAAAACTAGTAAATTGCAAATACCGACAATTCTCACAAGGATCATTACAGAAAACAAAATAAAACTTTTTCAAAATAGAAAATGTCAAGATGAAAGAAAAATGCAATCTCAGACATCTAGCCTACCCAGAACAAGTCCAGGAGACATGGACATAGAATAACTTGGAAGTCACACACTTCAAATTTCTGAAATGACAGCAAATAAAGAAACAGTTCCATGAGACTGTAGAGTAAATCAGATCAGGAATAATCTCCCAGATAAAAAAAGAAACGATGAACATAATGAAAAAATTGCTGAGAATATCTAAAGAAGACACAGATAAAAGTAGAGAAGCACAGAAAAATGATGGAAATCATAAATGAACAATATAAAAAAATTAGAATGCATGAAACAGATTCAAAGAGATATCCAGGACATTAAAAATTCCAGTGAAAGCTGGCAAAACCACTTGAATGAAACTAAAAACAGACTTTCAGATACTGAAGACAGGATTGTAGCTAGCCATATGAAAGGAATGATTAAGGAACCAGGAAATAATTCAATAGCTGTAAAACAACGCAAAGAAAAACAATATGGGACTGATAAATGTCAAGAAAAAGCAGGAGTCAACAAAAATGACATAAAAAGACTATTTGCAGAACAAATAACAGAAACTTTCTCAAGCATGAGAACAGAATCTGACATATAGATAAGTGAGGCATATAGAAGTCCATTACTCATAATTAAAATAAGTCTACACACAAACATATAACAATCAACATCCCAGAAATTCAACACCAGAAGAGAATATGAAGAACCATTAAAGAAACAGATATCCTATACAAGAAAGCCCATCAGACTCACAATAGACTTCTCAACACAAACCACCAAGTCAAGAAGAGTTTGGAGTCAAGTATTTCAAGCACCAAAAGGAAACAACTTCCAAACAGGTTGAGTACTACTCAAAACTATCTTTCAAAATTAATGAGACATAAGATAGTTCCATAAAAAAGAACAACTAAAGAAATATATGGCCACCAAACCAACTCTACAAGGAGCAATAAAAGATATTCTAGAAGGAGACAAAAATAATGACAATTACAAAAACGACAGAAAGAAATCTCTGATCAGGGCAAGCAATTAAAGAGAGGAAAAAGTAGGGAATCAACAGCAGGAAGATAACATGACAAAGATGAGCCAATGAATATCAGTTTTAACTATTAGCACAAATGGTCTCAATTCACCAATCAAAAGAAAATCTGTTCCACACTGGCAGAGTGGAACAAGAAACAAAATCCAAAAACATTCTGTATAGAAGAAACACATGTAACTCAAAAAGAAATTCACAGACTGAAAGTCAAAAGATGGAAAACAATACTCCAGAAAAAAGAAGGGAGAAGTGGCTATTCTGTGACAATGTGAACTTACCAAAAATGATCAAAAGAAATAAAGAAGGTCACTACATACTTGTTAAGGGAAAACTTCAAGAAAAAGAGATAACAATTATTAATATATATGCACCAAATATGGGAGCACCCAACTAATACAAATATTAATAGGCATGAAAAATCAAATAACCAATAAACAACCACATAATTGTAATGTGGTAACACCCCATTGTCATGAAGAGATAGATCAACGTGACAAAAAGTCAGCAAAGAAATAACAGAACTGAACCAAACTTCTGAACAAATAAATGAACTTAATAGATGTTTACAAAGTGTACCACCCAACAACACCAGCATCCACATTCTTCTTACCTGCACAGGGGACGTTCTCCAAAACAGACCATATATTAGCCTATAGAACATGCTTAAGAAAATGAAAAGAAATTGAAATTATCCCATGCATATTATCTGACTATAGTGAAATAAAACTGGAAATCAATGACAAACGAAACTGCAAAAACTCCACAAACACATGGAAATTTAATAACACCCTCATGTATAACCTATGGCTCACAGACGAAATTAAAGAAACAATATCTACAATCAAACAAAAATGCAAATACAACAGGAACCTGTAGGAAGCAATGAAAGCAGTCCTAAGAGGGAAATGTATAGTGGTGTATTCTCATATCAGAAAAATGGAACAAACACAAATAACCTACTGCTGTACCTCAAGCTACCAGAAAAAAAAAAAAAAAGAATATGAGGAGCCCAAAGCCCATAAAAGGAGGAAATTATAAGAACAGAGCAGAAATTAACAGAATTGAGACTAAGAAAACAATACAAAGAATTAACAAATCAAAGAGTTGGTTCTTTGAAAGAATAAATAAATGTGATTACTCCCTAGCAAACCTTATTTAAAAAAAAGAAATAAAATCTAAAATTCATGCAGTAAAAAATGAAAAGTGAAAAATGAATAGATCCTTTGGAAATTCAGAAGATTATCAACACCTACTTTAAAAATCTTTACTCTCATACAATGGAAAACATGGAGGAAATGGACAGATTAATAGAAACAAATGAATTACCAAAGCTGAATCAAAAAGATACAAAAATTCTTAATAATACAATATCAGTTAATGAAACTGAAAAACAAATATATATATATGATATGTGTATACACGCATATGTCTAACTGTTGATGGGAGATAATTCTCTGGGAAGGTAAGCAGAAGTGGGAAAGAACAGGAAAGCTTTCACTTACTGCTCCATATTTTTCTGTATGCACTAATTTTGTACCATAACAATATATTCATTTATTTCACGAGTAATGACCAACTAAAGATCTTTACTGTCAACAAAAAGGTAAGAAAGGAAGACAGGGATAAACAGAAGGAGACAGTAAATATTCTCAGATTAAGTAAAAACTTCAAATTTTAGTCTATTTACAGGAAATTTAACTGCAATATTGAAGAGGAAAGGTACTTAACATTATCTCTAGGGTCTGGTGTAGGTATTTAATAAATATTTCTTGATGAAGAAAGAAAGATATGTGGAGGTAACTCGTTCATAGGAGGTTACATTAATGGCCCATTTCCACCTCCCTCCCCACATCTACCTAGCTAACTATATAGCTTATTCCTCAGGTTTGTTGTTTTTGACTGCCTCCCATGGGCCATGAAAAGTGGCAGACATGGGAACTTCAGGAAAGATTGTTCTCTCTCTCTCTCTCTGTCTCTCTCTCTCTCTGTGTATGCTGTTTAATTTTTTTACTCATTCTCAGTTTACTTAGTTCTACTTCATTTAGAAAATCACTTTTCACCAATATGTCTGAAGATATAAAATATGTCAAGAAACTTCACAAGAAAAAAAGCAAGACAGTCACAGTAGTGCCTAAAGGGTGAGCTTTGCACTCCTGATGATCTGAGTTTGTATACTGGCTCAGACAATTACCAAGTCTGTGTCTTAGAGTGAGCTTTATTACACTAATTTTCACTTTAGTCTATTTTAAAAGCTATTGAAAATTTTAATAACTCTAAGTATATAAAGTATATTTGTGTGGTTGTCACCACACATAAAAATTACTTTGAAAATAGTGTCTATAAATGTATTGTTAAATTCTATCCCTGTCTTCCTCAGGTTTAAGCAATTTTATCATTCAGTGACTTCATAAATTTGATTCACACATGAATGGGTTTTTGCCAATATATTTCAATTGTGTTTAAATTTGAAATGGCATCCTTTATGACATTTCAGTTGTAAGCCACTTTTTTCCCCAGCCTCAGATGCCTTTTTATCCAAAAATGGCATTGTAAAAACAAATAAAGCAACAAAACTCCATTTACTCTATACTGAAACTGATAGAAGATTTTGTTGAATTAATTTTCCCTATCTTGTCTGCTGATTTAAAATATCACTACAAACACAAAGCGTTAGTGATTTGTCTTATAAATGTCATATAAAAATGCTGTTTATTGTAGAAAATTCAGATCCATTCATATCATCATCTGTTTATATTACCTAGGTTATTTACCATTGGTTTTTGGCAGGCACATTATTAGAGCAACTTGTGCAAATAGACTAGAATTTGATTTGAGCATATCAACCATGAAATAATTAAGTATATCTGGTTTAATTAAAATGATCTTAATCACATATTAGTCATTAACATGAATGAACCATATGTCAGATAAAATACAAGAAGTTCCAAAATAGATACACATGGAAAACGAACAGTAAAGTACAATCTCAAGAGAGTTAATAAAAATAATCTTTAAAACAGAATGTGTTCATTAATGTGAAATCAGTTCAAAACCTATCTAAATTATATCTAAACTCAGCCACTGCTTTTGGACAGCAAAAGCATATGCATGTGTCTGAAAGCACATAACTTGTAGGCTGTTCTCAGACTTGCAGAACTTACAAAGATTTTGTGACTTCCTGATTCACACAGCACTCTAAACAGAACTAAGTACTTAACTTATTTCAAGGTTTTTCAGTACTAGTTCTGATACCAGTAGAATAAATTAGTGTAAATGCACTGATTTTTGCTAATATATTTCAATTGTGTTTAAATGTGAAATGACATTTTTTACAACCTTTTTTGGCTGTAAGCCACTTGTTTCCCCAGCTTCAGATAATGCCTTTTTATACAAAAAGAGCACCATAAAAACAATTTTAAAACGCTAAAAACAATTTATCTTTTAAAGCAAACTCTTCAAGCAATATATATATATATATATATATATATATATATATATATATATATATATACAGACTTAGAACAAGGACCCTCTTAGCTCAAGCTTTACTGCAGTGACACAGTGGAGTCCCCCTGTTTTTCCTGCACCCTCTCACAGGGAACGCTGCATTCTCAGAGCATCTGCTCTGGCTCTAGCCCTTCACAGTAACTGTGCAGTCTCTCTCTCCTTTGGCACCATCCTGACTCCTACTGAAGTTCCATGAACTACTTCACCTTAGCATAACTAAAGCCAAACTCATCTCTGTGGATTGAAACCCATTCTTCTAAATCCCCTTTCTTTGTTAATGGCCTTTCAACTATGCAGAAAACAAAATTAGAAATCGCTACGTCATTATAGTCTTGTCCTCTTCTCCTCATCTCTCCTCTCCTTTTCTCTTTTCTCTCCTCCCCTCCCCTTCCCTTTCCTTGCTTTCCCTGTCCCATTCCCTGTTCCCTTCTCTTCCTTCTCCTTGCTTTCCCCTTCCTTCCTCTCCCTTTCTTTTTTCTTCTCTGCCCAGCCCTGCCCTGCCCTACCCTGCCATGCCCTGTCTGCCCTCCTCTTTTTTCTCTCCCTCTCTCTCCTCCTCCTTCTCCCCTCAGCACTGTTATTAACATTATGTCGTGCCCACTTCCTAATGATCTTTGGAAATTATTTCTTTTTTTCTCTCTTAGTACTGCTGCCTTGAATCACATTTTTCATTACTTCTCTTGGGAATCATAAAAATACATCTTTAAATTGTCTCTATATTTTGTTTTACACATTCTAAGCTACCTTTCACAGTCAGCAGGAGAGATTTCTGCAAACTACAAATGTAACCATGTCATTTCCCCTTCTGAATCACTGTGATGGTTTGCTATATATAAATTCAAATCCCATTGATTAGCACTTAAAGCTCTGCATGTTCTAGCCTCTATCCACCAACCTTTCCACCTTCGTCAAACACTTCATGAACTACATGCTGTACTCCTTCCAGCAACAGTTATCCTTTGAATATACTGTTCTATTTTTAATCTCAAGCCTTTATAAAACTGCTGTACATCTTTCAAAGCAGTTTAAATATCACCTTTTCTGGGAAAACTTTCCTAATGTTTCCATTTACAATCAAATGTTACTTTTTCCCTACACCCATTCCTATCTACCCTCATTGATTACTGATGTGTTTATGTCTACCCTTTTCAATAATCATTTGGAGATGCTAAAAAATGTTTTGCCAAAAGCATACAATACATTTCTTTTATACCTAAAAGGAGCTTTATGCTTCATCTCTACTTTAATTTTAACCACTAACTATGATGTAGGCATAGCCTTAACAATCCTAACTTGTCATATAACTATATTAAGAATATGCGTGATTTTTAGAGTGCCTATACAGATATAGGAAAGTCTAGTATTCTCCTTCAGAAGCTTAATAATCTGGAATTTTTCATTGTAGGCCAGCAATGGGGGCTGGTATTAAAAAATCAAAGCTGAATTTAGGGAAGATCTCTCTGGCTGTGGGGTGAGGAAGATATTGAAAGAGACACAGATGAATGTAGGAAGATACAATTACAGTCAAAGGAAGGGCTGATAGAATCTTGGACTATACTGATGGCAGTGGAGACAAGGAAAAATTGTATCAGCTTGAGGTCATAAGATTGACAGAACTTTGTAGTGGCTGACAGAATGAGGGAAAGAAAAGTGAATTTGGGGGATTCCTTGAGACATAAAAGAGTGGAAGAGGGGTGGGCTTGGCACAGTAAGGTCCAGCAGGTGCCTTTAAACATACTGAAATATTGATACACAATCAGAGATAGCAATTAGGCAGCTGAGACCATGGGTCTGGGGAGCAGAGGAAACGTCTGAGGTTGCCCACGCAGAGACAATAGAGAAGAGAGGGTACTGGGTTCACTTGAACTCCAGCTGCCTCTGTTATTCAGACATGATTCTCATCTGCAGTCTGTTTGGGTTACATCTGTCTTACGCAGTCATATACTTGTATTTATTTCCCATATCTGTCTCACTGGTGAGCCACTAGTGTTTGCCTTCTGCATTATTGGTTCATTTGTTGTTGTGCCAAACTGTTCATTTACTTTCAGGCAAGCATTCCTCTGTTTGCTTATTTGTGTCAGAAAGAGAAAGAGACAGACAAAAAGAGAAACAGTCCTAGAACTCCTTTCTGGTTTGTGCAGCTTTCACTGCCACTCTTGGGCAATGCATGCTTCTAAGGTCCTGAGTAGTTAAATCAAAAGGTTTTCCTTCACATATGATGTCTTTCGGAATGCACTTTCCCATCTGTGCCCTTTCTACATTCACAGACATTAAAAATAAAAATTTCCCCTTATTTCACAGTCTGGAATAAACAGCTCAAGAATTTACTTTCACTTAGTGAATCCTGAACAGGTCAAAGATTCCTTCATGCTCCACTGTTTCTGAAATCCACCACCCTAAGGCAGCATGTCTTCTGTTGCTTGTACTTGTCTCTCACCAGGGAAAATGAAAAAGATAACCTGTAATAGCTAAAAGTTTTAGTATTGATGTGATTGTGATAAACACAAGATTAATAAAGTCTCATTTCTCCAGCTCCAGGAGAGAAATAGTGAATCTAGGGTTTACTTCCAGACACAGGAAAAGGACATACATGGTCATATTCAAGGTTATAAGTTCATAATCCTGGAGGAAGATTGTATCACAACTACCACACCTATAATAATTTTTAAATGATGCATGTATGGAGACCACATTCTAAAAAATGCATGCATAAGGTTTTAGATGGAATTTTTGTCATCCTAACTTTAAAAAACTGCTTCTCAAATTATCTAATGGATTTACTTGATACCAAATATGTGACAATAGTCGCCTACCAGCAATAAATGTCTAGAAATAGTGTCTAATTAGGCCAGGAAGGGCCTAGTAGTCAGCAGGGTGAGGGATGTGATAGAAATTTCAAAGCAGAAAGAGAAAACCCCAAATTATAAGATCTTAAAGTAGAAAACTGGTTAGCTTGGCATACTGTTCTAATCTCTAATGGAATCAAGCACAGAGGCACCTTTCAATAGCAGAAGATAGGAAGGGAGTTGAGGGAGAGTTGAAAAGGAAGAGAAAATTCTATGTATTTAAGAGTCCTGTCATGCCAAGACAAAAAAAACAGTAAATGTGGATGATTATATTCCTTATAATAATTACGCATCATATTTTTACTGCCTTAGGCCAGTAAGGGTTTGGTGTTTTAAGATTTGTTTTAAGCTAGTTTGTTACTATTATTCAGCTTGTTTCCCTATCCTTCTTATGTTTCATAAGAAAATGAGGCCCAATATTTCAGAAATGAGACTATTAGTCCTACCTCTAATGTATTTCAAATGTGAGTCCTACAGCTAAATCTTAACTGTACTACTGAATGGTCAAAAATAATGCTATCTTAATACTATATTCTGAAATAGAAAATAACACCTCCCCTTGAAGAGTCCTCAGCAGTATTATGTGAAACAGTACTGTATTTAAATTTTGTAATATTTTATCAAGAAATGATAAACTTTAAAGTCATGGAACAGGTAAACAAAACTTAAAGATACTTTAACTTTTGAAATATCCTGTACTGTTCTAGAATCTTTATAAATAAGCCATTATCATTTGCTAATCAGCATCACAAAAACATTTTCAGTTTCAGAGACTTTGTAATGCAAGGATAAAACATCAGTGACTATGCTCTTCTCTTGAACTTAAACTGTCTCATGTTAATGTGTTCTTCCAGAGGATCCAACGATCTCCCTGTCACACACACACATCTTAGGCTCCACTGGTAGGGTGAAATTATGGGTAACTGAAAGGGAAATGGAAACCTCGGTTCTGCTTCTGTAAATAGTGATTAGTTAGGGAAGACACTGTTTTGACAGTCATTGTCCTGTTTCTTACTGAATTTTAGAGAAAGATCCAGCTCAAGACATGGTCGATACTGACTGCTAATTTAACAACTAAGCCCACCTCTCAGTGTTTAAGAAAAACAGGTTTTGTGTGCAGAAAGTGGCCCAGGCACATGGGCTCAATCCATTTTCTCTGCTGAGAGACATGAGAAATAATCAATTCAGTACTGACATGAAACCCCAGAGAAATCTTTCACTTTTAAATACTGCAGGAAAAAAAAAAGCTACCAAGGAGTCTGCTTTTTGCTCTCAGGAAAGCAGGTTATGTTACAGATGTATGGAGGGAAGCATAACTTCTGTGGCCATGTGGAAGGGAAAATAAAGCACAGTCCTCGTGTCATGACAGCCTGGGTGGAGCGAGAATGTTAACAATCAAAAAGCACCATAAATAACGATACGAGGCCATGAAGTGGTGTGAGTGAGCTTTACGATTCCTGAAGGTCTGGTGCCTGATTTCTAGTTTGAGAAACGTTGAAACAAGAAATCAGTGAGAGGCTCAGGACGCACGTGACTCTGACACTCTACACACTGAGCACTCAGCATCAAGGAGCAAGCAACGGAGAGATGGGGACAGAAACGGGGCCAGGCGTGTGCTGTATTTTAAGAGATACGAAACTTTTTCTACAGAAGACCAGGTGGGGAATATTTTAGGCTTCCTAGGTCACGTTGTCTCCATTGCAACTAGACAATTCTGCCATTTTAGCATGAAATCAGCCAGAGAAAACATGCAGAAAAACAAATGCGGCTATATCCCAATTAAACTTTAATTATAACAATGGATATTTGATTTCCATATCATGAAAAAGTCTTCTTTTGATATTTTTTTCTAAACAGTTATCACACCATAGATTGTCAATCTCTGCTACATTAGAAAGTAAGATTTAAGAAGTACACTCTTGTATGTTGGCTGGGTCAAAACACAACTATATTCTAAGCTCCTGTGGCTGGACTCAAGATGTCCTATAATGCTAATACTGCATCTGAAGTCTTAAAAAAAAATCAGTTATTTCATTGAATTCGAAGGACACTGTTCATTTCATTATGAGTAAACAGTGGTTTACAGAGTGACCTCAGGGGTCTTTAGGCATCAATTTTTCCATTTGTAACTGAAACTGCTAATTACTGTTATTTCTCTACCTCCCGGGGATTTCTCTAAAATTAATTAATGGTCACAAAAGTTAATGCAGGAAATGCACTGAGAGAATGAACATCTTGCAAATCTACCTTAAGGAAAAACAAATTAGGCATAAAGCAAAACGCCATGTACAAAGTATTTATAGCTCCGTAGGCCTTCAGCTTACAGACTTGCCTGTGTCAGCACTTTTTTTTTTTTTTTTAACTTTCAACAAAACTTCAGAAAACCTGTTCTTTCCAAACGTATCTGGGCTCTCAATAATTCTTAGGTATACTTTGATTTTTCCCTTCTTTCTCTTGCAGTGATTATACCAAACTTTCAATAGTCTCATGTCTCTACCCCACCCTAAACAAGAACACTCAGTAAAAGACCTTTTACAAAATCCCAGCCAAAAAGTTCTAGCTGGAATTTCTTTAAAATTATTGTCACGACGCCAGAGTTTTAGAATTTGCCTCATCAGCATCACTGTTTCTGTAGTTGCAAATAAAATGCAGAACTTCCCTCATCCAAAATGAGTATCTCCAAACTGAACTCAGTATCCTGCTGCCTTCCACTACTCAAGGTCCCCTGTTCCATTTATTATCACATTTCATCTTTATTTTTAATTCCTTTTCCTATCAGTGTATAAACCTGCTCCAATCTAAGCAACAATCCCTGAACTCTAAATTTCCTCTTCCACCATTTGATCATGCCTTCTACGTGAGGCAGAGAGTACAAAAGCTTCTGGAAAGGTATAGTAATAGCTGGGGGGACACATGGTGGAGCAAACTTCAAGCTACAGTATGAAGCAACAGTAATAAAAATGGCACGGTACTAGAACAGAAACAAACATACAGATCAATGGAGCAGACTGAGGAACAGAAACCCTCCAAGACATACTCACATGTTTCATCTTTGAAAAAGGACTCAAAAGTAAATGTTGAAGGAAAGATAACCTCTTCAACAAGTAGTGCTGGGAAAACTAGTTATGTTTGTAGAAAGATGAAACAGGCCCCTATCATTCACCATATATTAAATTAAAACCAAAATGGATCAAAGATCTAAACATTAACACAGGAATATTAGATCTCTTGGAAAATAAAATAGATAAAAAAAAACTTGAAGACATAGGAGTAGGAAAGTAATTTCTAAACAGAACCTTAGTTGCACAGGAAATAGCAACAAGAATCAACTAAAGGGATTATATCAGACTAGAAGGCATCTAGATAGCAAAAGATTCAATTAGTAAAGAGACAACGTTCAGAATGGGAAAAAATTATTTGCCAGCTATTCCTCAGACAAACGACTAATATCTAGAATCTATAAAGAACTTAAAAAAAGTTATACCTTCTATAATTAAAGACTCAGTCAAGAAATGGATAGAAAAATTTAACAGACACCTCACAGATAAAGAAACACAAATGGCCAACAAATATATGAAGAAAATGTTCAACACCTTTGGCCAGTAGAGGAATGCAAATTAAAACAATGCCAAGAATCCATCCTGAGCAAATGGCAATCAAGAAATCAAGCAATAACAAATACTGGTGTGGTTGTGCAGAAAAAGGAACTCTCCTACATCGTTGGTGGGAATGCACAGCTACTATGGAACTCAGCATGGAGATTTCTCAAAGAAATCAGCAATTGCATCTGACCCAGCTATCTCCCTGCTAGATAACTTTCCCAAAGACTTTAAGTCACCATACTACAGCAATATTTGCATGCCAATGTTTATAGCAGCACAATTCATAATAACTAAATCTTGGAAATGGCCTGTAAACCTATCACCAGATGACTGGATAAACAAAATGTGGTATCCATATATAATGGAATACTACTCCAGTGTGAAGAATGTCAAGTTTGAAGCATTTGGAGGAAAATGGATGCACCTGGAAAACATAATGCTGAGTGAAATAAATCAGACACACAAGCTTTAATATCACATGGTATCCCTCATTTCAGTGAGGCAAAGTAAAACAAAGGAAATCAAAAAAGATGGATAGACAGGGAAAAGAAGACAGATTTTGCACAGTAGGGAAATGGCCCAAGGGAACAAGGAGAGGGGTAAGGGGAAAGGAAGGGGAAATGAGAGAAACAAAGATATGTACAGGAACCTAATGATCCTAATAATGTAAACAGTATAATCTGTAGCATGTGCTAAGACATACAGTATCAACAGGTACAAAAAGGTGATTGGGGAATCAGCAGAGGAGGCATAAAGGGAAGGGAAAGGGAAGGAGATTTTAAAAAGTTGTAATACATATATGTAACCACTCTCTGAGATGACTGTAAACTGCATGAATTACAAATATGCACCAATAAAATAAAATAAAAACAAGAAAAAAGGATACTGTGTATTTATATGGATAACCTTTCTTTTCTTTTTTTTTTTTAATCTCCAATCTACTTCTGTGCCCACTGCAATCAAATTTCTGTTTCTACCACTGCTTACAAATACCTCATAAGCTGAGGGTTTAGCCCAGCAGCACAAGCACTACCTGGCAAGTGCAAGGTTGTGAGTTCAATCCCTGGTACCAAATAAAAAAATGAAAACAAACAAACAAACAAAAAATAGCTCATAAAAAGATTTTCAAAAACCTCATCATCAGCAAAACCAAATAAATGAAATTCCATCTGTAATTAACTACAAATGGTGGAAGGGTGTGGTATATTTTTTCATATGAATAAACAATTGTTCTTGCACTATTAAATGCAACCACAATAAAAATCTCAATAGAATTTTACATTGAGTTTAACAAGCTCTCCCTACGTGTTATATGGAAAAGACTAGAATATCCAAGAAATTTTTGAAGATGAAGTTACCAAATACTAGTCCCTGTAAAACCATAATGATGGTGGCATGAATATAACAATAAACTATTTAAGGCTACATTGTTCTTCACTGCTTTGCATAATCTACCACTGTCAACTCCTTCTGTTTTGTACCCCTCTCTCCTTCCATGTCTCTGTAAAATTTCTCTATTCATGTTAGCTCATACCTTACTTTCCTCCAAATCGTTTCCCTCTTTCATTTCTTCTGTCTATTCCAAAGATAACATCAGGCATCTTCTTAAGTTAAACAGCCCTCTGGGAGAGCTCAGAATTTTTTATGCTTTTAATCACCACTTGTTAATCAACATACTATTGCTCTGCCTGCCTATACTGGACTTTCAGACGATTTGGGTACCTGTGCTTTCTCCACTTCTTAAATCATTGTATAAATTTGCACTGCTGAGGTTGCCAATAATCTCTACACTGCCAAATCACTGCAACTTCATGTTCTGTCATTTTATTGTCATTCAGTCATACTCCCCTGTCTCCCACAGTTGGCTACTACTCCTTTGAAACAGTTCTCTGTGATTTTGTAATAAACAGTCTAGTTTTTCTACCTCTTTTTGGTTACTCTTCAAATATTCAAAGGGTTTTTTCATTCTATTTTACTTTAAAATATGGAAGAACCCGGATTTGAGAAACATCCTGTTTTTTCCTTTTACCGTGTTCTTTCTATGGATGTTCTCATTCATTCTTACAATTAAAATTCCCATGTTTCATCGTTCATGACTCCTAATTTTTACTTCTATACCCACTTCCTCCTCTTAACTTCCAGCTCATGCATCTAACCACCCACTTGACTTCTATCTTTAATTATTATGGCTTCTATCTAAACTTTCCCCTGAAAGTCTTATGTGTTTGGCAGGGAATCGTATCATGAGTTACCATGATACTCATCAGTGGGTCATCCACTGATGAATTCAGGTTCTAAAAGTGTTATTAGGAGGCGGAACATGGCTGCAGACAGGTCACAGGGATACGATCTGAAAGGCTGTATTCTTGTTCCCAGCTCCTGCTTTCTCTTTTTTCTTTTTTGTACCAGGGATCAAACTCATGACCTTGCGCTTGCGAGGCAGGCGCTTAGGCCGCTGAGCTAAATCCCCAGCCCGCTCCAGCTTTTTCACTGCAGATTTGAAACACTTTCTTCTGCCACAGCCTTCTACTATACCTCTTGGCCATTTTTTCTACCTTGGAGTCAAACAACCATTGACTGAAACTGTGAGCCAAAATAAACTTCTCCTCCTTTAATTGCAAGTGCCAGGTGTTTTGTCCCAAAGGTGAGAAAGTAACTAACACAAAACACAGATAAGTAGGGTCATTGTTGTGATAATACCTGACCATGTAGTTCAGTAGCCTTTGGAACTGGTTTGTGGGAGGAGGCTGATAGGAACACAGGCAATAAAATCTACAGTCAGGAGGGTTCAGTTGGAAACAAAGACTCAATTGGTGGTAGTAGAGCCAGTTATGTTATGCAGTGTATCTATATTCTGCCCACAGTGCAAGACTTTAGGGGAGACTGAGATTTAAAGGCAGTGAACTAATGAATCTGACAGAGGATATTTAAGGCAGCTAAATACTGAGGCTGTGGCACACTGCTGGAGACTTTTAGCCAGAACTACAATGAGAAACAGGAGAAAGACACAGAGCCAAAAATATCAAGAAAAGCCAGAGGCAAGAAAGAGCCCAGGTGGTCTAGAACAAGAAAAGCCATAGATGTGGGGCTTCCCAGGCATCTCACCACAACATGACCTGTGTGCTGGACATGTAGCTACAGACTTTAATGTTTGCCCTGCTGTGTTTTGGTCTCGTTTTTGTCCTAATCGCCTCTATCCTCCTACTCCTCCCATTTGGCATGGAGATGCTTACCCTGTGCCACTGTATGTTGGAAGCGTTTTTTATTTTTATTATTTTTTATCTTTACAGGGGACCACAGATGAGTGTGCCTTGAATCTCAGAGGAGACTTTTGACTTAAGACTTTACAGCAATGCCGGAACTTTTAAGACTTTGGAAACTTATACAGATTGGTTAGACACATTTTGCACAATAAGATAGACATGAGATCCCCCTTTGGGGGGTAGGGGTTTAGATCTAAAGTATCCCGCCAAAGTCTCAGGTGTTTGGAAGTTGATTGGACTGTAGTTTTAAGTCAGTGCTATAATCATCAGTGGATTCATGCACTGATGAGTTTAGGGCCCAATGTACTTTTAGGAGGTACGATCTGCTCAGACATGAATTACTGGAGGTGTGACCTGGAGGAGTGCATTCTTGGTCCCAAGCTCCTACCTCTTCTCTCAGCACCATGGCTGCCACACTTTTAAATGACTTCCTTCCACCAGGCCCCTCTGCCATGATCTTCCATTACCCTGATTCTATCTTGGCACCAGATGACCATGGACTGAAACCATAAATCAAAATAAATCCCTCCTCCTTTAAGTTGCATGTGTCAGGTTTTTGTCTCAGGGATGGGGTACTGACAGTGACAACATTCCATTCTGATTTTTCATAGATGAGTCAACCATTAAGGGTCCCATAAAATACAGAATCCTCAGTGAAGTCTGAATTTCATATAAGCAATAATGTTTGATTATATCCCATGCAATAGTTGGCACATACATATACACATATATATAATAAAACATTATACATTGTTTATCTGAAAATCCAATTTTACTGGGAATCCTGCATTTTTAGTTGCAAAGTTTGTCAGTCCCAGTAGAATTTAACACATCTAAAGAGGAATTTCTGGTTTCATCTTGCTTCGTGTTTCAATTTTTATCTCTTCTCAGTGCTTCCTTCTTCTTAACCTTAGGAGGTAGTAACAATGTGCATCCAGTTGCCCAAGCTATAAAATTGATGAAATCAAATGTTTTTTCCCTTTATTTCCTACATAAAACTTATCAGCAAATCCTGTCAGTTCTGTTTCCAAATATATCTCAAATTTAGCCTCTCTTTGCTATCCACACTGTCACCACTACCTCTTACCCCTCTCACCCAGACCAACTTGATGGACTTATTATTCCTCCCCACGTTTATGCTCGCTCTTTACTAATCTTCATAGAGCAGCTAGACCAATTGGTTAAATAATCAACAAAAGTACCATAAATAAATAGGATCCACATAAATAGAATATTCTGATCTCCTACTTCAAACCGTTCAGTGACTTCTAATTGCACCTCAAATAAAATAAAACTTTTTATCATGGCCTTAGACTATAACATCTGGCTCATGAGTCTCTCTCCAAGTCAGCACTTTCCACTTTCTCACTGTCTTTCATCCAAGCTGGCCCTTTTCCTTCCAAGAACCCTTCAGACTTCTTCATACTGACACTTGCATCACAGAGGTGGCTTTCTCGTCCTGGAATACTTGTCACCCACGTGTTTTTCTCCTCTTTCTCCTAACTATCCTTGAGGTTTCAGAGTAAATGTGACTTCATTTGGAAACAATCCTATTTAAACAATCTCCTATCCAGTCCAGCTCTATTATTCGCTACAATCCTGCTATCCTCTCACGTTTACTTTGTTACTTTCAGTCACAGTACTTAGCAACTTGGTACTGTCTACACACACACACACACACACACACACTCACTTACCTTTACTCCTCAAGATTATGAATTCTATTCACAGGATCACACAATATGCCTGTTTTATTCATTATTCTAAACAATGCCTGGGAATTTAGTCCACCCTCAAAAAATAGGAAATAAATTATTTACAAACCTGTTTTAACAATAGAGTAATTTATCTAATATTTCTGACTGGCATGATTTATCTTAACTGACTACAGGATAAAACACAAACTGCTGTGGCAGGTTTTTCAGCATCCACATTTTAAAATATTTTAATTTCTCTGAACATGTGTGCCTTCTCACATAGATAGATAGATAGATAGATAGATAGATAGATAGATAGATAGATAGATCAGCCTATTTCTTCCTAACAGTTTGACTAGTAAAATTCATTTTTCAAAACTCTTCACTTCCTTAAAGTCTTCTCAGATCACCCAAGATAGACTTAATATTCTTATTGTTATCCTACTGTCATATTATGAATATGTCTATCATAAACAGTAACATTTATCAAACACTTTTCAATAGGGCTTTAATTATAATAAGTCTATAAGTATTTTACACATTTTAGTATTCACTATAACCCTAGTAGATTATATTTATTGTTATCTGCATTTTGGAAAGGAGGAAACTGAAATATAACAATGTTGGGCTGAGCATGGTGACACATACTTGTAATCCTAGCATTCAGAAACTCAAAAATGTGAGACCCTGTTTCAATCAATCAGTCAACCAATCAATCATAAATCATGGCTGGAGAGCTAGCTTACTGCAAAGGCCCTGGGCTCACTGCCCAGTATCACCCTCCTTCACCCCTTCCACAAAGGTTGGTAATTTGCTCAAGGTTCCAGACCTATTATATAAGAGGCAAGAAAAGAGGTCTAGATAGATAAACAGCAGAGAATGTGACCTGAATCACTTTTTGCTACTACTTTAAAAAGTACTCAACACATTCTATTAGTTTTAAATTTTTCCTTATTTGATTATGAGTTTCTTACAGACAAGCCAATATCAAAATCATCTTTGTAAGCCTACCTAAATAATTATGAATAAATGGCTAATGAAAGTATTAATTTATACTTATGGAAAGTACTTTGCTTATGTAATGCTTGACAGGCTTTAAAAATGAAGATTCTAGGAATTCAGTAAAAAGTGCCAATGATTTACTTCTCACATATTTTTTCAAATAGCAAGCAATTAGTATGCCAGTGTATTAACTTTCATAAAGCTATTTTAGCATACTTAATAAATAACTGGCTTTATAAATAAACATTAGTAAATATAAGTGCCTCAAGAGAATTTGCTAAAGGAACTTCAGTAACCATTATCCATTTTATATCTCTTAAGGCACATACAAATGTTATAATCACTTTAGTTGTTCTTCATAACTCATAGCTAGTGTTGCTACCACCAGATGGAGCAGGAGGTTATTTAAATGATATTTCTTCAGGAGCACACAGAAATATTCCTTCAAGTAAACTATTTTCTCTACTCTTCTCCTCCTCCTATTTACCCTTCCCACCAACCTGATAATCATACTCATTTACATACATAAATGCACTCTGAAACATTCCTTTTGCTTCTTGGGTTAAGACTTTACATAATGTCACTAAATGTAACAGTGTGGAGGAACATAAATGAATACAACCAAGAAATGTATAAAGCTATTAAACTGCTGTCATAGAGAAATTTAATTTATTCATCTTATTAGTAAGCATCAAGCAAGAATGAAGCATGAGATCAGTAAAAGTTTCTCTTTTTGTTTTTGTTCATCAGTACTAGCAATTGAATCCTGGGTCTGGAGCCTTCTAGGCAAGTGAGCTTCAATGGAACTACACCTTGAGCAGTTTGAAGACAGGCTGTCACTAAACGGCAGAGGATGGCCTAGAATGTGGGGTCTTTCTAGCTCAGCCTCCTGAATGCATACAGTTATGGTTATGCTGCACCATGCTTGAGTAGCACATTTTCACTTAGAAGAGGCAGGATGGAATCAAGAAAAAAGAATTCTTCTTCCCTTTTCTTTTTCCTTGCATATGTCTTTTATTTCATACTTCATATAAAAGTATATTGAGTTTGTTGTATAAGAGAAACCATGTGATATTTAAGCTTGTGTCTGATTTACTTTACTTAACATTACGGCTTCAAGTTCCATCCATTTTCCTACAATTGACTCAAATTTATCCTGTTGTAGAGCAGTGTATCTGTATCTAAGTGTGCCTTGACTTCGTACACTCATCGCACATGTTTTATATGTTCTCTAGCCTATTTGTCTGCACGTTATATACATATATATAATAAATAGGATAAATAAATGAATCTGAAGCTGGAAAAATAAAAGAGGGTGGAGGAGGAAAGAAGGGAATCACACTATGCATATACATGGACCAATCTCCTACTGTGAATACTGTAATTGTTATGTACTGAAAACATGTACTAATAAAAGTTAAAAAAAAGAATTTACGTAGGCCTGAAACTTAGTGTACTATAATAGGGCAGGTAAATGAACATATCTAAGTGTAAATTCTCCCTTTCAGAAGTAAAATTGGACTAATTTCTGATATTATACACACTTTGGTCTATTCAAATTTAAAATGAAGGTTAAAACTCAATAAAACAGTGGCTGTAAGAATTCCATGACTCCGAAGTCACTGACCAGCAGATCTGGCTATTTCACTTCATCACAGCCTGACACATTTTCTAAGATTTCTTCTTTGCCTGTCATCACCAGCCCCATACTAGAACAGACACTCGCTAGGGATGCAGATCTTATTTGTCTTGTTTTGTATTTTAGTCTCAATATAAATAATTAATCCCAATCAGCCAGAAAGTGCTTGGCAGATGGGTGATGAAGGGAAAGAAGGAATGGAAGGAGGCAGGCAGAGCAAAGTAGAGGGAGAAAAATAAGAGAAAGAGAAAAGCAAAAGACCAAAAGTGCTAAAGCAGCGCCTAGAAAGTAAAATGCCAATAAATGGTAGCGACTCCATGGGGAAGATGATGATTACACTAAAACCGTTGCGTTCACCCATGTTCTGCAAGATCACTTATGGGTTACACACCTAAACATATGTATGATCTAACCCAGTTTTCAACACGAAACCATTGCTAGTCTGTACAATCCGTGGTGCTGTGATAAATAGGCATACAAATATATTAACTGTTATCACAGGTTTCTAGTAGTTTAATAAACTAGTATACATTTTTAAGCTTATTACATCTACAGCAAGTTTCTCCCAAATGTTCTAGCAATTTATACAAACATCAGCAGTGGATGGGAGTATCTAACTCCTAACACTTTCACCAATACTGAGAATGATTGTTATAAAACTATACATCATAGTTTAATTTTAGATTTCTTAATTACTCATGAATCAGGTATTGTATTTCTGTACTTTTCTTTTATAATTTTTGATTAATATTCTTTACACATTTTTCTATTGGGTGCTTTTCTTTTTCTTATTGGTTACTAACATAGGTTTGGAGGAGTTACTCTTTTACATTAAGGATACTAATGTGTGTGTGTGTGTGTGTGTGTGTGCATTTCAGTTTTTCAATTTGCCTTTGTTTAAATTTTACATTTATTTCTAAAGCTCATCTTTTAAAATGCAAAAGCCCAGTGACTAGACAAAGTAGACATTCCTGATCAGTAATAGATTTAAAGAAAGTAACTTAAAATAAGTTATACAATTCTCATTTGAACTGCTGAATTTGAGGTGAAGGATGATGCTCCCTTTGGACTCAAAATATTTTCCTACTGACAAATATATTGGGGAGTGTACACTGTAAGCTGCCATGGAGGACACATTTCTAAACATGAAAACTGACATTAGTGATAGCTGTGCAGTAGCATGAATGATGACACTGAATTGTACACTTAAGAATCACTACAGTGGTAAAATTTAGACGTGTTCACAAAGAAAAATATTTTCCCTGTTTTACAAAAATAGGCATTAGCTCACAATTAGTCTAATATAACCACTGAAAAGTTATTTCACACACTATGTTAAAACATCTCATTTCCCAAATAAGAAAAACAGCATTGCTATTAATTCTCTGGTCAATTACTTTCTAATTTAAAATTTAAAAGAGCCATGATAGCAATGGAAGGGAAAATATCAACCACAGTCTATTCACTTTAGAAAAATTAGGTTTCTGGAAATTATTAAACTCAAACAAAACATGCTAAAATTTACAAAGAACAAATTAAGCAAAGATTAGCTATAAATACAGTGTCATTTTCCTGTTCCTCCCTGTATATCTTTTTATTCAAAAATTTTTATTCAAAAATTAATTGTACTAACACATGACATTCTGAAGCCATAAGAAACCATATTTTATTTTTGGAATAGCTAACAGAAAAATATGCTACCTGTCATAATATATGGTAAAAATGTAGAAATAATTCAATAATATTAAAATCTGATTGTAAAAACATTATTTTAAATTGCTATTATTTTAACAGAACATCCTAGGATCTAAATCATTTGCAGTTTACTAATAGATTCAATCTTTAGCCAAAGGCTTAGAGACAATGTAATTTTTTCTCTAAGTGTTTCTGTGGAATAAAATTTATTTGGTTTTTGAGGTGCCACCTCACAAGTCTCATCTGAAAGGGAAATGAGATTTCTTTGGGGCCATTTAAAACAGTAAAATGATAAAACAATTCTTGATACATAACTGTTAGTAGCTATTTACTACAGAACTGATTATTTTGGGCTTGGATATTTCTTTCTTGATTAAATGCACTCAGATTTAGACCGGATAAAACTGAAAGACATGATTTCCACCCTATCGTGTTATAGTGTGATCACCTAATGTTTCAGCTGCCAACAGAGGACTTCCTGTGATCATCACAGCACATTTCCTTTCTGCCGAGAAGAACAGGATCAGCTTCAGGGTTTGACACTGACATTACTTTCCCCAGTTTTCACTTATTAATGTGGTCATTTCTATCATTTCACAGAAATAGTCTAGTATAGATAAATGGGACCTAAATTTCAAAGTGGTTCATTTCCAGCAGGCCCTAAGTGCAATGCTATGCACACAGCATAGGCAATGAAGATGGGACATATCACGAATTCTGGAGAAAACGACTGAAGAACAGGCTTCATGCCCTGGCAGAAAGGAAGCAGGGGGCAAGTCTGGGATTCCAGCAGGGTCCCTTCCCTAATGAGGTGCTGCTAGGCCTCGCACAGGGCTCTGCTTATGGATGAGGGAGGACTGTGCCCTTCAGGTCTGTGCCCTGGGTGAATGCTTCAGCCTTCAGTAGTTTCGCCAATTCCTTACACTCTGTTATAGCACGCAGCTTCACAATCAGTAGAGACATAGAAACCTGTCATGCTGTTCATGACAGAGAATATCACCCCAAATTTTCCTCCACTCCATCAGCAAACACCTTGCAATAACTCAGTAAAGAGTGACAATAGGTATGAAGAGAAAATACAATTTATATTTTAAAAAATTATTACTATAAAGGACGCACTGCTGTTAATCCCCCTTGGAATACTTCCCCTCACTTTGAACACACTTACCCCGCTGTTCTTGCCATTTTCTGAAGCAGTTCTGGAAGTCCTTTTTCATGTCTTTAATTACACTGTCACAGATGACTTGATATCCTGAACTGATTCACGATGCTTACCTTTCATGGTGGTCTTCACTCTGGGGAAGAGCCAGGAATCGCATCGTGTCGGATCAGGTGAATAGTGCACAAGGATGCTCAGGATTGTTTTTATGAGCCTGCATTTCTTTTGGATGGAACTTCAGTCACTGTGGCTTTAGTCATACAACTTATAAAGCCACTCGTGAAAGAGGACTTCCACAACTTTTTCAGTACAGAGCAAGAATGATGAGATAAGTGTATTCAACCGAAAAGGGGTGTTTTGAGGAGAATTAGCAGGAAACGTGTCTTCCATGGTAATACATTTTCAAATTTAAGCATTCACCACAGTTTTCGATCGCCCCTCAGATATCTGTACCTTTACAGAAAGAATTTGTAATTTTTCTGCCTTTCCAGAACCAGAATAACAAACAGACTTCATACATACAACCTGATTTGAGTCCTGTTTGATAAAGATGTTCTTTTCTTATTCAGTTTTTTTATTGCTATATGTTTACAGCTGGTGCTTACTTTCCTGGTGGGGAGTTGCACATCTTAATGCTTTTTAAAGGCCCCTTCCTTTCGCCCCTTTTCCTATCCCCCCTTTTCCTAATATCTTTTGTTTTGCTCTTATATTCTGGCTTTCTCATATAGGAGAAACCACGTGACATTAAAGTTTACGTGTCTGGTTTATTTCACTGCACACTATGGTCTCAAAGTACATCCATTCTCCTGCAAATGGCTCAGGTTCATCATTCTTAATGGCAGAGAAGTACTCTGTTGTGTATAAGTACCACATTTTCTTCATCCATTCATTTGATGATGAGTAGACAGGCCACTTCCAAGATTTAGGTATTATCAACTGTGGTTCTATAAACATGGGTGTGCAGCTATCACTGTACTATGATGGCTTGGCTGACTCTGGATGAAATGAGAAAGAAAGTCATTTGTTTCTCATAAACCTTGTGGTGGTGGCATCTATGCTACATACAGAACAGGTGTGATACTGCTATTCCAAAAGTATTTCTGTGTCAACATCAAACACCAAAGAACAGTGTGTTAGACTGCATAGAAGTGATTCGTTTGAGCTATGTTTAAGCATTCAAATTTTAGCACATATTTGGGAAAATTAATAGAAATAGATCAATAAAATTGTACTATATTTCACAGAAGGATATTTAACACTCGCTCCATTTTACAATATTCTGTATACAAGGATCTACAGAAGAATTTTCTTTCAAGAATCATTGAGACAAATGTTTGAGTCTCCTCTCAATGACTGGCTGCCTTTTATCTAACAGACACTGCAATTCATTCTTTGACTGTTCATTTTGTTTTTATTTGTTTTTCCTGTTAGCCTTTCTGCTAGAAAAGGCTACAAAGGCTCCTTGTTCTGGCGATGGATTAAAAGAGTACAGATGCCCTCATGGAATCCACCATTACTATTATATAATTTCACTTCATCTTCTACTTCAAGTAATTATTCTGTCCTTATTTTCATTTAGCCTCAACATATTCATTTATACATCTAGTCTCCCAGAAGTGTTTTGTTTTGTTTTTTTGTCACGAGCTGGACCAAGATAAAATATAAATATGTGCATTTCCCAACCCACCTGCCTAGCCTATCTGCAATTCTCAGATTCAACAGTGGAGTTTTCTGATTTATGAAATTTAGTTCTAGTTCTCAAATTTTTCTTTCTGTGTCTCTGCTCTCCTAAGTATTGGGATTGTACTAAGGATCTTCACCCTGAGCTACCTCCACAACCTTTTTAAAAATTTTTACACAAGATTTTGCTAAGTTGCTAATTTACTTGCTACAGATTTTTCCATCTTTCTGAGTAAAAACCAGAAAAGTACTTAAAATTTATTTATATATATATATTTTAAAATCATTTATTCCACCCTAGATTTTTTTTTGTGTGTGTGTTTTTGAGACAGGGTCTTGCTAGTCTTGAGTTCACTGTGTAGCCCAGGCTGGTCTCGAACTCGCAACGATCCTCCTGCCTCAGCCTCCTGAGTGCTGGGATTACAGGCGTGAGCCACCATGCCAGGCTAAAATTTACTTATACATTATCAACCTTTAAACTGTGATTGTTATAATGACACATCAAGGATGATCTGTCCTAATCATGAATAACCCTGATGACTTCATTGATAACCAGAAGAGAGTTCCATGACTCTTAGTTTGGAGGTGAGAAATGAAAATTGAACTTTCCTAGAAAGATCAATGATATAGATGAATAGGTAAATAAAGTACAGTTTCTTTGTACATGTAATTATTTTTAAAAGGACAAAAAGCCACATATAAATAAACGCACAGTAAATTTTTAAAAGACTTTCAGCATAGAAATACATGTGTGGTCTAATGTATGACTACGAATGAGCACTTACTGAGCTTGCATGTCTACTTCAAGCAGCTGTAAGTATATCTTCAAACACCTTATACTTTCAAATATTGTAAGTATCACACTTGGCCTCCAACGTGGAAGCATACATGGATTATTAACTTTAAAAAGAGGTCCAAAATGACAAAACAACTGCATAGGAATGCCTAGTAAAGATTAACTGTAATATGTTTTAAATGAATTCTCTCATGAACTCTTCAAAGCAATCTTATACGATAGCAATCTATAGCATCCTTAAAACAATTATAACTTTGTTGCGATAGACCTCACATACTTTAAGATTCACTTTAAATGTATTCCCAAGTTGTGCAGGCATCACCATCATCAATTTTAGGATATTTGTATCACCCCAAAAAAAATCCTGAACTCATTAACTGTCCTTTCCCACTCATCTCTCCTGGTAGCCCGTGGAGTACTGCTACTACTTCCTGTCCATATGAATTCACCCAATCTGAGCATTCTGTATAAACGGAATCACAAAATAGGCACTCTTTTGTAACTGTTTATTCTACTCAGCATTTTCAAAGTTTATTTATATTTCTTTTCACTGGCAAATGATAGTCCATTGTATAGAAATGTCACATTTCATATATTTTATCAGTTGACAGACATTTGGATGGAGTCCACATTTTGACTATTGTACATATTGCTGCTTGGAATACTTGGGTGCATCTTTTGTGTAGGTATATGTTTATTACAGTTTATCTAAAGAAACATTGCAAAGACACATGAACTTTTTACAAAGTAAACCAAAATTCTAAATGATATAAATGTATAATCTCTATAAGGATATATTTTACTGATTTTATAATTAATCCATTGCCATAGGTAATTGAAAGTCACAAGAAAAAGTTTCAACATTTCATTTATTCAACAAAACATACTGAATATTGAATACTCAATATATAAAAAATGATCTATAATCATTGATGTTATTAACTCATATCCCCCTTTGATGAAGTTACATTCTTCAAAAGGTGACCATCTTCAAACTAAATAAAGTCAAATTTGCTTATTCCAAATATTATGTATCTATAGGAACTGTGACAAAATGATATGTGAAGTTATCTAGTCTCATAATTTTGGTTGGTAATTTCACACGAAGGTTCAGATAAATCTGAAAGGTTAGTAACTTTGTCAATATTGAGTAACATTAACATAGATTATGACATGGATCTAGCCAGAATAGCATAGCATAGCTTTCTCAATATTCAAGGTGATATTCAAGGTTACTCATTGATTTAGCACAGCAATTTTTAAAGGATCAGCCTGTCCTCCGAGCCTGTTCATGCTTGGGTTGCAAGAAAAGAAATTTCCTAGAACTGTTCCAAATGCAAAAGTCAACCCTGTCCAGGAGCATACCTGATGATGACCATGTCATACTCTGCTGCTCACACCTGGCTCACCCACAGAGACAATCCCCGCCCGGAACAACCCTTAAAAACCCTTTTTCCAAGCCAAGAGGTGGCTGTTTTGGTCCCCAAGGCAATCCACCCCTCGCCCAATAAAGCTTCTCTCTAGTGGCACAGTGTCTGATCTGGCTTCGTGTGGTTCCAGTCCATCAGCAATCATTAAAGATTAAGGTCAATTAAGATTCATAAAGAACTGTGTATTATCTGCTGTTTAAATGAATTCATTATATCAGAGAGGTTTCAGAACAACTTATTAAATGTACCTTTTAATTTTCCCTATTCTGTCACTGATAGGCTTCTAAAACATCCATCAATTTTAGTTAGGTGTTACATATGTCCCAACTTCATTTGCCTACTATTTTACATACGGGATTTAACACACAATTCATTGCAAAAGAAAGACAAGAATTAGTTAAGTGAGGAGAATTTGCCTGTTTGCACTTTCTTGCTGACTCAAAGTGGATTTTAATTTGTGCAGCTTGCTTCTGTTAATGAAACTTTCTATTTAAAATAACTACAAAAACCTGTAACATTAACGTAATGAATACATTCTCCTATAACCTTAATAGAGCCTTTTTAAAAAGTCTGCTTGAAGTTTTGTAATAAATACAATTCAGAGAAGGTAGCTTTTTAAAAAAAATCCAATGAAAACACTTTATACTTTCAAGAAACTATAATCTAAGCCAATCTGTAAAACTTTGCCAACAGTAATAAGTCTTTCAAATTCAGAAAAGGCTGAAACTTTAGTCTTTGTGTTTCCTATAAAGAGAAGAACCATAAATTCTAACATAATACTGGCTATATTTCATTAACTGGGAGACCGTTGCATAGAGCTCCTTTCAAAAACTCTACCCTGAACATTTTAACATTTTGTTGGCTCCTAATTGAGAAACATACATTTACTTATATTATTGACTTCTTAGAACAGACTCTCTCAGAAGTTAAGGTATTCAAAGGACTATTTTCATGCAGGGACACTAGAGTAAAACCAAATATAAGGTCATAATAAGTTTATTCCTCAGAGTACAATGTGCTCAAAAAAAGTTATGGCATTTATCATCTTAAAACAGGACTAAGAGAAAAATGAAACAATGCACACAATAAAGTTTTTAGACATGAAAGAATTAACAATGCATTCAGTACAGGTGGAATAAATTCCTTTAGAGACCACAGAGATGTTATCAAGGGATTTCCTCAATGCAATTAGGCACCCAAGCCCACAGTAAAGAGGGAGAAACAGCTTGTAAAAGAATATGTTAAAGTATCATATTACTAAATCCCTATTTTTGCTGGGCAGCTAAGGAATATAATTTTCATGCTCTTATCCACTCATATTATACACAGAAAGACTTCTACTTAGTAAAGAGGTAGTAGGACTTGGAAACGCTATTTTTAAAAAAAGAGGTTACTTCATAATAAAAAGGAAGATCATAACCGGGGTACCTGTTTTTACCTTTGCTTTGCGAAAGTGGTAGACCACCAGCATGCTGACGAAGTCCAGCAGCATACACAGAGCTTGGAAGGAGATGATAGCAAGTCGTAAATACTTATCCTCCTGGACAAAGCACGGGCGGTCATCAGCACAGTAAGGACAACCCTCTCTGCAGGGCAGGCAGACATGGGTTTCTTCAGACACTCCTTTTGCACCTCCTGAAGACTGATGATCTGGATCCACTCCTGAAAATTTCAAATAAAACCATGGGTCATTTGCACCTCTGAAATAGGTGAGACAGAGTACAGAGTGAAAGTAGAGCTTGCCTTGTCTTTTCTTTTCACATTTATTATAGACCTTTCACGAACTTGCTAGGAGAGTTATTTTACCTTTTGACTCAGACAAAATTCTTTGATGCCTTTGATTTTAAAATTCTCAGAGTAGTTGAGCAAAATTAGCAAAAATGGAAATGAAACTCCTGAGGGTAGAAAACAGTCTAATGAGCTTTTTATATCATCATCTACCACTCACCACATAATGATACACCCTACAGCACAAATCCCATTCCATGCATACTCGTTAAAGAATGAACCAGAAGCTGGATAAGAAAGTTGATGTCTTCTATATATTGAGTAAATATACACATCACTCACACCACTTATGGAACCTCTTGACCTACATGGCATAGAATCTAAAATGAGGCTTTGATTGCTCTTTAATTCAGCAGAGATCTCATTTACCAAATTCATTAGGACTAAATTGAATAAAATGATACTTAAATAACAGTTATTCAGTGTGCAATAACCTAACAATGGTATGTGCTTTGCCTAGAGTCCAGTCCATACTTACAAGCTATCATGTAATTTCCCACTTCACACACCCTTATGACATTTTCACATTGTTTGCTTACTAATGTTACTGATCCTCTACTTTTAGATTCTTCTGTCTTAATTATCAAATGAAAGTTAGCTCTGAAGCCTCAGGAGTACTTTTAGTTTTCAAGTCCATTTTAGCACCAACAAATATCCAACTTATAACAAATAATGAAAAACTCAAACATTATGAACTCAACATAAAATACATTAGTGAATATTTATCCAGTTTAGTATAAAACACAATTTTTAATGAGGAATTCAGGGACGAGGTTTTTCCATTTAATAGCATTTTACTAACAGAAAGTCCATATTTCTTTTATCTGTATTTAAAATTTCAGTTTTTCTGAAACATATTTATCTATTTTTCCTCAGTAAATAATAACAAAAGTATAATGGTATAATATGCCTTAAAAGAATGTATTATTATTCAAAAAACAAGGAAATTTAAAAAAAGAAGTGAGTTAAGAAGGACTCAGTGGGATGTTAAATTCCACACCAGACAATTTTAAGTTGAGGTCCAATTCATTGTCTAGGAAAAGTAGTGCAAAATCTGAGAAATAATAGCAATATAGGAAAAATGTGGTGTAGGAACCAGATAGATCAGTATGAGATATAGAACTTACAGAGAAACTGCATGAGATAATAATTGAGAATGTCAGAGAAAGACACTTGACAAATAGAAGTATTTATGTCATAATATAAATCTCAAATTAACTGGAAAATGCTGAATGTGATGAAGTATGATGACTGAGGAAAGGCTACAGGAGTTAATGATTTTATTCCTCACTGGCCTTTAAGATAGTATATTCAAAGACTAATAGATTGATACTAGTTTTCAAGATTTAGGGGCTAAATAAGTGATACTATTTCAATGAATGTTCCACTAAATTAAAAAAAAAAAGGGAAAGTTCACAGAAAAGAGGAATGGAGATGGTATAAAAAACAAACAAAGTGAAGTTTAATTACCAAAAAGAGCCTCTAAGAATTGAGGAAAGATATAAAAGTTTATAAAGAAAGCTCTTGAGAGATTAATAGTTTATACTGTATGTACTCAAGAGCCTCCGTGAATAAATGAACTCTAAAAGCCCCTTTTCTAATACTGGAAAAAAGTAGAATTACACAAGATTTTCAAAAGTTTCTTTGTTTTTGTTTTGTTTGGGAGAAAGGAGAAATAAATCGGAAAAACTATATAGAACTAAAAGGAAGAGGAGGAGGAGGAAGAGAAAGAAGAAGACAAGGAAGAAGGAGAAGAAAAAACAGGAGGAGGAGGAAAAGTTAATCTTGAAGTCTTAAATTTCTCAACAAACCAGGTAAGAATGTGTGTTGACAGTGAAAAAGGTAATTTTAAGGCTAAAGACATAAAATATTAGACAGCAACATATCACAAGATTTGTTGGATCCGTTCACAAAAAAATAATTCAGTTAGGATAAGTTAGTATGACTTATTAGGAGACCTAATCAAGAAACTTCATGATTTTTTAAAAAATAATTATCAGAGGCATAGAAACACAGAGAATAGAACAGCTAGAGATGAATAAAGAGGATTATGCCAGTGACCATTTTAACTTTATTTTCATGTGACTATAAATATATGCTTCAAGAGTAAAAGAAGGGACAAGTAAAACAAGAGGAGAAAAGGCCAGCATAAGGTTACATAATGGAACGGCGACCTTCACTCTCTGGGTGCAGCTGCTGTTGGACCTGCCAGAGACCTCATGTAACTGAGTCCACCTGGGCTTAGAGAGGGACCCATTTCTCCAGCAACTTTACTCATTGATCAAAAGGGCCAGAGTCATGACTAGCCTTGCATTCTTAGAGTAATGCTCTCAAGTCCAGAACAGCTTCCTGCCTCCTGCACCGTGACTTCAGAGGTGCTCCATGCTGACAATGAGAAGCATGCCAGGAGTTCCAGGCTGAGATGAGGCACAATACAACTGCTTTTATACAAAGTGATTCAGAACCTTAGGAAACAGTCATCCTAATGGCTAGAGTTAAAGGTAAGGCTAAGAGGAATTTAAAGTTACGAAAAGCAGGTACCTAGTGCAGATACAAACTTGAGGATGTTACGGCACACAGATTAGAAACTGAAACGAATGAGAAACTAAGACTGAGAAAGCTATTTGTTAAGTCTTGAGTACAAACTAGCTAATCAGTCAAAGTCAATGTACTGAATAAAATAAAGACTCATCATGGACTAGGAATGAGGATAGATAGAATCTGAAGAATTACAGAGTAGTAAGAGAAGCTGGAGATCAGGGGGTGACAAAGCATGAGTTCTGAGATTCAAATTTGGGAGGCTGAGGTTGGAATTTCCCCTTGGGGCCAAAATGGAATAACAGTGAATGAATTTACATTCCCATCAGCAACCACCAAGAAAAATGGAGAAAGTATCTGAAATGTGATAGATTTTCAGATACTAGACATCATTATCAAAGAACTGTGATTCCTAACAAGTACAAACACGAGTCAAAGAAACCAAAGTACCTAACTCCAGAAAAGTTACACTAGTAAAATAAAATATCTGTGGAAGGTAAAGCCTGTCTTCTTTCTTAATTGAATCTTTGCTTTCTTTATCAGTTAAACCTACCACAAGTTCCTTTTGGCTTAAAAAGTTCCTGGCTACATATTGGCATTGAGTATGTATTACTTAGTTTGCTACAAACAAAATGGGAACTTAAACTATAACTGCAGAGATACAGTATTTCTCACAAAGGGGATGAACAAAGGCCACTCAGTCCTCCAATCATTCCAACACAGCGTTATTACAGCATGTTAGCTGCCTAGCGTTTGTCTGTATAGATATGATCATGCTATTCCAGTCGTATTTTAGAGACATTTGACAAGTTTTCTGCTTTGTAAAATTTTAATCATTTTTACCAATAACTTTTATGCATATTTTTTTGTTCAGTACCAAACTCATGGTCCATTTCCAATAAATCTAAAAAATCTTACTTTACCTCTGATTTTTTTCCATTGGCACTGGGGATTGAACTTAGTAACTTCATGTTAAACTATGTGTTTGGACTTTATTTTTTGTTTTGAGACAGTTGTCTCTCACACAATTGCTCAGATTGGGCTTGAACTTGTAATCTTCTTGCCTCAGCTTTCTGGAGAGCTATGATTACAGGTATGCAACATCACTCCTGGCTAAAAACTACTTTCTTTTTCAAAACTGGGGACTGAACTCAAGCCCTTCATGGTGTACTATATTCCCAGACATTAAATTTTTTTTTTTTTATTTTGAGACAGGAGCTCACTAAGTTATCCAGGTTGTGCTTAAACTTGCAATCTGCCTGCTTCAACCTCCCAGAGTGTGCCATTATTTTATTATAACCATTTTTTCCCATAATTTCTTCATATTTACCTGTTACTCTGTTGTACAGGCTACGTTTCTGAAGGATACTCAAGTTTTTTTTTAATAAGGTATAAATGAAAGATGGGGGAGGATAAGGGTAGTAGAACAAATCATAAAACATGTAACAGAAATTAAAATTCTTATTCAAAAAATTCTTATCCAACTCAAAAACTATTTTTTGAGTATCAAACTATGTGTCAGACACTGTTTCAGTAAGATAAATCAGTTAGCAAATCAAAGCTCTCTACTTCTGGCACAATTATGTTCTAGAGGGAGAAAACAGATACAAGCGTATCTGTAGTAGTCAACACAATAGGTACAAACGATGCTACCTTAGAACTGAGAAGTGCTGAGGGAAAACCGATGTGGGTCAAAGTGAGGAGAATCCAATATGCTGGCAGTGGGTGTTGAAAGGTTACATAAGGTAGTCAGAGTAGTCTTTATTCTCAAAGTGATGTCTGAACAAAGACTTGAAGGATGGAATGGATAGTAACCACGCTGACTTGGATAAAGGGAATTCCAGGCAAAGAAGCAGCCAGAACAAAGCTGCTGACCTGGAGGCACACCTGGTGCATCTGAGGAAGCGTGCAGAGATCAGTGGGTGAGAGCAGAGGATGGGTGGCGCACTGTGGCAGAAGATGAGGTTAATGAAATAATAGTGACAGGCCATTCACAGGTTAAAGAAATAATAGTGACAGGCCCTAAGTGGACCTGGACCCTATCCTCAGTAAAACAGCCTGGAGACATGGCAAGGTTTGGGGAGAGGAGTAACTTGTACTCGGCGCTGTTAAGGAGTGTTTTGGGTGCATAGATAATACATTGTAAAGGTGAAGAGGAGATGAAGGAAGGTTAGCGGAAAGCTATTGTAGGAACTCAGTGAAGACCTCATGGTGGCTGGAATCAGTGTAGCAATTTTTTTAAATGACTGGATTCAGATAAAGCGTAAAGGTGGAGTCAACAAAAATTTGCAGTTGAACATAGCATGAGAAAGAAAGAAAAGCATAAACTACGTCTTATGTTCAGCATAAAACATGGAAGGATGAAGTTACCATCATCCAAGATGGGGAGTAATGTGGAGAAGGATTTGGAAAAGATCACAAATTCAATGTAGACATGTCGATGTTAGGATGTGTATTAGAGATTTAGGTGATGATGTCAGAAAGGCATCTTAATATGTAAGTCTGGTGGTTAAGAGAAAGAGTTACACTCAAGATAAATATTTACAGGTCATGGGCTAAATATCATTAGATATCATTCAGAGCCAGGAGACGAGATGAGATCACTAAGAGAAAGAATAGAGAAGAAAAGACAGTGAGGGCTCTCCAATATTAATACAAAACAAAATTCTTAATCACCCCAAACCGCCCCTCATCCTGCCACATATACCAAAAGAGGCAATATACTATTTGTTATGTAAGTGCAAATGCAGAAACTTTATTTTTATTTTAAAGAGAAAAAACAATAAAAAATGACAAAACAAGATAACAGGAGAGTAACAATGGTTAATACATGGTGTAATTTTATCTTCAAAGTAAGTTGCCCAGATTACAAGATATAGGCATGAAAAACTGATCAAACAATGTAAGCATCTTTTCAATTAATGAAGAGAAATCAGTAGTTTAACTTTCTTAACTATCTTGTGTGTGTGTGTGTGTATTCTTTTTTCCTTTTCCCTTCCTTCTTTTTCAGACACTTTAATGGAAAACATTTACTCATAATTTACCTGTGGTTTGTCACCATCAAATTATCATATGTGCTGTCTTGGTTTTGGTCTTTCCAAAGCAGAATCTAAGATAGGAACCTAGGAGGTGATGTCCAAAGCAGGAATAACAGGTCAGACAGAATGAGACAAAGAAGAATAAAGGGGGATATATGTTAGATCACTGAGGGGAATAGCACTGTGACAATCAGTCTTCCCAAGAGCCTTCTAACAACTGTATACGATGCCTCGCAAGGTTTTCTCTTCAAAGAATGAGTGGCAGAATGTTTATGCAGCAAATAACTATCTCACTCTTTGAAAGCTGTCCCAGAGGACTACAGTTTCCTAGTTTTCCTGGGTAAGGTGTGAGCAAGCTCAAAGAACATAAGAGAAAGTTCCAAGGCAGAAAAGGAAGAAATTCTGTTGCCACTTGTATGGGGTAACGACAGCCAACTTAACTGTCTATCACAGGTTGCAGTTCATATCTAAGGTGAGTTAAAAGTGTATGATACGGGGCATTGAAAGCATAATCATAGCTTCTATATTCTAAAGTTGACCTGACACTATATATGTGGAATACAACTTGAGTAGTGCCCCATGGATTTAAACAACATACTGTTCGTGCACTGAACATAAGAAGGTGAACAAGGTTAGGACCTGTCTGATCACTGTGATTCTGAATTTAAGTACTTTCCTATACATTGACCAAGGAATTTACCCTGAAGAAAGAGTTTGTTCTTGTCTTTGGTTCTTTTTCTTTCCTTTGCAATACTTATTTCCACCAATTTTTAAAATGAATTGCTCTCAGTTAGTCAGCTCTGATTCACTCTTTGCTATGTAGAATTTAACTCCATAGTTATATAGAAAGATACTTTAATACCTCAGCTGACAGAACTAGTCAAATAGGGCTTTTTAAAATGTGAAAGTCCAATAATTTTATGCCAGCATCAAAGGAATAATCTTAATTTCATGTTGGTGAAATATGGCAAAACACTGGCCAGATTCAACAACTGATGTTTTTAGAATATTGTCAAAGACCCATAAACCACTCTGCAATTTTCAAGCATTTGAGTTTAACAGTGGTTAGTTTTCCTCTCCAAGAGATATATTCTATGTTTTAAAAAATTTCTTCTGCATTTAAAAGTAGAATTATGTACAATATATAAAATCTAAAATAGAATATATATCTTTCTCTTATGGTAACTTTTAATATAAACAGCCAAAAGAAGTCATTTATTTCAGATAGGGTAATAAAAACCTTGATTTCTAAAATTATGATATCTAATAAACATTTTACATAAAAAATACAACGTGCAGCCAGGCACAGTGGCACACACCTGTAACCCCAGCTGCTTGGGAAAATAAGAAAGGAGGATGGCAAGTTTGAGCCCAGTTTGGTCAATTTAGCAAGACTTGTCTCAAAATAAAGAAAATTTTAAAAGGACATGCGGCATGGGTCACTGGCAGACCACTCCACTACGCAAGGGCACCTCAGTTCAATTTTCAGTACAGATGAAAAGGAAACAAAACATACATTATTTTCAAAATGTATATGTACAGATTAAAGATATAATGAATAAAAATTGGCTCTTTTTCCTTCTTTCTCTTAATAGAAAATTTTATCCTCTAATCAGACTTAGATGTCATTCCTGCTCTATGATAGAAATATATTTCTCTAACTCAATGTCATTATTCATCTTTTCTAATTTTGGCCTTCTCTGAATTAATGTAGTCTGTTATTCATGTAAATCATGTTCAGAATGATTGCAAAGTCCCCCAATTCTGATTTACCGGGGAATATGTTATTGCCTGTATTCAACCTTCAAATGGATAATAGGAGATAGAATTCAGGAATGTACAAAACTCAGAGAGTCTTTTAAAGAGTCCACTCTTGCTGTAAAGCTGGATTTACCCACTACATTCCACACCAGCCTACTGCCCTGATGGACACCATCGCAGAAACTTCCCAGTGGCTGACTGGTTCTGTTTCCTCAGGGCTCTTCCTGAGTCTTGAAGCCTTTTTGACTCTCCTTACTGGCCTGTGTAGTTCTACTCTACTTAATTTTATAGTTCCAAAGATCTATAAATTTTACACAAATAAACTATGAGCTCTCTAAAATATGACACTGGTTTTATATTTTTAATTTCCCATTAAAATTAAAATTATAAAAGAATATATTAGACCGTAATATCCAATCATAAGTACAGGATATGTAAGAGAAAAAGCCTGCACATTCCATTGTCTTGCTTGGGTAGAAATGAAATAATAATTAAAGGTATTATGGCTACTGAAACAGTAGCAGGTAGTATAAAGTCAGAGACCGAATACAACTCCCAACCATTTGCTGGTATCAGCAATGCCAAATTACTATTAGATTACTCGTTCAATATTCATGAATAAAGGACAACTTGTCAGAAAACAAATTATAATCGCATTTTATTCTTTTGTGCTCAAAAATATCTCAAGAAGACCAGAAAAGGCAAACACTGAAATGTGATCTTAAGACATCTGTTCATTAATTATTTTTTTTCACATCATCGGATTATCAAACACCATGAGATACTATAAGGAGCAACACATGGTAAAGGAGAAAGAAAAACCAAAAGTCAGAAACCTGCCTTCTAAAGCTCAAACAGTAAATAAAAGTACAGCTTTTATTTATTGTTTTTGTAGGACTGGAAGCAATATTAAATTGTTTTAGAGTTCCAAAAAGCTTTATCAGTTTATGCTGAAATTCTTTAAGACAAAGGAATATACACAGCTTGTAGAAATCAAACTTTTCTAAATAATAATAATGGGTTCTTCTTTATATTACTATGTTACTCATCTTTTCATCTCCACAACAAAATACTTGCAAGCAAAAACCTAAAGAAGGAAAGATTTACAAGAGAAGTCAAGATGGCCGACCAGTGAGCAACAAAATACAAAGCCTCCCAGGAGAAACAACTCATTTGCCAGAATAAAACACCCTGGAGAAACCCAGACAAAGGGAGATGGATCCTCTTGACACAGGAAGAAATTAAAACGTAAAAAAGCTTGTAAAATACTTGGGGACTACAACTGAAACAGCTAAAAATTACAGGACACAGCATTTTCGTTTGCGGCAACCCACCAAGTTTGCAACAGCCTGACTCCACGCTGGCTGGCAGAGCTGCCCAAACTCGTTTCCGCTGACACTCACAGGAAGCACAGCAGCGCTGAAGTCAGGGGCTGGTGAACCCAATGGAAAGCAAAGCTGGTGAAAGGACCTTCATTAATCCATGGTCAGTGCTGGGAATGAGACCCTCACATGGGAAGGGTGCAACCAAATGGGCAACATGTTAGAATCTGGCAGGAGGAGCCTGAACTGGGAGCAACAGTGACTTCAGTTGGTTCCTCCCTCCCCAAAGCAGATTCATGGGATTTGCTTGGACTGGGCTGCGCCCCTGGCCGGGACCCAATGAACCATCCCAAATCAATTCCCTGTGCTTAGCAAGCACTAACCGGGGAAGGCCTCTGCAGTTTGGTTGGTCTGGTGGGGAGGGGCAGGCATACACAGGCGCTGCTTGCACATCAGTGATAAGAGCAGTCAGGAGAGGGCAGAGGTCCCTCGCCTGCATGCTTTGGAGGAAACATGGCCAACAGGGAAGGGGGCTGGGACCTGCACTGTAACCTGTGTGGAGGAAGCCAGGACCATGACAGGAGAGAGAGGCAGGAGGAGGCCCCCAGCCCAGAACCCTGAGAGCCCTGATCCAGGAGAGGGAAAAACAAGGGCGACTGAGGGCAGCAAACACACAACAGCAGGCATGTCTTCAATGGACATTAAAAGATATCTTCGGGACCTTGTAGATGAGCTCAAAACTGAAATATTAAATCAGGTAAAGTAAGATATGAGTAGAGTAATAAAAGAAATGCTCTCAGGGAGCATCTCTCAGGAAGATACAGATGGAAGAAGGGAGGCACACAAAAAAGGAGAGAAACATTTGATAAAGAATGTAAAGAAAATATAGAATATATGAAGCAGATTGAAAGAGACTACCAGGAAATTAAAAACTCCATTGAAAGCTGGCGAAACTCCTTAAAAGAAACTAAGGATAGACTATCAAAACTTTAAGACAAGTTTGCAGTGTGTGATCATGAAAGGAAAGATCTCTTAAAAATAACAAGGAAACAGGCAGCAACAATACAAAGGCTAGAAGATGACAAGAGAATCGACAATTTAAGAATAAGAAATGTGAATGAAGAAGCAGAAATACATACAGGTGAATTACAAAGGCTATTCATGGAAATAATTAAGGAAAACTTCCTAAGCATGGGAAAAGAAAATGACATTTGGTTATGTGAGGCATACAGAACTCCAGCCACCTACAACCAAAACAGATCTACACCCAGACATATAATAATCAAGATACCAGAAATTCAATATAAAAACAGAATATTAAAAGCTGTCAGAGAAAAGAAACAGATTACCTATAAAGGTAAGCCCATCAGGATCACGGCTGACTTCTCGACACAGACCATCAGATCAAGAAGAGCTTGGAGCGAAGTCTTCCAAGCCCTGAAAGAAAATATCCTCCAGCCCAGTTTGATGTACCCTGCAAAACTGTCACTAGAAATTAATGGAGAAACAAGATGCTTCCATGACAAAGAGGAGAGTTTGTGACTACCAATCCAACCTTACAGAGAATATTGAAGGACATTTTAGAGAGAGAGAAAAAAATACCAGGATTTTAGGAATAGTGGCAGAAAGGCCTCAATGAGTGGGGCAGGCAATAGAATAAAAGAGAAAACTAGACAAACAAAGGCAGAAAAATAGCATAGCAGAAATGAGGCAGAAAAATAGCATAGCAGAAATAAGGCACAGAAGGATGGCTAGAATCTCTAACATAGATGGCCTTGATACACTATATTGTTAATAGTGCACCAGGATTTAAAACCCACATTACTCATACTACTCTGCTTAGATGTATTATATTCTGTTCCAGTCATTCTACCTGTACTAGATTTGAGGGCACAGACAGTTATCCCAAAAATAGCAGGATATAGTATGGATATCATCCTTAATTTCCTATTAACTTAATCTCCAGCTCTGTAAAACCTACACTGTTTTACCATGACTGATTGTAATCGAATCTAGTTTGTTAGATCACTGTTTTGTATTGATAGATTTTATTCAAAGCTGTTATGATTGATAGTATCAAGTCTGAGAGTATAGGAAACTGCACTTCAGATGACAAGATCCACTAGAATATCCACTCTGGTTTGATCATGACCTGCCTTTGAAGTTTTATACTGTCTACAATGTTTTATTTTTACTAATATTGTTATGTACTGCTATATTCAATTATACTGCTATATTCATTTATGCCTGATGATATAGACAATTCTATTGAAGATAATAAGAAACAACACAGCAATCATTGTAGATCACCTTGTACTGTGGTTTTATATAACTTTTTGTTTTCATGTTTTTATAGGAATTTGTTTTGTTTTGTCTTGCTAAGTTTTGTTTTTCCCTCTAATACAGAAAAGATAGAAATACATGTAGAGATTCATGCATGCATAGCTGTTTACACTCTCACTGTTTGACTATCTACTTTGTATGCTTTAATTTTGTAACTTTAACAACTATTTCTAAGAGGACAATATGTAATTTATCAACTAGTGATTTCTTATTGTTTATCTTTTTTTTTGAAATTGTGTATTATCTCTACCCTTTACATGCTTTTGTTTCTCTTTAAATAAAAAATTTTTGAAAAAGATTTATTTTGGTCCAAGATCTCACTTTTCAGCCTGTCAGCCTGATAGCTCCATCACTTTTAGGCCTGTGGTTAGCAAAGAAGCATCATGGCAGAAGGGCATGGGGAGAAAGGTGGACAAATTCACGGCAGCCAGGATACAGAAGAGAAGACAGGTATATCTGTGCCCTCCCCAGTTATGTTCCCCATGATCTGCCTTCTCCAGGGAGGTCCCTGATCTCACTAATGGATTAATTCATCAATGCGATTGGCATGATCAAATCACCTACAAAAACCCCTGTCTCTGAACAAAAGCATTTTTGGGAACATTTTTGACCCAAACTGTAATACCTACTGAATGGTCTTAAGTTTATGATCATTTAAAATTTTGTATTCATTGAGGACTGGAGTATCTCTGTATGCACTCTATACCTAATGTAATACTTTACAGATACTGGATACTCAGTAAACAATTACTAATGATGAAAGTACTCTCTCAAAAAGATAAACTGATTGATCTGTAATGCAGCATTTTTTGAAGTTAAGATTCAACTCAGTACATGTTTCTTCATGCTTTGCAACCAAGTATACTTAAGAATTTATTCAAAATGGTATTTTGGGGGATGCTAGAAACAATAAGAATATTAGATTTTTATAATTTTAAATGTAAAAGTTTGTCATGTGTAGTTAAATATGTGTTGAAACCATGTCAAATGATAATTTGATTTGGAAATTTCAGTTCTGAGCAACTTGAAACACATGTATAGAATGCCACTCTGCGAAGGTCTGAACATTCTTAAAGATGATACTTGGAACTTTAGAGTTAAACAAATATTTCTGAAAGATAACTGGCAAACTTAGAAAACTATTAACTATATTAACAGCACTTTTAAGTTTCTTAAATAGCTATAATCACGATGATTTGAGCAAAACTGTATAGAAAGCTTTTTGGAACAGGTGACAGTAGGAGGTACACAACATTTGAGGACTCTAAAATATTTGCCTGTAAATATGAGCCTTCTAAAATAAATTGCAATAATCTGAAAGCTCTGTCTAAATCTATTTACGTGATTTAACTTTGTACTCACAGAACATAAAATCTCTCATTCTCCTTCTTCCTCTCTCCGCATAGATTTAGATGCTATAGCTATTGATGGACATAGATACACTTCAGAATGGCTACATAAACCTTGATGCAGTTATACAATGTATAATAATGAAATTCAGCATAATATCAAGTTTAAAAGATCATATTTTATATAGAAATCACAAACTGAAAATAATTAACAATGAATTTTGGAGAAAAATTTCAAATTCTAATTCTACATACCATACAAAGTTTTTAAAGAACAGAATAGTTTGTAGTGAAAATAAATATTTTAATTTATGTCCCTTAGACATCAATGAACTCATTTTGTTTAATGAATTTTTGGCCCAAATCACAGAGATCTGTTAATCTACAGATACTAAAACTACTGAAAAAATTTAGTCCACTGTACTGAAATATAGGTGGTCCTCTGAAAATTAGATTTCTGGGGTAAATTAAGTTTTGATATAATTTAAAATTTACAGAAGAGCTACAAGAATGTTACAAAGCAATTTTATGTTTTACCAAGCATCAGTAATTACTGATATTCTGCTGTATCTATCATACATATTCTCTTGATGAACAGATGTTTATAACCTTACATGTGTACTGTTTACATGTATATTGAATATTTGGGAGTAGTTGGAGACATTGTGTCTCTTTGTCCATAAACACTTCAATTTGTATGACCTCAGAAAAGGGCATCCAAAACTGGATTTTAATTACCAAAATTCAGAAATGTAATACTGACACATTATCATTTAGTATGCACAGACTACATTAAACTTTCATCAATTGTCACAATGATATCTTTGCAACTTATTTTTCTCCATCCAGGATCACGCATGAGATTTGGTTACCACGTTTCTAGCCTCTGACCTGGAACAGCTGTTCAGCATTTCTTTGTCATCCTTGACCCTGACAGATTAGGCAGCCCCAATCTGGACTTATCCAGCGTTTCCTCATGATGAGATTCAGGTGATTAACTTTTGGCAGGAATACCATAAATATGATGCTGGTGTCCTCAATATATCTTACTGAGAGATACAAGGTGGCAGTTTCTCCCAATAATTGAAAGTGTTAACTTATAGGAAAGTGATATACCACTAGGTTCCCTAAAGAAGGTCACATTTTTCTTCACAAATTTCATGTAGTTTATAGAGAAATGTATGGGAAATATTTACCTGTCTTGTTTCTAGTCAAAATTTGCTAAATTTGAATTTTTACAATTTTTAAACACCACATCTGAACAAAAATGTTTATGTAGAAATATGTTCTATGGTTTATCACTCTTAGGGCTTTAGACTTTATATTACGATAAGAAGAAAAAAAAAACAGAGAAGCAGATACACAAAACTCACAAATAATTCTACCATACAGGGAAAATAGAATTAATATAGTAACATACCATATTGAGTTACTTTGAAAATGATACTTGAATTTTCCTGCTGGAGGTTTTTTAATACTTGGGAGAAGATGACTACTTGTTAACACAAGCAAATCTCTATCAAGCAATCTAATGTAATAAAATAATACAAACAAGAAATAAAATAGAGAAAAAAGAAAAAAAGTCTAATAAGGGAACATTTCAGCCAGCAGGGGAGAAAGAAGAGGTTTGAAAAAAATTACACCTCAAAACAAAATACTTTTGAAAGACAGGGAGATTTGAAAAAATCTGAGACCCAGAAATATGTTCCTCTTCTGGAAGGTAGAACAGAGATAAGCTTAAAAGTCTAAAAATAAGAATATGTGAGGAAATGATCACAAACCTCCAAATAGCTTTGGTAGATACAATTACTTAATATGTGCCGAGTACTGATTAGAATTATATATTTATTATATCATTTAATCTTTATGAAAATTCTATAAAACAGGTGATTATCATTCCAATTTTACATATGACATAAATCAAGTTTAGGGAAATTAAATAATCTAAGCAATACTGAAGTAGCAGTTGAGCCAGACTTCAAACTTACAACTTATTTCAAAGATTATGGGCTTAATTATTATGTTTTACTAGGTGTAGAGAATCAGCTGTGAGAGTAGCACGGAGAGCAGCCCAGCATGTTATAGGATGTGATAGAAAAATAATAAATACAACTGTCTTCAAGTGAACGAGCAGCTCTGGAAATACTTCTTCAGGTAACTAATTCCATCTCCCAGATACTTAGCAATAGGACTTCAGTAACTACAAACAGAACTAGTGAAAGAAAATATAAAATTGAAGATTAGGCTAATGATACAAAAATATAAGCATGGGGAATCAGGTGGAGTATTCTGCCACTATAACTGCATTAAAATTTATTAATTTCACTTCCTCTTTTCCTCTCCATTTCATCTTCTCTCTTTCCCTCCCTCCCTCCTTCCTTCTGGAGTGTCTTCAGCTTGCTTGCCATGAAGGAGGAGGCAGTAAGAGATTAAGACCTACACCCAATGAGAAGAGGCTCATCACGGAGACAAGTTGGTCCTGCCTAAGAATTTGCCCTGGAGCTCAACATTTCTAAACTATACCTCTTTCAAGAAGCAAAGAAAACAGATGGTACTTTCTAAGAGTATCTTATTAGTTTTATATCCTTTCCCTTAACTATCTGTCTCTCATTTCAACAGGACTGGAATTGGCAAAGTAGGGATTGTCATTTCTAGCTACAGGTCATTTGTAACAAGATTTAAATGGAAACATAAATTAGCTGAAGTCAACCCAAATGACAACAGAAATCAGACTGAAAAGCTGGAAGTATGTCCACATAAAACAGAAAAAAGGTTTCATTGAAGGCAGAATCCATACTAAGATAGATGAATTTGAGGAAGATGAGATTGTCACAAGCTTGTATTTCACCAACCTGGAAGTGAACAACTTGAATTTGAAGAGACAATTATACATCTGCACTTGGTTATTTTGAAATTCTGCTACTCCCCAGATGTCAGATCCTGTTAGCTGCCAAATGCCTACCAATTTCAAGAGAGATGCCAGGAACAAGGTTCTCTAGGCTGTCAGCACAATTTCAAATCATGCCATTAGAACACAAATTTGTTGGTCTTTATAATTCTTTTGTTTGTAGCAGGCCTATATCTAAAGACAGATTTTTAAGAATCATTTAACATTTTGACAAGATTTTTAACAGCTATATTTATATTTCCTCTAAGAAATCTGCATTATATTTTAGCTCTACTCTCCGAAAGGAATACAGCTCTATAAAAGATGGTGGAAATTGGGGTTTTTCTAGATTTATAACTATAAATTAAGTGAAATATTAACTCTGCAGTTCAATTTTTCTATTTTTTATGTCTCATTCTCCCTAGTAGGTAACTAACCAAATTTCTCCTGCTACCTTGTAGTTCTTAAGTGTTATTTCCTCCTTTGTCCTTCCCAAAGCAGCTCTGGTTGCTGCAGACTTTTACCATCCCATCTTCCTTCTGATACACAGAATTCATTCTCCAAAAGTTCTAGCTTAAGACCCCAGTTACCATATATATATATATATATATATATATATATATATATATATATCTTACACATTGTATAATATTGAATAATACATAAATACATATCAATTATATCTCTCAAAATCACATACCAATTATATATAATGTTCGTACATACATATATATTAAGTTATTTAACTGCATCTATTGAATATTGATTATACACCATGGACTATGCAAGCAGTTTTATATATGTTATCTCTTCTTCTGGGTCCCCAATGCCTTCTTTACCTTTGGTCCCAGAGGTACACGTGGTCATTCCTTACCTCTCAAATAGTCCTCAAGAAAGTATCAAAAAACTGCCCATATAATCTTCCAGGATACTAAGATTTAACATATTAAAACAAAGACATGAAATATAATAATAAGCCAGAAAATATAAAAAGTTTTTATAGTTTTTGGCTGATGATCCTTATGGTGAGTTGTAGCTCATAGCCCTAGTTAAGCTGTTGTACTTTCTTTAGACAAAGAGTGATTAATGTTAGATTTTCATGTTACCTGAAAATGGTATCAGGAAAGATCTAATTGGCCAAACAACATGTTACTGGCTTCCAATCACAACAGCAGGTAGGTTTCTGTTCTATCACTAAGGAAGTCAGTCATAGGTAAGTGTGCGCTAAGGTAAAAAACAACTATGAAAACAACGGCCTTTTTTCCATGGCTACAGTGTGTATGAGATGGAAGTTAGACTAATGCAGAAAAGCAGCCTTCTCTAAGTGAGTAGGTCCAGTAAAAACCACTAGCTTTTAAAATAAGGAAGAAAGTAGGAGTGTGCAAATTAAATAAAGATAAGTTGTTAAAGGTTAACCAGTTTCTCCTTGTGGTGTTATAAGCAAATGGCATAGTCATTCTCTGGTTCTACAATATTTAGATGTTTTATTTCAGTCACATAGTGGGAGCTGAGAACAACTGTGGGTAAACCAGACACAAAATACCTTCACAGAACATAAGCTAAAACCTAGTCCCTTAATCTTTCAGTGCTGAATCATATGTTATGTCTGGACCATGAATGTGAAGAATGTCAAAGTAGTTCTGGTATTGCCAAAGTTCAGTAAACACACACACAGAGAGAGAGAGAGAGAGAGAGAGAGAGCGCAGAAGTATCCTGAAAGCATACTATCATTACAGGTAGTGATGTTTCTTGTGATTACAAAATAAGTTACGAGACATTTTAGGAGCTTAGTATGTCCATTTGATATTCCCTATTTCTGTTAACTAGAATTCTAGACACATTGCCACTGGATTCTCTGCTGAATGTCTCATAAAGTTGGAATCAAGACTTTGGGTAGGCTTCATTCTCATCCATAAAGAATTCAGAGTCCTTTTTCAAGTACATTCAGGCCTCTGAAAGGATTTAGCTCCTTGAAATTGTGGAACAGAAGTCCTTCTTTTCTTGCTGGCTATCAGTGGGGTTTGTCACCGTAAAGTTCCTAGCCGGCACATGAATCAATCAATGAATCAACTTTTTCTCTTTCCCTGTATTTTTCCTTCTTTCTCTCTCCCTCCACTGGGCTACAAAGGAGTCTTATATCAATACGGGAGGGTACCATCTCTGTAATATAGCCCTGGATAACAGAGTCATTGTCCAATTATATATGTCAACCAAAAATTTCAAGAGGAAGACATGCAGGTATCAATCTCAAAGTATTTTTTGACTTACGCCTAAATGAGATGTAAATTCCTATACATAGAAATAATACGGTTGGAGAACATCATTGTTTAACTATATAAAGAGACATGTACCCCAGTTTTAGAAACTCAAAAACATAATTTCCCATGAAACTACCCTCTTTTAAACCACTGCACTGCTTCTTATTAAACTATCTGGTAAGTGGGCCAGGGATTTAGCTCAATAGTGTAAGTGCCTTCCTGGCAAGTGTGAGGTCATGAGTTCAATACCTGGTAAAAAAAAAAAAAAAGAAAAAGAAAGAAAGAAACACAAGAAAAGAAAGAAAGAAAGAAAGAAAGAAAGAAAGAAAGAAAGAAAGAAAGAAAGAAAGAAAGAAAGAAAGAAAAGAAAAGAAAAGAAAAGAAAAGAAAAGAAATAATGTGTAAAGTATCTGGTAAGTGACAACAAGCCAAAATAGTAATAGAGCATTCTTTACAAAGAAAGTAAAATATAGTATTTCAATTGTAACATTAATGCTTTCTGGACTAGAAAATAATCAGATGACCAAGATTAGATTTAGGGGTACAAACTGTAGATAGACCTAGCAGAACATTCTATTTTTTGTGCAGGTGACATCAAATAGCAAAGTGATAGGATAATCACTCCCCGGGTTGCATTTTATTGCATAAGACTGCCTTAGAAATGCAGGGAGATTCACCTGGTGGTTTTGGGGAAGTAAGCAGCTTTGCTGTGAGAAGATCATGTGGCCTTGGTGGAACTTTTAGGAATTGAGAGTGACCCCAGGAAGACATCTGGCCAGAAAATGGAGATTTAAGACCAATGGTTACAAGATGAATACTTCCAACAACTTGAAAGACATTTGAAAATTAATCTGAATCTAAGAAAAGATCATATCCAGGTGCACCTTGATTTTGGCCTGGGGAGACTCTCAGCAGGCTCATCCATCATGAGAAACCCGAAAAATGGAAACTGTCTGATCATACATCGTGCTGCTTTAAGCCGCTCACTCTGTGGTAACACTGAATATATTACAGCATCAGTCACATCAAGGGCACAATGGCATCGTTGCATACCAGCAGGCCAGGCAAGAAATTCCAAGAACTCTAAGACAGCAGTGATCCAAGAAGCTGATCTGTTACAGCCAAGAAGAGCTAACCCAAACACCACAACTGGAGCAAAAGATAAGATGGGTGGACATGACCACAAATACCCCATATTAAAAAGCTCTGCAGAACTGAAAATCAGACACACCATCTCCAACAAAGGACAAAGATTCTGCAGGACTTCAGCCTTAACAGTGTGGTCTCCCAGCCTATCTTGACTCACCCTGAACACCTGCTCAATGAGTGACTTGGACTCTACACAGTTTCATACTCACTAGTGACTCCGAGTGGAACCTTGTACCTGTTTGCGTGTGCCTTATGGAATAAGCATCTGATGTGTGAATAAATCATGCACTGGAAACACAATTTCTGTCTGTTGCCTGATCTGTTCACATCCTTTACTGTACTATAGGGTACTTACAACACATAGAAAATTAACGTGAAAAATTTGATAAATAAACTATCAGGTAAAATTCATTTTAGGAACTTTCTGCACTCCTATCTCTCAATAACTAAATCCCAATTGGTCTTATCTAGTAAGAACTGTATTTTCAGATATTATAATGTTTAGAAAATTAAAATATATCTAAAAATAAGCAAATATTTTTGTGGTACTTTAGAGCACTATAAATGACAAACCAAAACAAAAACTCCTTAATGGATGAAAGAATGACAAGCCAGTGGAGATTTAATCAAATAACTCTAACAAAGTTAACAGAAAACCTAGATGACTAGTAATGGTATATGTTACATGTATACATATATATTCACAGAAACAAAGCAGACTTACTGTGAAAGTTGTTCACTAAGACTCGAGGATGATAGAATCCTGCTTTGCAAATGCACTCATAGGCTCCAAGTACAAATCCTAGGCCTTTAATTGGCATACACTATAAAAAAAGAAAAGACAGCACTATAGTTGATCATAGTTTATTTCACAGTATGAAGACTCACAGATATCCATCATTGCAAATGGTAACAGAGCTAACACATTTTCCTGAAATAAAGTATCTCTTTTTGAACTTTTATTTTAGGTTTGTTTGCCAACAGACATTTTTTATAAGTAGCAAACTGAGTTTTCTTTCTAAATATGTAAGATTACAGCTGCATCTGCTATACATCTTTAACTAATTCAGATGCCACTGAGAATGAGGAGCAGAGTTTTCATTTTTAATGCTGCACATATCTTGTTTCTTTAAGAAATATTTCCAAAACTTATAAGAATATCTTAACAGTCATTTTGTACTAAATATTTCTGCCAAGACAAAGGTAGATAGGTAGATACACCGAAGTTGTGATATGGAAATTAAATATTCATCAAATTTCATATTTGGACCCAAATAACACAAATTATTGGAGCAAAACAAGTAAATTTAAAGTGCAAATACAGAAGAAAGTAGATGCATGAATCTCAAGGGCTTTATATCTAAAATTTATTTCAAAGATAAATGTTCTACATATGCATAAAGAGAAGAAAGATACTGATAAACTTTCTGAGTGTATTAACCCAAGAGACAATAAGCCTCTCCCAAAATATAATCTTGTCTTTTTTCAAGTCTATCACTTAACTGAAATAAAATTGAGCTCGGTCTCAGTATAGTTCATTTTTGCTATATTCAATTACAGAAGTAAGTAATAACCTCTACTAAGCTATAAGCATTACATCAGTAAAATGAGTATTTTCAGAATCTAATCAACTTTTAAATTTCTTTTCTGAGATCTATCTAGACTCAACCTTCCATATTTTTGCCATTACAGACTATTATAAGAATTTGAAACTTAGTAGATTTCACTTATAGTGCGGTCCTCTGAAACTCAAGGGAGAGAAAAACTTAAATAATTTGAACAATAAATTTACAATCTAAGCATAAATGACAAGCATCAAGTTCAATAATGAAAAGCCCAACAAATAGAAAAAAATACATAATATAATGCAAGCCAATACATATTCTAAAGTTAAAAGTGTAACAAAAACATCTTTGAAGAACATAATTCTAAATGACCTTAACTTTTATTTCATGAATATTCCCTTTTTCATTAAACATGCACTTATAATATACAATTATGCCTTAGTTCTTAACCTAAAGCAAAGTAAAATGGCAGACAAGTACTATTTAATTCAACTGAGTTAACAAGTATTTACAAAGATGTGCCATGCACCTAGAGATTTCCTACAAGATCTAACTGAAACAGCATATATTAGTTATGAAACCAATCAAATTATACTTATGAATTACATAAATAAAAAGCAGTTACAGCATTTGCTTTGAAATCGTACTAGTATTATAAAAAGAATACTATATATAATTTGTAGTATGTCAGAAGATGTAGATTAGAATTCTGACTTTATCACTTCCTAACATGTAAATTTGGGTGTTTTGCTCTTAATCACTCTAACCTTCCCCTCCTCTTCTTAATTTATAAGAATACTCACTCAGAGAGACTCAAATCTTGTCTGAAGAAGACAGATTCACCAAGATATCCTAATGGGTTAAATATAGGGTGTAAGAGGAAAAGCAAAGCAAAGATGATCCTGAGGTTTTTACCTCTAAAACCATAAGTATCTATTGTAGTTGCCATGAAATGAGCTGGGAACGGTCCTAGATAGAGTGGATTCAGGGGAAAGACCAGAAGTTTAGATTTTCAGATGTTATCTGTGTAAGTATCTATTTGAAATTCAATTCTAGATATCAACTAGGAAACCGGATAAACTGGTATGTAGTAGAGGACAGATGTCTAAGCTGTATAATTTTAAAATATCATCTGCATAAAGGTGACTGACAAGGCTGTGAGATCAAACAAGGCTAAGTCACTAAAGGAGCCTCTAGAAACGGAAGAAAATAAGACTGTAGCCGTGAGAACAATGTGGCTGCAACACTGGTCACCCAGTAATGACAGCCTTGATGCAGCTGATCTGCTGACTGACTGAGCAAGTGACTCTTTCTCCCTGTTCACTCCATGAGGGTCCTTCCTGTCCTGAATGTAACTAGGGCAAAGAGGAGGATCTTCCCCAACAGAGAAAAGCCACTGCAAAGAAGGACCATTCCGCACTCCCCCGCCAGAATCTCACACACGCTGGCAAGGAAATAGGTCCAGTTTGAGAAACTCAGAACATTTCAGCACTGAAATGTCAGTAAAAAGGAAGAATGAAGAGAACTTTAGGGAGGTAACAGCACTGCTTCTTTAACTCGGACACTCTGAACATAACATCTGAAATTTGTTGTGTTAAGTCTACTAAATATTCACCCAACAAAGATTTATCTAAGTAAATTAAGTCTTAGAAACCAAGGCTAAAATAAGGTACTTTAAATATTTTGCTTCACTGGAATCTGAAGGTTAATGCTATTCATTAAAATAGCATTAATTTCCTGATGATATGACTCAACCCTGCAACAGAGACTCAGTTGAGAATTTTTAAATGCTTAGGGCAAAGCTGAAAATAAAAGTATCTGTCAGCTATTAAGTTAATTGTAGATCTGACATAAAACCGAAGGTTAAAACATTCTAGTTGATGAGATAAATATTGCCAAATAAAAAGCTGTTTGCATTTAAAAGGAAACAATTCCTTTTAAAATACACCAACATGAACTACTAGTTGCCTCAAGATTTTTGTTTGTTTCTTAAATAATCTCAATTTCAAAGGAAAGAAAAAATTTCCAGTCAGTTAAAATTAGTAAAAGTGTATCATCCTGCTGTGCTCACTTTTAACTCCGTGGTGCTGAGGCCGACGTGAAAACTAATGTGATTATGCATTTGTCTTGGAGTGAAAAGTGATGTTGGCTTATTTTTCTATTAAGAATTATAAATTTGCATCCAACTTGCCATACTTTTTTGCTCTTTCACCACCATTCCCTAGCTAGACGATCTCTGTTACCTTCTAACAAAATTTAAATATTTTCAAATTTAGTATGGTCCACCTAGTTTTTGAAAGTTCCTAAAACTAATATTTTAATTTTGGGTTTGAAGAGCTACTTTCACACGTTTCCCTTTACGAACTTAGAATATAAATATAAACCCACAATACAGGAGAAAATTTCTTATGTTTTTATTTTAACATTGATTTAAGCTCTTCACTTTAAATACTGAAGTCTAAAACTTGCTACTACATTTTCATAGAAGTCAAAGAAGGCGGAGATGGAAAAGGCACACTTCTCTATCTGCGTCGCTGTTCCATGAGTAACCTATGACCGACACTGAGCTTTTTCATGTTGAACAGAGCACCTCTAAGAGTCAAGAAGCTGCTTACAGCTCTGTATACCTTTTTTGATGAACCTTATAAAAAGTCTCCAGCAAAATTTTCCTAAGGAGAGCTATTGAGAATCTATTATCAAATCTAGGTTTCAGGGAGACTTGATTCAAATCGGTAAGAGATGGTAGTCAAGAGTCCGGAGTAAAATGAATAAACTCCTAGAAACATACAATCTACCAAGACTGAATTATCCAGAAATTTTTTTAAAAAACTTGAGGAGACTATAACAAATAAAGAAATTAAATCACTAATTGAAAACCTCCTGACACCAACACTCACTCAGAATTTGGTGCCCTCACTGGAGAACTGTATTAACCATTTAAAGAATAAATAAAAATTGGTTGCCTTTATATATTGCCAATAAACGACCTGAAAGGAAAATTTTAAAACAATCCCACATTCAATAATATTGAAAGGAAAAAAACTAATTAGGAATAAAACTAATGATGATGGTGAAAGAACTACACACTAAAAATTATAAAACACTGCTGAAAGAAATAAAATAAAATAAAAGGAATGATATCCAGTGTTCATCAGGACAGTAGATAGGAAGGCTTAATATATCAAATGTTTATAATATCTAAAGTGGTCTATGGATTCAATGCAATCTCAATCAAAATTTCAACAGCATTTTAGACAGACAGCTTTTCAAAATCCCCCCAAATTATATAGTATCTTGATTATTCCAAAGGGCCAAAATAATCTTTAAAAATAAGAATGAAGTTGGAGTTAACATACTTCTGTATTTCTAAACATATTACAAGGCTATGGTCATTAAAAGCAAACGATACTGGCATAAAGACAGACACATACTCCAAAAGAACAGAATGAAAGTCCAAATGTGACCTTTTACAAGAGCTCCAAGACTACTTGATGGTAATGAGCCCATCTTGTCATAACTGATGTTGGGAAAACTCTACCCAGTTTTGCACTTTTCTACATGAAACAGTAGGAAGTTGAATCTTTCCCTGACACCATATTAAAAAAACAATTTAAAAATGCTTAAAACCCTAAACATAAGACCTAAAATCACAAAACTTCTAGAAGGAAAGTATGGAAAAATTTAATGATATTCAGTTTGAGAATAATCCTTTGGACATGATACCAAGATTACAATCAACAAAACTCAAAATAGAAAATGGTATTTTATCAAATTTAGAAATTTATCTGTATCAAGGAAAACAATCAATAGAATGAAATGTGAGAAAATGTTTTTGAATAATACATTTGATAAGGAGCCCATATAAAGAATATATAAAGAATTCCTACAATTCAAAGACAAAAAACCTTCTCACAAACAATCCAATTAAATAATATGAAAAATACTTAAACATTTCACCCGAGAAGTAAAAATGAACAACAAACCAATGCAAACATTCAACATCGCTGACCATATGGAAACATAAATCAAAACCACAGCTTGGTATCACCTCACACCCTTAGAAGGGTCACTATAAAAAAGAGAAATGTTTTTATGAGGATGTGGAGAAGTTGAATCCTTGTGTGCTCTTCTTTCTTGGAAATACAAAAGAGCACAACCACTATTGAAAAAAGTGTGAAAGTACCTTTAAACATTAAAAATATAGTTATATTATTCTATAATCTCATGCCCGGTATATGCCCAAAAGAATTAAAAGTAAGGTCTTAAAGACATATTTGCTAATCTATGTTCTAGCAGCACTCTTTGTAATAGCCAAGAAGTGTAACATCACTACCCATCAATAGATGAATGAATAAACAAAATGTGCTATATAGAAGCAAAAGGGACGCTGTTAAGATTTAAAGGGAGGAAATCAACTGGATGTAATGGCAAAAACCTGTAATCCCAGCATGCAGGAGGCTGAGACAGGAGAAGCTTGTTTTAAAAAATCAAGGAAGGAGAGAGAGAGATAGATAGATGGGTAGATAGATACCTAGGTAGGTAGGTAGATAAATAGATCAAAATAAAGGGAGGAAATACTACAATTTGCTATGACATGGTGGAATACTGAGAACATTATGCTAAGTGAAATAAATCAGTCACAAAAAGATAAATACTGTATGATTCTACTTCTGTGTGCAATCTAAAGTAAATTTGTAGAAATGCCTAAGAACACTGACTGCTAGGGAATGGGGAAAAGGGAAATGAGAAGTCCTTCATAGTTATAGAGTTTTGGTTATACAAGTTAAAAAATGCTGGGGGGGGGTTGTTACACAACAATGTAATCTCTGTTGCTTTGAAAAAAAAACACTAACATGGACAACATAAAGTAGGACAGGTTTGTTTTGGCTCCTGGTTTCAGGGGTCTCAGGCTATGGTCACTTGGTCACATGGCTCTGGGTTTATGACAGCACAGCACATCATAGCAGGAGCATGTGGCAAAGGAGGCTGCACACCTCATGAAGCAGAGAAAGGTAAAGGGTCTGAGTCCCAATACCTAGTTCAAGTGCCTACCTCCAGGGACCTCAGAGGCTCCACCTCTTCATGGGTCCCCTCCTCCCAACAGCACCACAGGGCAGGGGCCAAGCCTGTACCACAAGGGCTTTTGGGTGATGTTTCAGATGCAAACTCTTACACTGAATATAGTTAAAACAGCTTAAATGGTTACAATAGTAAATTTTATTTACTGCAATTAAACAGTTTTTAAAGAGAATTCAGAGTAAAGTGATCTTTCATCCACAAAAATGTGTATGCAGCCATTACAGGTCACACTGAAATATTGGCTGATATATAACTCATCGCACATTTCATAAATTGCCCAAGACTCCCACCACTGGGAAACATAATTCACAGCAAACCCAGGTCACCTTCACAGCCAAGATTTTTCATGAACTCATTATTGAGCAATGGAATGGTGAAAATAAAAGCTAAAATAAGATATGCATAAGGGAAGTCATATTAGCATTTAACAGAAATGTCTGTGCCTAACAACCACATTTACATACAATTCTGAAGAAAAATTAATTTAGATTGAAAGAAAGAGGCAAAACAATGTAAATACAATAGAATTTATATGATATAAACTCCTTCAGAAATGGACCTTAAATATCCTTCTCTTTTCTGTCCTGTTTTGGAGTCTTCCTAAAATGCAAACCGCGTTCTGGCTTCTCTGAATTGAGCACTGTGCACAGAATTCAGTGCTGTTAAGGAGTCAGAGTCATTGCTTTGAACAATAGGGAGTCTAGTGCACTGAGATACAATAATGCCCTCCACACTTCTGAGGTTTATGACTATTTTCTCACACACTAAACCAGTCCAGGCTATTCTAGTTTTTTAGTTCTTATGTTAAGGTTGTAGTTTTGGGTTTTTTTTATTTCTTTAGTTTGAGCTACCAAATATCACATTCTAATCTTAAAATATGGACCGTACTTCTTTTCCCTTTCAAAGTTATGATCATAATTACTTATGTACCTGGAAATTAAATCATCAGCATATTCCAAGCAAGAATATATTCAGATAATAAATACTAAAATTAAATAAAATAACAGAGTTTAACTTATGGAGTGTTTACTTATGACAGACACTTCTAAGTGCACATAAGTAGAACTTCATTCTGCACCTACTTTGTTACTATTTTCATTTTAAAGATGAGACGGCTGAGGTGCAGACTGCTAAAGTAACCTGCCCAAACCCCACCTCCCATAGCTGACAGAGCCAGGATTTCACAAAAGAGGCCCCACTCCAAAGTCGGTAATGGCTGTCCTTGACAAACCCCAGGAAGGATGGAATAATAATACTGTATTCCATAAATCAGGAACTGACTCTAGATAATAGTCATCATAAAATCTGCTTTGATTGTTCCAAGACTGTTTTCTGTTTTGTTTCAAGTAGCATTCTAATTCAGATGGGTCATTTTATTGGATCACTAAGTTTCATATTAGTGAAGGTTATTAATTTTAAAATGTATATAGAAACATTTTAAGAAATGCTATTCAAACTAATACCTATTACAGACTGTAAAAATAAACTACTCCCTTCCCTATGATGAACTTCCCAACTCAGATCTTAGAAAATGAATCTCGAACTCAGCGGAAGCCTGCATCAGGGGTAGGCTGCCCAGAACCTCCACTGTGGGCCCGTCCTGCCAGGGGGAACTCAGCGGAAGCCTTCATGAGGGGTAAGCTGCCCAGAACTTCCACTGTGGGCCCACCCTGCCAGCAGGAACTCAAGGAAGCCTGCATCAGGGGTAAGCTGCCCAGAACCTCCACCGTGGGCCCGCCCTGCTACCTGGAACTTGGCAGAAGCCTGCATGAGGGGTAGGCTGCCCAGGAAGCTCCACTGTGAGCCAGCCCTGCCACCTAGAACTTAGCAGAAGCCTGCATGAGGGGTAGGCTGCCAGGTGGACCTGCGCTGCCACCGGGAACTTAGCAGAAGCCTGCATGAGGGGTAGGCTGCCCAGAACCTCCACCGAGGGCCCGCCCTGCCACTGGGAACTTAGCAGAAGCCTGCATCAGGGGTAGGCTGCCCAGAACCTCCACCATGGGCCTGCCCTGCTACCAGGAACATAGCGTAAGCCTGCATCAGGGGTAGGCTGACCAGAACCTCCACCGAGGGCTTGCCCTGCCACCGGGAACTCAGCAGAAGCTTGCATTAGGGGTAAGCTGCCCGGGAACTAGAACTTAGCAGAAGCCTGCATGAGGGGTAGGCTGCCAGGTGGACCTGCGCTGTCACCGAGAACTTAGCAGAAGCCTGCATCAGGGGTAGGCTGCCCATAACCTCCACCGAGGGCCCGCCCTGCCACTGGGAACTTAGCAGAAGCCTGCATCAGGGGTAGGCTGCCCAGAACCTCCACCATGGGCCTGCCCTGCTACCAGGAACATAGCGTAAGCCTGCATCAGGGGTAATCTGCCCAGAACCTCCTCCGTGGGCCCGCCCTGCCATCAGAACTTAGCAAAAGCCTGCATCAGGGGTAGGCAGCCGGGAACCTCCACCGTGGGCCCGCCCTGCCAGTGGGAACTCAGGGCAATCCCGCCTCAGGGGTAGGCTACCCGGAACCTCCCCTGTGGGCCTGCCCTGCCACAGGGAACTTTGAGCAGGCCCGTGCAAGACTGAAAACTGCCCTGGACTGCTTCAGCTGGGCCCGCCCTCCCACCAGGAACTTCAGAAGATCTCAGCGGTATCCAGTTAGTGTGAGAAAATTTGGAACTTTGCTCCCAGGTGGTGAACCTTGGACTACAGCAGATTGACTGTATCAATGTGGTGAGTATACCTCTAAAATAGAGGTGTACAGGGGATAAATAGGGCCAGTAGTAAAACCCCCTCCAACTAACTGTAAGACTTTGGTGTGTCTGAAAATAGTGTGTGTGATCCCCTCCTACACATAGAAAACACCAAGCAGAGTGAAAATGAAAAAGCAAAATGCAGTCTCAAACATATAGTTCACCAGAAGCAAGTATAGGAAACATTGAAATAGAGGACCCCAAAAGTAACACACCGGGAATCTCTGAAAAGATAGACAGTGAAATAAAAAAACAACTGCATCAGGCTATAGAGGAAATCAAATTAGAAGTAGTCTCCCACGTAAAGATAGAAATAACAACTTTAGTAAAGGAGTTGTTGAATGCAGCTAAAGAAGAAATAGAGAAAAATGTACATGAGCATGGGAAACTGATTGAAACTTTGAATAAACAATATAGAAAACAAGCAGAATTCAGGAAACAAACTCAAAGAGACATCCAAGAAACAAAAAATTCTATTGAAAGCGTGCAAAACTGCCTAAAGAAAGCTGAGGATAGGATTTTGGACCTTGAGGACAGAATCACATTTAGTGATCAGGAAAGGATAGAAC